>CM053772.1:6618077-6660718 GCA_028658325.1 Potorous gilbertii
CATTTTTTCATTCTTTTGGTTTTGTTTTGTGATTTCTTATATTCTCATGAAATCATTAGCCTCCATCTCTTCCATTCTAATTTTGAGAGAACTATTTTCTTCAGTGAGCTTTTGAACCTCTTTTTCCATGTGGCTAATTCTGCTTTTGAAAGCATCCTTCTCTTCATTGGCTTTTTGAACCTCTTTTGCCAATTGAGTTAGCCTATTTTTCAAGGTATTATTTTCTTCAGCCTTTTTTTGGGGTCTCCTTTAGCAAGGTGTTGACCTGTTTTTCATGCTTTTCTTGCATCTCTCTCATTTCTCTTCCCAATTTTTCCTCCACCTCTCTAACTTGATTTTCAAAATCTTTTTTGAGCTCTTCCTTGACCTGAGCCCATTTAATATTTATTTTGGATGTTTGGGATACAGAAGTCTTACTTCTATGTCTTTCTCTGATGGTAAGTGTTGTTCTTCCTTTTCTGAAAGGATGGGAGGAGATATCTGTTCACCAAGAAAGTAAACCTCTGTGGTCTTATTTTTTTTCCCTTTTTTGGACATTTTCCAAACCAGTTACTTGGCTTTTGGGTCCTTTGTCAAGAGTAGGGTATACTCTGGGAATCTGTGATATCTCAGTTCCTCCAAGGTGGCACAATCAAGTGTGTACTTGTCTGGATTGCAGAGAGGGATTTTTGTGCCCAGAATCTTAGCAGATACCTCTCCACAGCCACTTGACCTCCAGTTCCACCAAGCCACCAATGGGGGCTGATTTTCAGATAAGCTGGATGGGCAGTTCCACCATTCAGTGTGAGACAAAGACCAGCTCAGCCAGGGCCTCCACCCAGGGCTGAGGTAAGACTCAGTTCTTCAATGCCCCAGGGGTTTTTATGCTCCAACAATAGAGCAATCTGTATGGGCTGCTGTACTGGCTCTGTGGCCACTGCCTGCTGCCAGAGCTATGGGAAGGCCCTTCTCCCTTCCTGGCCCTCATAAAACTCATAAAACCCTGTCACTGACCTTTGGGGCCTGTGAGCCGAGGGATCTGAGGACCCATTACTGGGACTGGAGATTCTGCCCCTGAGGTGTCTTCCTCCCATAGTCTCGTGTCGTTGGGCCATGCCACTCAGCCAAGCCTGGGTTAGGCTCCATGTCTGGCACAACTTATGTTTCTGTGGGCCTTTCAAGTCAGCGTGTCTCCTCCACTCTGTTGTTCTCTACTTCTGCTGCTCCAAAATTTGCTGAGAGTCCCTCTCTATAGACTGTGGGGAGACCCCTGCACAAATGTGTCTTTCTGGTCTGCCATCTTGGCTCCTCAGTAACCATAATATTGTGCGAAGACCAACTTTAACAGACTCAGCAAAACAATGATCTAAGACAATTCCAAAAGAATCATGAGGGAAAATGCTGTTCATATCCCAAGGGTGGGGAGAGGAATGGGACCTCTGAATGCAAATCAAAGCATGCTATTTTCTTTTTTGTCTTTCTTTGCTATGGTTTTTCCTTTTTATTCTGATTCTTCTTTCACAACATGACTAATGTGGAAATATGTTTAAGGTGATTGTACATGTACAGACTATATCTGATTGCGTGCTGTCTTGGGAAAGGGAGAGGTGAGGGAGGAGGGAAATTTGAAACTCAAAGTCTTATAAAAGTGAGTGTTGAAAAATAAAAATAAATACACATCCTCTTTGGCACATTGTTAGTCATATATCCTAAAGAGGTCATTATAAAAAAGAAGATTCCATAGACACCAAAATACTTTCAGTAGCATTTTTTGTAGTAGTAGCAAACAGCATTGTAACAAAGTAGATGCCCATTGCTTAAGGAAGAGGTAAACAAATCGTGTCTTGTGAGTGTACTAATTATTGTACTGTAAGAAATGATGAGCTTGAGGAATACAGAAAAGCATGAACAGATTTACATGAACTGATACAAAGTGAAGTAAGCAGAGTCAAGAAAATGGTCTACACAATGAATACACCAAAGGATATGGGACGAACAACCACCACAAAACAACCAAAAGCTAATAATATGAATGTTGAATGGAAACCCAAAGAAGACTTATGGGATGATTTCTCCACTGACTGCTTTAAAAAGATTGGATCATTAGGCATGAAACATGCCTTACAAGAGCAGATTTTTCCAATGTGATTATCAGTTTGATTTTTTTCTCTTCTTCTTTTCTCATATTAAAAATATTAGAAGAGGTGGGAATGTAATGGAGAAGAATGAGAGAGGAAATAAAGGTGATACAAAAATAACTGTAAGATCTATTTAAAAAAAAAAAGAAAAGAAAAGCTCTCTCCATGTCATCCAGATCCTTGTTCCTTGAATTTTTGAATCTCCCCAGTAGTCCTTCCTCTGCTGTATAAGTTAAGTACCTGGCTCATCGCTATCTTCTTCACCCCAAGTTCTCTCCCTTTCTAATGCACCTCGAGGAATACATTAAGTTCCCAGATTTAGAATAGGTATATTTGTAGATTAGGAAAGTTGTGAAGAATCTGGAAAGCATCCAGGATTTGGAAACGATCATAAACTCATGGATTTCAATGATGATTGGACCCCAGAAGCCATCTAACCCAATCTTCCTCTTCTTACAGAGGAGGAACCTGAGGCGCATAGAAGTGAAATGGTTTGCCCAGCATGACAAAAAATAGTGAGAGAGGTGGGATTCCAATTCAAATAGACTGACTCTGAAGCCAGTGATCTTTCCACAGTATCATATTACCTTGGGTCTATGCCATCTACTGAATTGTTAAGGGAACTCAGCATCTTTAGACTGAAGGAAACAAAACTCATGGGGATCTTTCAGTATTTGAAGGGCTATTATATGGAAGAGAGAATGAAATGGGATTTTGCTTTGGTTCAGTTTGGGTTTGGGTCCCAGAGTTCAGAATCAGGGTTCAAGTTGCTAGGAATCAAATTTAGACTTAGAGGCCAGGGGAATAGTAAAAACCAAACCAAACTAACAAATGTAAAGCAAAATAAAATGCTAAATAATTAGTATTTTCTAAAATTAGAATGGGCCACCTGAAGAAACGATGGATTCCCCTACTTCGGTGGCAGTGGTCTTCAAGTGGAATCTATTTGAAACCTTGTTTGACGAAGTTGTCAAGGGGATAGTTTTTGGTTTGGGATTAGACCAGGTGGCTTTTGAGGCCCCTTCCAAATGGAAAATTAAATGATTTGGTCAATACCTTGGCTTCCCAGTACCTCAACCTACCCATTTCCCATGACTTCAATTTGTCTACCACAACTCTTTTCCCATTCCCAGCATACACACACTCAACTGTATTCAGTCCAGGTGTTAGAATTCCTTATAATTTTGTCTCTTTTGTCTATTGTTTCTCATCTCCACTACATTTTCTGTTCATACATTTCTGTCACTTCATTTCTTATGCAAATCATCATGGGTAACACTCATAGTCTGTTTATAGTCATCATTCAATTCTCCTTTGGGTCACCTCAAATTGAGTTCACTATTTCACATAGTTACAGACCCAAGACAAGAACATGAATTCTAGTGGTTAAAAGTTGAATACAAGTTCTCTTCAGGTCTAATTTTGAAGCATGTATCTTGCCAGTAGGTGCTCTTGGCACCTGGTTAGCTGATAAGAAAGGTATTTCAATGAAGGAGAGGCTAGAACATCTTCGCCTTCCTTTTTGACAGTGAGGATGTGCTACCTCAAATATGTTTGGGGTGTCGCAAACATTGCAGGCTCTTTTTTGAAATGTTTTCTGCTACATAAAATCTAAAACATGCCCTACCATGTTCTCTTCCCCTTAATTTTTAAACCCAAGGGTATTTTAAAAGAAAATAAAATCCATATGCTGCTGATTCATTTACACTTAAATCATTAAGAGGCTGTTTTGTAAGAGCTTTTTGATGTCCAAGAAGTTTTTCTGGGGCCTTTTTATAAGCCATTTTAAGCTGATCTCCCTTCCCCTTTCCTCCTTCTCTGAAAAATAAAAGTTGGAGAAGTTGGAGATTGCCAAGAGATGACTATGAACTCTAAAAGGCTTTATTTGGCCAAGGACCCTCAACCCACACATATCAGGTTAGTTCTGGATCTGGCCCCATGGGTCATCCTGCCCAGAATTCAGTTTCGGATTGCTTGATGCATCTCCTTGCCATGCTTTCTGCATTGTAGCATTCTTACACATTCACACGGTTAGTCTTCATTTACTTCCATGTCCCAGTGCATGAGACACCTTAGAAAAAAGATGACAGGGTTAGAAAATCACAGCCTGCCAAGTGGTTTAATCCAATGATGTCAACTTCCTTTGGATCTCCTAAGCAAATGACACAGTTCTACTGTCTTCTGTCCTTTCCAGAAAACTTGTCATCCTATACCATGTGTCATCCATAGTTTTTAACACCCCTGAATCCTGCAGGGGCTGTTTGGGTGTGTGTGTGGGAGTTGAAACACCCCAGGAGTGCCTATGAAATGTCTTAGGACCTTTGATACTAGACTTGGATATCCAAAACATATCAGAGGCTTTAAACCAGACTGAACCTGGTTCACTAGCTCTTAACTGGTTGCTACAATTTTATGTCAAGCGGACAACTCAAGAAATCATCTGGATAACTGTGCAAAAAAAATCCATTTCTGTTTAAATATTGAAGCCATGATGGGTAAAGATTTTTTTGGGGGGAGGGTCTGGAATTATCTGGATACAAGTGCTCAGTTTCTTACTTTTCTTTGTACATTTAGATGCGGAGGGTAAATTTTCCAAAATATTCTGGCATCTATCTATCTATCTATCTATCTACCTGTTTTAAAGTTTGATACCTTTTTGTGGTTTCCATTATAGTAAATTGCTGGTGCATATATCTCCTCGCTCCTCTCCAGAGAGTTTCCCCCTTTGTAACAAAGAGAAACAGTTAAGCATAACCAAATGACATAGCAACTTTGCAAGAATATGTACACCATATTCTATTCTCAGACTGCCTACCTCTCCAAGGAAAAGAGAGTGTCATACTCCCTCATTCCTTTCTCTGGGGCAAATGATAGCAACAATAACAGAAACAGCCACAATGAATAGCAACTTACACTTACATGGTATTTCATGGTCAGCAAAACTACACACACACACACACACACACACACACACACACACACAGAGGTTTTAAGATTTCCACAACCCTGTGAGGTAGGTGCTATTATCTTTCCATTTTTGCAGATGAAGAAAATGAAGTGAGAGAGATTAAGTGACTCATCTGGGGTCTCATAGCTAATCAATGTCTGAGGTAAGATTTGAACCCAGGCCCTTATGACTCCAAGTCTTCCATGGTGCTCATGCTAAGATTGAATATTTTAAGCACACAGGGAGCATCTTCATTTTATTGTTCTTTCTTCTGATGTTGTTGTAGTCATTTAATAATATTTTTCTGGTTCCCCTTTGCATCAGTTCGGACAAATCTTCTAGGATTTCCCTAAATCCCTCTTTTCTGGAATTTTTAAAAAGACTCAACAATGGTCCATTAGATTAATCTTCCATGTTTTGTTCAGTCAGTCTTTAATTGACGGATAGGTACTTTGAGTCTCTGTTTTGAATCAGAGCTATGAGTTCATCCATTGTACGAAACTCTCAAGAAGGAAACTCCCTTTTATCAATGCTGGTTGGTACCTACTCTGCAACTTATAGTCATAGAGAAGAGGTTCTTTACCTCTGTTTCACAGACCTCAAAGGAGTTTATGAATATTTTAGGCATAGGCATCTGTCACCTTCTATGGGGGAAAATAAAATTTTACTTTCACCAACTTCTAACAAAAACTTAACATTTCCTTACATTTTGAATGTAGGTAACAAACCACAATTGTCTACAAACTTGGCCAAATTTCCACATGACCCATTACGTACAAACACATTAAGAACCCCTGGCTTAGAGAGCTCTCCCTGGGGCACCAATAACTTAGGCAACACATTGCTTAAGGTGACATAGCCATCATGTGACTGACAGAAGTGGAACTTGAACCCATGTCTTCCTGACTCCAAGGCTGCCTCTTCATCCACTGCACCCACATTCTCCCCCTTAGTTGTTTGCTGCTTTACAAAGATTCACTACCATGTAAGCACCATCTCCCACACACCTCACAATGGTCACTTCTTTTGAAAGGCAATTTGCATTTTTAAGGCACATTACTGCAGCCTAGAAAAGTTGGAAGACATGTTTCTACTAATACATATACCATTTCAATACATTATTTTTGAAATGAAGTGTTAACAATAGCTCTTCTTCATGCATAATCAGACGAAGTGAGAATGAGCCCTGAGCATGATTTAGGCTGAAAATCAAGAAACTCATGTTTTTCCTCATGGCCCCTATGTTCTTTTATGTCCAAAAATGCCCAATGGAGCAGAAGTTCTCAGAGTATATATGTGTGTATGTGTGTACATATATATATATATATATATATATATACACATATATATCTATATATATATAATATCTATCTTCAGTGTATATAGAGGTAAGTGAATATATCCTCTGGTAGATAAGCATGACAAAAATTCTTTACAAAAAACACCCAATGGTTAAACTTTGCAGAATCTCATTGGGACATTATTAACACATCTTGTCAGTTTTAAAATCCTCCTCATTTTGTCATCAGAGATTCTAAAAAGACTTATTTGGGGACCATAACTTCTGCTTTGAGCATCTCAAACTTTCACTCTTTAGAAAGTCCCTCAGGTAGCCAGCTGTGACCAGCAGTATTTAACCCACAGCAATTCTAGTGAGTGCCATGACCAAAACATTTATTATCCACTTGTCCTAACCGCCCCGCCCCCACTCCCCAGCTCTTTCTCTATGCATGGAGTATAAAGGCACACACTGACTATTCTCAATAAATGTCAGAATAGCAGCATTAGAGAGGGTCTTGGATTCCATCAAATCCAGCCCATATTTGTACAGGACTCCCTTGTACAATATGGAATGTGATCAAAAGTAGGATAGATCTCTTTGCAAATAATAGACATGGGCCAGTTGCAAGAAACTCATTATTGGAGGCAGCATGGAAGAGCCCTGGCCTTGGGGTTAGAGGATCTGGAATTCAAATCCTGTATATGCTTACCACTTATGAAGCCTTAGGGGGAAAACATGCTTTGCATGTTTCACCATGGATAAAGCATTGTACTTGGACCCAGGAAGACCTGAGTTTGAATGTAACCTCAGTAAATTCCTATTTTTGTTAGAATCTTGGATGCATATCAGCCACCGTTTCCTCATCTGTCAAAAAGGGGTTCTTAATACCTCACATCTCCCTACATTATTGTGAATATCAAATAAGAAAAATACTTGCTAAGTGGTTCATGAACCTTGAAATTCAGTATAAATGTTAGCTTCTGCTTTTAGTTTTAATCTCCCTGGATCTCAGTTTCTTTCCTGTAAGATGAGGGGGTTGGGCTAGAGGCTTTTGAGGTCACTCTCAGATCTAGATCCATGAATCTATGACTTCTCTGGACGATCCATTCCACTTTGGACAGCTCCACCGTTAGGAATGTTTTTTGTTTCTAAAGTGGAATCTGACAGCTTCCATCTCTTCCTGCTGGTTTTGCCCTCTGGGGTCAAGTAGAAAAAGAAAATCTTGGTCCTTTTTAACATGACAGCACTTTAAACACTTGAAAATATCTCTCGTGACTCTGACTAAACCTTCGTAGGGACTCATGCCCTGAATTCTTGCAAACAGTGCCCATATAGCATAGTCTCCAGTCTCACATTTCTCTACCCCCTATGGATCTTCTTCAATTTATCAACATCTCCAAAATGCAGAGCATTGAACACAATAGACCAGAAGTTATCTGGCCAAGGTAGGATTCTGATTTCCTCCCTAACTTCTTTTTTCCTTCTTCACGGTAAACAACTCTAATATCTTCATTCAAACATCTTACAGCACTGTAAAGAATGATTCCATAGGAACCAAAGGATTTTCTCTTAAGCTCTCCCCTTTCTTCATCTCTCCATCTCCTAGACATACAATGGTCATTTTGGAGCAGGCAGCTTCCAGCTCTGCATATACACTTCAGCATCCTGGGACATCCTGTTCTACATCTCTACTCATACATCTTATTGTCATCATCTGTAACTCAACATGTCCCAAAGAGAGCTCATTTTCTTCATTGTAGGATAATAAACTTAAAATAGGTGGTGACCTTGACTCTTCTCTGTTCCTAACCCATCATTTTAGAGATAAAAGAAAGTAGTGAGCTCTGTACATACAAAAAAATTTAGAAAAGGGATAATTTACAACTCTTGGTTATCAAAAGACATTTTTCTTCTTCCCTAGGGTTCTTATGAAATCCCCATTTTGTTAGAGTTCTCTGCTAAGCTCTAATAGTTGATTCTTTTATAGAATCTATAAGCAGAATTCTGGGGAGAGGGTCGAAAAGGAGAATTACACTCCCCTGAATTGCTTCCTCTTTCAGGTAGCATTTGTCTGGTTATCCACTAGGTATGTCTCTTTCTGCATCCAGTGGAATGAGTTGTCTCCTACTGGACCTTAAAGTGGGGTGAGGAAGTAGAAGGCAAAATAAGACTCTATTCCTCCTTTTATGAACTGTTCCTTCTCAGAGGTTTACCTAGAATACTCAGCTGTCAAACAGAAATCTACTCTAATGGTCTAGATCCCTTTGGACTTCAGAACTGATGAAATCTATCCAGAAGAGGTGTGGATAGATGGTGGTTAGCCAACCATACTCTCTGCCATTCATATACTTTATATTAAATTATCATTGTAGATACTACCTCTCACAAAAAGTAAGTATCTTTAGGGGAGATACTGTTTTTAATTTATATTTTGTATCCTTAGCAATGAACACATTATCTGTCACATAGTAGGGGTTTGATAAATAGTAATTCAAGTGAATTTGGTTTCATATCATTTTGAGAACTCCATGTTACATCTATTTCAAGAGAAGATTTCCAAGGGAGGAGGGTAGACATTACTCAAATTATTATTTGGCAAAATCTAGATTAAAAATTGATTGATTATTGATTTTTTCACCTTTAAACCCAGCTGTTCTGGTATTTTACAGATTTTCAGAAAGACCTAGGAGACAAAAACGCTCAAGATCAGCAATTTTCTATTAACCAGATGATACTGTATTGCCAGTTAGTTGGAGGAGAACATCTTCAGTTTTTCTTTTTAGTCACATCATTTTTTAAATCCAGTGTTGGAGGCATTTATTAAATACCTCCTGGGTAAAAAGGCCTTCACTGAGCATCCTGAATCAGCTTTGCTGGGAAGGAGAATTTGACTTGATCAGCCTGACCTAATAAGGCAGGGCTGTCAGCAGTGGATGAACACTTCAGACAGAGATTTCCACTTAATAAGAGGGAAAGGGAGGGGTGTATGTGATTATGGTCCTGTGGCAAAAGAATCATAGCTATCATAGATGGAAAAATAATAAATAAGACATCATAGTGATGCATTATAAATAATCCACAATATGAATGCAAATTGTGAGGTGTATTGTATAAAATTAAATCATATTATATTTTGCACTATTGTATCAGTTTGTATCATCATATCATATTGCATAATATATTGTTGTGTTCATCCATTTTTGAAGACCATGATGTCAGAGAAGTGATGACATGACTTGCCTTTGACTTTGATTTGAATGAGGGAGGGCTGTGCAAGGTCAACAACCTCACTTTCTCCTCCTGAGCCATCTGGATCCAGAGACCAGATATTCATCAGGATGATGAATCATATTTTCATATTATATTATTTCATTTCCAAATACCTCCAACTTATCAGCTTTATATTATCACAAAGGAACATTAGAATCTTCTCATGTTTCTCTCAATTTCTCATATTCTTTGCTTTCCATGGTACATAAAATTCCATTCTCTTCATGTGCTGTTATTCATTTAGTCATTCTCCTGATTGATGGGCATCTTCTCTGCTTCTAGTTTTTTGCTGCTACAAAAAATTTTAAAAGTGCTGCTATGAACATTTTGGGTTCAGATTGGACCTTTATCTCTATTTTTGACCACCTTGGCATATGCGCTCAACACTGGGGTCTCAATCACAGAGAATAAACAATTTAGTCATTTTCTGTACAATTTTAGTTTATTTTCCAGAATTGTTCCCCTCTCTATCAATGGGGTATTGTACCTTTGGCCAAAGCTCCTCTACCATTGACAATTGCTCTTTATTTGACTTTTGTCAGTTTGTGAGGTATGAAGTGACACCTTAGAGATATTTTAATTTTCATTTGTCTTATTAGAAATGATTTGGAACATACTTGCATGAGGTTGTTAACAATTAGAATTTTATTTTTCTTTTGAGCATATTTTTACCTTTTTTGACTATGATCTCTTGAAGAATGACTCTTGATCTTATATATTGGTCCAAATATATACATAGCTTAGATAGGAAACTTTTGTTCAAGATACTTGATGCAAATATGTTTCTCCTCACATACCTCCCCTCACCACTGACAATGGACAATTTCTCTCCTTATCCTAGACGTACTGCTTTTGTTCATGCAAAAGCTTTGATATTTCATGTAACAAAAGTTATCCATTTTATCTATACATGACTGACATCTCTGCCCCTTTATTCTCTACACATATTTAAGAAAGACAAGCACTCTTAACATCTTTGACAGATTATTTCAATAGCTTCCTAACTTCTTTCCAAAACTTTATCACCCCACCACTCTTTCTCTCTCTCTCTCTCTCTCTCTCTCTCTCTCTCTCTCTCTCTCTCACACACACACACACACACACACACACACACACACACACACTATAATCCTTGTCATTTCATTACTATGTCCACAGGCACTCTGGTAGCTCTCTTCCGCTATCAAGTGAATTTCTATGCCAATAAAGGTCCACTACAATGTGATGCCACCTAACGTTCCAGGCATTTTACTTTAATTAATGTATTCTATGCTCTGGCTAAATAAATTTCTTCTTTAGCCTGCTAAATATGCCCACATTTCCTCCTATGTGGCTTAAGTTTTACCAGTTGTTTTCCTATCAGTCCTTCAAAGTTGAGCTGAAATGTTACCTTGGCCATGAATCCTTTCACGATCCTTCTCCCTCATATTTGTCCTTAATGATAGCCTGCTTTCATACAGATCACATAAAATACTTTATTTCACTTTTCTTAAAGGTACTTATCAAAGAACATGATAAATTACAGTTAATTGGTGTTTGTATTTCATTCTTCTCCTATAAGACTTTAAGCTCTATGAGGTCAAGGACCATGTCTCTTCCAAACTTTGTGACTTCTCCTTGTAGTTTTCTCAGCATACATAGTAGACACTTCATAAATCTTTGCCCAAAGAATTAAAAAAAAAAACCATCTCAACAAGCTTAGAGGTATCTGATGCTCATAGCTTAAGACCAAATGAAATATTAATAGTCAAGCTCAATGTCAGACATCACACCCTAAATATGTCAACACATTGTGTTTATGAGAATCTATGACATGCTTATTGTCCATGACTCTGATCCTTTTTCATGTACCCTGAAAGGAAAATGGCCAGTCATTATGTTGGTACTTGAGAGGCAACCCCAGCATCGTAAGGGTTAAAGAAGGCAAGTTATTCAAAACAGGGGAGAAAAGTCACAAAGAAATCCTGTTTGAGTCTGGTGAAGATTAACAGACCACCA
Organism: Potorous gilbertii; assembly: GCA_028658325.1. Classification (NCBI taxonomy): domain Eukaryota; kingdom Metazoa; phylum Chordata; class Mammalia; order Diprotodontia; family Potoroidae; genus Potorous; species Potorous gilbertii. Next base: position 6,629,692 of record CM053772.1, read on the forward strand.
CAAAAAAGCCCCAAAGCATCCTTCAAACCTCTAAAAAAAATGTACTAAAAATGTTACCATGGGAACAACCAATTAAAGGAACCAATAAAAAAGGACAACTATCTGTACCTCAACTCAACTACACAAACAAACAGTAAAAACAGCCTCATAAATCAATTGCAATCTGAACTTGAGTGGGGTGGGAGTGGGGGTTAAAAATCTCCTAGCCACAAAAAAGTAAAACAAAATATTGGTTAAGGAGACAAAAAAATGGGCAACAGCAAAAGAAGGCACCAGGAAGCTCTACTGGAAATAGCAGCCATACTACAACTCCAATGTGCATTTCCTGCTTGCAGTTCAATGGCCAGGAATACTAATGGTCAATAAGGACTTCCATAGTAAACTCTAGAGGTTGAATTCAGTCCGACTCATTGGTGTCCATGGGATCTCATTCCTTCCCTCTTGAATGAATGGGAATCTAGAACTAGATATAAGTGGATTACCATATCAGGTCACCCTTTTTCTGTGAATACCAAAAAGAAGACAGATATATAATTTCTCAATTCTCTTTTCCATGTCATCAATTTCTATGACATCACCACAACTAGAGGTGGAAGTGTTCAAAATATACAATTCCAATTACCCTAACAGATGTGGAAGGTGGATCCAAATCTCCTTATCCTGATTCTCACTAGTTCCAGAGGCTTTTGACTCTTTGGCAGGATGAGGCATGTTCATGGGCATTTCAATGGGCAAGTGAGTTAGAGGAAAGGGATGTAGGGGAAAGGAAGAGCCCCAAATATCTCAGGGGTTGTTTGAAAGACACTACCCCCTCTCTGCCTACCAACTATCACTTTTGCTATTGGATGCATTATTTCTCTCTTTAAAAAGCTATCCATTGTTTGCAATGAGATCCATAAATGTCTTTACTCATGTTTCTCCCCATTTGAATCATGAACTCAGCTCCTCAAGGGATAGGATTGGACCATGGAAATTTGCAATTCTCTAGTGCTGACAGCAGTGCTATGAACAAGGAAGGCAATTAAGAAAGATTTGCTGCCCACTTGGCTAGTCTTATGTGGGAAAAGTTGAAGAAAACACTGGGTACTATAGGCAGCAACTGAAGGAGAAGTTCTGTGCCCCAAACAAGGGCAGAAGTGAGACCTTGGTCTCTTCCAAAGGTCTTGCTCTGGTTGGCCCATACATGTGAAAACTGATAATGTTTACAACAGTTTAAGCATTTCATGGATGAGCGTATAATTTTTTAGGAGCCTTGGTTGGATGGAATGAAAGGGAAATCATTCCTTTTACAAATAATGCCTGGAATCATGATAGGTATCCAGAAGACCCCTTAAGGTCTTCCATATAGACCAACTCTTGTCCAATCCAGCTTATTCTATTGAATCTTTATTCCAGCTCCAATCAACCCTGATGCCTTGTTTAAATTAGGGATGATCCAGAATTTTGGTGTCTAATGTCTGTACAATTCCTTTGTGTTTTGAACCCCCTGGAAGATTCTGCCTTGGCTCACACAAGCAGAGTCTGGTTGCCTATTGTACTTGAGATGGAATGTGATATATTTAGCGACATAGGGACTTGTCATGCTTGCGTTCTCTGAGCCTCTGGGGCAAAGGACATTTTGTCAGCTTCCTGGACCAAGCCACAGTTGGAGGAGAGAGCCAATAAACACAACTTTTCCTTGAAGTTCCCAAGGGAGCAAGGCCTTATGAAATTGTTTGGTAGAAACCTGAGGTTCCAAAACACATGTCATTCTGAGGACTCGAAGCTTTCTGCCTTTGTGGTAGGAGGCCAACTAAGTCCCTGAGAGGGTGGAGTTCGCTTTTCCCTCTTGTTTACCCATTGTGGGATTGGAAACATTATGAGGGCACTAGTCTATTAAAAATAATGGAAAACCTCAGCTGGTTCGATGCTCAGTCAGCTGGTTTACAGAAAGGGCGGGAGGACTTGTTTTGCTAACTTGGTCCCCACTTGAAACTCACAGGTTGGGAATTCTGGATCAAGGCAGGACAGAGGCGCCTTGAATGGCTTACCACTGGTGGAATTAGACTTCCTGTTTTTAAGGGAAAGTCTTAAGAAATCTTATTCAAAAGGATTCTGAGATCAAATGGCTGTTTGAATAACGATATTCTGATGATTTAAGTGGAAATGCGGTAGCAACATATGAAATAAATTGTAAGCAATTTTTTTTGTAAATGATGGCTGGAATTAAGTACTCAGGAAAGCACACATTTCATTTAACTGGGCTCAGAGTTAATATTTTTTTTAATGGTTTAAACATTCAAAGTGAAGTTTTATTTGACGAATCACTCACAGTAGTGACCAATTGAAAACATAAAACCTCCTTGCCCAAACGAAGTAAAGAAGGATACAGTGAAACGAAGCTGGCTAAGCCAGTAGTGTTTTTCTTGAGGGAGCTGGAGATCATGAAAAAGCAAACATTGACTTTCCTTTAGCTCTCATGAAGGTAAGTCCATCTCAGATGATGCTCTTTGTGGGAATCATTAGCCTCAATGTATTACTCTTGTTAAAATGAAGACTGTTCTCTGCTTTCTTAGGAAAAAAACTGTTCACTTCATCCTCATCTCCCTTCTCAGAGAGCATAAGCTCTTTGAGGGAAAGGATAATCTATTCTTTTATTTTTTCTTTGCAGCACCAGCTACTAGTTTAGTGCCTGGCAGGAGTTAATAGTAAATCAATCTGGGAGCACTTCTAAGGCACCTACTATGTGCCAGACATGAAATTAACTCTACTTTCAATGAGCTTCTTTTTTTAACCTTCACACGTGATGATAGCAAGTACATTAGTAAACACAGAAGAAACATGAAGAGAATAAATATAAATAAATGCGCTCATTAAATACATTGGAGGGAGGGCCCTGGAATCTGTGGATCAGGAGAGATTTCCTTCAGAAGACGGTGCTTGGAGCCAAGGTGAAGTCTGGGAAGTGGAGGTGCACATGTGGCAAGAAGAAGGGGTGGCCATTCCAAAGGCACGGAGATCAGAAGCTCCAGTGCTGTGTTCAAGGACAGAGGAAAGGCCAGATTGCCTGATTCGGAACATGGGAAAGAGGGTGATTTCTACTGAGGTTAGAATAGTAACTAGGGGCCGAATTATGAAGGACTTTCAAAACTAAACAGAGAAGTTCATGTTGGATTCTAAGGCACCAGGGAGTTTCTAGTTTATTATGTAGCATCATGACTTGGCCGGGTGTACACAGAAAGAAAATCACTTTGAAAGCTTAGTGGAAGCTAGATGAGGGTATGGAGGAACTTGAAAAAAGAAGACTAATAGGGAGGCCATGGCATTACGAGGAGGGGCGATACGGTACTGAGTCACAGTCATGTGTGAGTGGAGAAAGGGGTTGGAATCAGCAGATATTGTGAAGATAAAATTAGTAATATTGGTAACTGCTTGCCTGTGTTTGTCAGTCAGTCAGTCAATAAGCCCTATGGGCCAGGCACTATGTTAAGTAATGTGGGGTGAATGGATTGAGCAATGTAAAAAAAAAATAAAAGCTCAGAGAGGCTGAGAGATGGTAGTGCCTTCCACAGAAAGAGAGTATTTTGAAAAGAGTTGAATGGTGGGGTGAATGTATTCTGGCCTCAGACACTTACTATTTATGTAGCCCTGGGCAAGTCACTTAACCTCCGCAAGCCTCAGTTCACTGTAAAATAGGGATACTGACAGCACCTTCCTCTCAAGGTGAGGATCTACAAGATAATACCTCTCAATTACTTAGCACATTAAGCACTATGTCAACATTTAGCATTCTTATGATCGCTAGCATTAACATATAAGTACTTGGTGCCTAGAACACAGTAGGCACTATATACCTCTTAGTTATTGTTACTACTGCCATCATCCTTTGAGTAAAGTAAGTTTGTGATGTTTTGGGGACATCTGATTTTACATGCTAAGTTGGCAGTTGTGGACATAAATCTCATAGGAGAGACTGGGGCTGTACATGTAAATCTGGAAGTCTTCTGCGTTTTGATAATGTTGAAACCCTTGGGATAGTGTAGAGGGTAAAGAGTCCCCCAAATTGAGTATCGAGAAACAGCCACAGTAAGAAGGGCAGAATGCAAATGATAAGCTAGCAAAGGAGACAGACAAGAAATAGTTAGATATGTACCAGGTGAATTAGGAGAAAGCAGTATCCACAAATCCCAGAGAGAGGAAAGTAGCTGGGAGGACAGGGTGACCAACTGTGTCAAAAACCTCCGAGAGCTCAAGGAGAAGGAGGACTGAGAATAGATCATTGATTTGATAAATAAGAGATTATTGGTAACCTTGGTAACCTCAGTGAAGTGATGTCATTGAAAACAGGATTGCAAAGAACTGAAGAATGAGAAGACAGAAAATGGTGTCAATGAGTGGAGGCAGTTGGATCAAGGAGTTTGACTGAGAAAGGGAGGGCAGATAACATCATTCTCCTGGCATTTGTTAAGCACTTGTCATGTTCTAAGAACTGTGCTAAGACTAGGGATACAAAGGAGACACCCAAAACAGATAGATAGGTAGGTAAGTAGGCAGATAGGTTGGATAAATGGATAGATGGATAGATAGATAGATTAGGTAGATAGATAGATATCTGTATCAGCAAGGACCTCAGCATACACAGGAGGGCCTGCTGTACAGGTTCTTAGATCTGCTTTTCTAAAAGGGAAGCAACTTTTGAGGATTCAACAATCAGTTTAATCAAACACATACAGCAACAGAGAAAATACCATCAGAGAAGTAAAGACCAACAGAGAGGGCTTCCAACTGTCCGACCATAAACAATACATATATCACATATCAACGGACAGATCCAACTGTCTGACCATTATCTACATACATAGTTACAGCAGAGAGAGAAGCACCAACATCTGGGTTTTCAAAGCTGGAGGGCTGCTTAATGTCTGCCCATAGTCTCATCTGGCCAAACAAACACTTCCAATAAGTAAGCCCCAATGTAAAACCTCACCTCAGAGTATTTATACACTTTTCAGTGCAGGAAGGCAGGATCCTCTGACCTAGTGATTCAACAGAAATTAACAAATAGGTTTTGAGGCCTATTAATGAGTGAGGAAGATTTTTAACTCTTTCTCCCACCCAGCATTAACCATGTAATAACATCACAATATCTAATCTCAAGAAGCTCCAAGCCTAGTAGGAAGACTTGGATATATTTGAAGATATTATCACAAGAATAAAATAGAAAAATGTTGAAGGTTAAAGAGAGAGAGAGGTGATGAAAGGTTGCAATCTGCTGTAGAAAATAGGAGATGAGATCAAACTAACCTGTAGATTATTTGGCCTTGGCAAGAAGGAGGACTAAGACATTTCAGAGCCTGGAGCAAATGAGGAAAGAGTTGAGGGAGGGGTTAGTAAGGGGTTATGAGAGGAAGAAAAGGAAATGAGATGTTTCTCATATACAGTCCTCTCATCAAAAATGTTAAAAATTTTTATATAAATTCCTTGATTAATTGGAAGAAATACAAGTCACTGGCTGGAGAAAATTGATGTTGCACAGGTAGTAAGTATATTGTGATTGACTGAAGAGATTGTCACATCTTGTGGTTTTGGATAAAATGCAAAAACCAAAATAAAGCAAAACTTCCTAACATCATTTGGTCAATACATCAAAAGAGAAGATTCCAGTCAGTACCCATTCTGCCCCCAACTACAGTCATGGGAGAACTGTGTGAATTTCAACCAGCCAAAGGATTTGAACAGGCCATCTACATTCTAACAGCATCCCCAAACACTGATGACAGCATCTATAGCAAAGGCAGGGACAATCTAATATATAGTTATATCGATCTGTCTATCTATTTATAGCTATAACTCATAAGACCCCATCAGGGTGCTACCCTCATGGTTATTAGTGATCTTAGACAAATTTAACTGGCTTTTAGAAAAAGGTATTTACTAAGGTGATATCATAAGAACAGTTGGTAGAAAACGTCCTCCCAAATGTTTGTAATAGATCTAGTAAGTCCTTAGGATGTTCACTTTTGGTGAGCAGCATATTTTCTGCTGGTCTCTTTTTATGACCTTGACTCTGCCTTTCCTTCTCTTGTCCAGTCTTTCCTTTTGTTGTTGTTGTCGATGCTCCCACCAACCACTGCCATCATGGAACACTACTAGCATGCCAGTGGAAAAAAGAGTCTTCAAGCCTCCAGAGGCCACAAGACCAAATCCTGTGACCCCACTCCCAAGGGAGAGGAGAAGCCCAAGGCTGAGCCACTCTCTTCTCCACTCCCTTAAGAAATTCTTTTGTGAATTTTGGAGGGAATGCATCTCAGGACTTACTGTTCCCTTGAATCTCAGATTCAAATTTGACCTTGACTTTATAATTACCCTGTAGAGCATGACCAAGACGTTCAAACAGTTTCATCAGACTTGTTATCATGTTTAGGGAGGCATTCAGTCCCCTTTCACACCTACACTCAAGACTGTTTTCACTTGATTAATAGATCAAGGCTAAGTCAGATAGAGTAATTTCAACCCTACTCATACATCAGTAAAGGAAGAGGAGACACCATCTGCTGAGATGATGAGAATAGAGTGGATGGGATGTTGGGAAGAGACTATTTGGATTGGTGATAAATGCAAAACATCTGTAAGAAGGGAAGATGCATCACTGAAAACTAGTAGAGGTCAGTTGACATAAATTTGAAGTGGACCTGCCTATCATGGTTTTCTGATACTTTGTTAGCAGCCTATATTCTTTCCTGAGTAGAGTGTAGCAGAGTTATCCAGTGTTAGGGATGAATAGGACTGGGAGAGCTGAAGGTCACAGAAGATGAGGGAATGAATCCTATCTTTGTCAAACATACTGGATATGACTGTCATGAATCAGAAGTGAATCATTAAAAGGGACATGTGAAACATGATCAGTGGTGGGGGTTGGGGATGTCATCTGCCTACTTCATCCAAATACATTTAAGGAAGTCATTTCCAATAGTTTGAAGGGGAAAATGGAAGAAGGACCTGGCAGGGACCTGAAAGATCATCTCATCTGATGTTTCCTCTCATTTTATTGATGAGGAAATTGACTTTCAGAGAAAGAAAAGTGACTTGATAGTAACCAGCAAATCCCAAATTTAAAACTCCTTTGACTCTGAAAGCCAATATTTCATTTTGGTTTGCTTTTCCTATGTACCATGCTGCCTTTGGATACCTGGGTTTCAGTCCTGAGTCACTTAGTCATCAGTATATATTTGTGGATCAGATCCCTAAATGATCTGTCCTTTAGCTTCCTTATTTATGAAATGGATATTCCATATTTCTTATAAAATGGGACTATTCTTTCTTATACTATCTACTACATAGAATTGTTGTGATGAAGATCTGTAAAACTTTAAAGTGCTAAAAGAATATAAATCATGAAATGGAAGTCTGTGCTCAAGGCTTGCGAAGTGCCTGCCAGTGATCTGCAGAAGAGGAAGAGTCAGCATAAACTGGGCCCACTATTTTTCTGTCTCTTTAGCTCCTGAGGAAAAAAATCTGGGCTTTGATACATAGAGAATATGAGTATTTTGTTGGTGAATTTCATGTCTGGACACCTCAAAGTTGGAGATCCAAGAAAAAGTCCCAAAATGGCACCTGACCTCTCAATCTTGTCCCCATCTCATTTCCTATTTTTTTAATTTTTTAATCCCAGACTGGAGAGCATGATATAGATAAAAATTGTTGGGATATTCAGGACCTCCTCCCCATAGTGCTCCAGTTTGGACACCCACTCCATCTTGAGAAAGAGAGGTGGAAACAAAAGGGGATAAAAGAGTGGAACTGATTTCCACATTAACACTGCCTCCTTCTACCATATGCACCAGCTTATTCCCTGCTGAAGTGTTTGTTGTGGTGTAGACATGTGCTTTGTCTTAAGTGGTTCTGGTGGAGAAGCAAAATTCCATCTGGTTTGGATGAGTTAAGGATATTTGAGATTTCCTTTCGTACTCACTGCCCCCCCATATCCACATCCCTATCTATTGCCTGATATTAGCCAACACCCCCCCACACTTTAACATTGTCCAGATACTCTCCCCTCTGTGTGTGTGGCCTGATGATCCTGCATGTCCTCTTGCTTGATATCAGTTCAGGGGTATTTCATCTCTGGCAGGGAGTCCCTTTGCATCGCACACTTCCACGATCATTCCAAGTCTGGGTGTTGTCATCTTTTACTCCACACAAATTGAGAATCCTCCTTCACAAAGATCATCAATGTTATGAGCAGAAGCCCTGCCCCCCCCCAAAAAGCATCATACAAACGTTGATATCTACAAAGAACTTCCTTAGAGCTTCTTGACCTGAGAGATTGACTCCATATGTCAGAAAATATTTATATGGTTCATTTTCTAACATCGTAAAGAAACTGAGTCTGACAAACTTGTTTCATCATTTATTTTATAATTTTCACAGAATCTCCCATTGCAAACAACCAGAGATGAGCAAATTCAAACTCTACCTGAACAACAAAGAATTTTAGCTTTAGTATTCTTCCAGATGGTTAACCAGTCACCACTGCAATGCTTCCAGTGATAGGGAACTCACTACATCTTGAGTCATTCTGCTTTGGAAGACAAGTTAACCTTGAAAGTGAAAAAAGTGACTTTCTTCTTTGTATCTATAATAGCAAGTACAATGCTTGGTATACAGTAAGTGCTTAACAAATGTTTGATTTATAGAATGGCTGAAGTTCTTAAGTCTTAATATATCCTTGGCCTCTCCTAAAGTAATCTGGTGGCTTTCCACTGCTGGGGAGTATGAGTGGAGGGAGCTACCATCTTGATTTTAGGATTAGCAAAGACTCAATTTATTTAGCCTACTACAACTACAAACCTCTGAACTCCAGAGATCCACTAGAACCAGCTTCCCCAGGATGAAAAGTAGAGTCACACATCACCACACCTAGTTGATTTCCATTCTCATTGCTCCCAAACCATCCTGTAAATAACAATATTCTAAAATGTTGCCAAGAATTGGCCAAGCTGACTTTTCATTTGAGATCTTCATAGTGTGCTTTTTTTAAAAAAAAAATAAATTTACTTGTTCTCTGTTTTCAACAATCACTTCCGTAAGTCTTAAATTTCTACCCCTTCCTCTACCCTCCCTCCCCAAGATGGTATGCAGTGTTATATTGGTTCTACACATACATTCTTATGAAACACATTTTCACATTAGTCATGTTGTATAGAAGAATTAAAATGAATGGAAGAAACCATGAGAAAAATCAAACTAAAACAAAACATAGCACAAGAGGAAATGGTCTGCTTCATTTTGCATTCCGATTCCATAGTTTTTTCTCTGAATGTGGAAGGCATCTTGCCTCAACAATCCTTTGGAAAATTTCTAGGTCTTTGCATTGCTGTGAAGGGCTTAGTCTATCAGAAACAGTCCTAACACACTGTGGCTGTTACTGTATATAATGTTCTCCTGGTTCTGTTCATTTCACTCAGTATCAGTTCATCACTTCTAGTCCTCTCTAAAGTCCTCCTGTTCATCATTTCCTATAGCACAATTGTACTCCATACATTCATATACCACAACTTGTTCAACCATTCTCCAATTGATGGGCATCCCATTGATTTCCAGTTTTTGGCCACCACAAAGACAACTGCTATAAATATTTTTGTAAATACTTTTATGATCTCTTGGGCATACAGTCCTAGAAGAGGTATTGCTGGGTCAGAAGGTATGAATATTTTTGTAGCCCTTTGAGCATAGTTCCAAATTGTTCTCCAGAATGGTTGGATCAGCTCACAGTTCTACCAACAATGAATTAGTGTTCCAACTCTCTCACATGTTCTCCAGCATTTATAATCTTCCTGTTTTGTCATGTTAGCCAATCTGATAGGTGTGATGTGGTACCTCAGAGTTGTTTTGATTTGCATCTCTCTAGTCCATAGTGATTAAGAACATTTTGTCATGTGACTATAGACAGTTTTAATTTTTTCCTCTGAAAACTGCCTGTTCATATCCTTTGACCATTTATCAATTGGGGAATGACTTGTATTCTTGTACATTTGACTCAATTGTTATTCTTAAATGAAAATTGGGATGATGTGCCAGACTTGTTCACCAGTAGCTCCTTTCTGACATCCTCCAGATCTTTTATTTTAAATGTCCTTTTGACCTGGTCAACCCCTCTCAGTTCTAGTGACTTCCCTCTGTTCACTATCTTCTATTTATCCTGTCTATATTTTTGGATTTATATAGATATTTGTTTGCATGTTGCCTCCTCCATTGGTCCTTGAGGGTTGTTATTGTTGAGTTTTCAGTTATGTCTAACTTATCATGTCCCCATTTGGGGTTTTCTTGGCAAAGATACTAGAGTGGTTTTCCATTTTCTTACCCAATTCATTTTACAGATGAAGAAACTGAGGCAAACAGAATGAAATGACTTGTCCAAGGCCCCATAGCTGAATGTCTGAGGAAAGATTTGAATTCAGGAAGATGAATCTTCCTGACTCCAAGCCCAGTGCTCTCTGTGCTGTTCCACCTAGCTCCTCCCTTAGGGCAGGAACTACCTTTTGCCTCTTTTTGTATCCCCAGTGTTTAACACAGTGCTTGACACAGAAGAGCTTAAATGTTTATTTGTTGATTGATTTATTACCAGCTTATATGAGTGCTTGACACATAGTAGATGCTTAATGAAGGTTTACAGACAGCTAGGTAGTGAAGACTGGAGAGTTGGAAGCAAGCTCAACATAGGTGTAAGAGACCCAGTGCTGAACTTGGAATCAAGAACACCTGAGTTCAAATGTTGCCTCAGACTCTTATTAGCCCTGTGGTCCTGGGCAAATACTTTTGCTTCATTATTCCCCAGCTTCCTCATCTATTATAGGAAAGGGTTATATAGGACAGCCACTAAGGTCTCTTTAAGCTCTAAATCAATGATTCTATTAGAGTACAGAGAACCTCAGGGTCTAGGCTCCAATCCTAACTTGGTCAGTGTAGGTCATTTGTGATCCTAGGTGACTCAATGAGACTCTAATATAATGTTCTTCACCATAACAAGGAAAGGTGGGCTGAAGGAGAGTTGCTTCTAAATCTGTTTTTGAGGTCCCACCCAAATCTCAATCTATTAATCTCTAGGTTTCATTTTGTCAAGTTTTGGGGAAAGCTCTGAGGGTCAATGTAACCCATCCCTTTCTATTCTTCTCTGAGTTGTCTCACTTTGTAGACAGAGGCAAATAGACTTTTGGGGAATGTTTGTATGTGTTGAGATTTATTAACTTAACAAATGTATTTTAAAAAATAACTTAAGACTGGCTGACTAAAAGGGCTATTAACTGATAATTTAGCCGTAATTAAGGGAGCTCACTGGTGGAAGCTCAAGCTTATGACATTATAGAATTACATCTGACACCTGAAGAGTACCACTAAAATCCTTAGGGGAGATGTAATATTACTCTAGAGCCTAAGACTAGAATATGATAATGAGAGCTAGAATAAGAATCCTGGGGACTTAACATGAGTTACAAACACCTTTTCTGGATTTTCAAAATTTCCAGGAATGCTGTCTAGAGACCTTCCAGAGGAACCATTGGTCTTTACACGAATCACCAATAGTAGAGCTCATGAGTATGAAAATCTTCAGTAAATGTTATGGGGTCATGGGAAACCAGGCCCCTGGGATCCAGGACACATTTTTACTGTTCATGTTTGATGAACCAATGAATATGGTTGCTTTGGAACCCCCTCATGTCAGAGTCTCTACCCACCACTTCTGGCCATTTCTTCCTCTGATTGATCGTCAATAACTCCTTTCATTGTGGGGTCTGAATTCTCTTTGGAGATGAGAAACATCTACCTTTTCCCAAGGACACAGCTCTCTCCTTAATGGAAAAGGCCTCCTATGGAGGGAATAGGTCTGAGAGGTAATTAGTCCATGTTTTAACCTTTCTTCCCAGCCCAATACAATTCCCTCACCTTTCAACACTCATGGATCCAAGAAGAAGAGAATTTCAAGGCTAAAGGGAAGCTCAATGGTCTTATAGGCAAACACAGAACCCCAAATTATCTCACATAAAAGAGACAAGGAAAAGCTTTTACAATGCAGGGGAAGAGGGGGGAGATGAGAAGGAATGAGTGAACCTTACTCTCAGTGGATTTGGCTTAAGGAAGGAATAACATACACACTCAATTGGATGTGAAAATTGGATGTAAATGTGAAAAATCTATCTTACCCTACAGGAAAGTGAGAGGGGAGGGATTGCAAGAGGGGGGATGATAAAGGAGAGGGCAAATGGGGGAGAGGTAATCAGAAGCAAACATTTTTGAGGAGGGACAGGTCAAAGGAGTAAATAGAATAAATGAGCAGCCAGATAGGATGAAGGGAAATATAGTTAGTCTTTCACATGACTATTATGGCAGTGTTTTTCATAATTCCACATGAATAAACTATATTGAATTGCTTACTTTCTCAATGAGTGTAGATGAGATGGGAGGAAAGGAGGGAATGTAGAACTCAAAGTTTTAAAAATAAATGTTAAAAATTGTTTTTACATGCAATTGGGAAATAAGATATTCAGGCAATGGGGTGTAGAAATCTATCGTTCCCTACAAGAAAACTGAGACAATGGGGAAATGGGAAAGGAGGGGTGTTATAGAAGGGAAGGTAGATTGGGGGAAGTAGGAATAAGAATGCAGGCTGTCTTGGGGTGGGCAGAGGGGAAAGACAGGGAGAAAATTTGGAATTCAAATCCTTGTGGAAGTGAATGTTGAAAACAAATAAATTAATAAAAAATATAATCCCCAAAGATTTCCCTTTACAATGGACCCAAACATCCCATCTAATTTCTGCTTCATGGCCACTAACAAGGAAGAACCCCTACCCTCCAGAAGTGCTATCTTCATTTTGAGGCAGGTCCCATTGTTGGAACGCTTATCCTGACATGGAGCCTTAATTGGACACTGCAACTTCCCCCCTGAACACAGTTTTGGCCCCTAGGGACCAATGGAATAAGGCTAATCTCTGCTCTAGACAACAAACTTTTCCATCCTTTCGGGCAGTTCTCCTCATAACCCTGAGTCTTCCCCTCCCTAGACCAAGTAACCCCATTTGCTTCAACTAATCACTAAGTGGAAAATATTCAAAAGTATTCCCCTCCTAGTTGTTCTCCTTTGGATGCACTCCAGCTGATCATAGGTCTTAAAATGTTGAGCTTCACCTTTGCACTCCAGGTAATCAGTGCATTGAGAGCAGGGCAGATAACAGAAGCACAACCACTTCCCGTATTCTGGACAATGCATCTCTCTCTGGGCAACAGTCTGAGAGGTTATTAGGTGCCTAAGCTGCCTCATCCCACCACTGATCCATCTTGAACATACTGTGCTCTCAAAACCTCAGTTCTCTTTCAGATAGCCTAATTGTACTTCATCCACTTGGTACTGGTCAAGCTAACCTTTGTACCTATTAGCAAGATTTCACATTTATCACTATATAGTTTCATCTCTTAACATCAAACCTAATATTCTAGCCTGTTGAGTGTATTTTACCATTCACTGTGTTAGTTATCTCCTTCTCAGTTTTGAGTCTTTTGCAAATTGGACCATGATTTCCTAGGGAGCCCTGGCCATTCTTCCCTTCATTCACAACCTGGCTACCTGGCCCCTACTTCCTACAGTTGCCCCCTCCCCTCTTCCAACTCCTCACTTATAAGTAGTCTTTCTCCACTAAAATAGACATTCCTTGTGGTCAGGGACTGTCCTGCTCACTTGTATTCCTATCTACAAAGCACTTAATAAATGCTTCATCTAATCTAATATTCTTTGTTGTGCTGTATATAAATATCAACCCTCTAAATATTTTGGGTGGTAGATTACTCTTCTTCTAGCAGGTTGTCTTCTGGATTTCCGGTTCTGGGAACCAAGATGGTGGAGTGATTGGTAACTGTTATCTTCCTCCCCATGTTCACCTTGATGAGCCCAGGGAATATCTACCCAGAGAAAAAACCCTGGAACAATGAAAACAGTAGAAGGAGTAAACAGACTCTTAACCTGTGAAGCTGGAAAGATCACTTAGGAGGATTCCACTTGCTGTGGTCAAAAGAGACCAGTACAGAATCAGAACTGTCCCAGACAGCCCCACCTCAAAATACCAGGAGGAGATCCTGAGCTCTGGGGGGGGGGGGTGAAGCCAGCAACTGCCAACACCAGGACCCCAGATGTACTTTAGCATCCCAGAGGAATTGGGAAGACACTAGTGCAGACAGCTGAGCTTGCCTATGATTTACCTCAGCAGAGGAGCCTCAGGCATCCAGACCACCCCTCCCCAACACTTAAAACAGCTAGTTCCAGGGCAACTGTGGGGAAAACCCAAAGAGACCTTATCTGGCCTCTGTTTTCAAACACCAACCAGTTCAGCATCAGGTAAGCTGCAGCATTTTAGTTTCTAGCTGAAAGAACTAGAGGCCACAACACACAAAGCTATAATTTTTAGGCACAAGAACTGTGGGACAGAACTCCCTGTGGCACAGACAAAGAGACCTTCTTTAAAAGCCAGGAAAATGGTTGTTATCATGAGCAAGAGGCAAACCAGAAAAGAAAAGAAGCAAACCAGAAAAAAGAGACAAGGACCAAAACACAAATACCAAAGAGGTCAGCATTGAGACTGCACTCCCATCTGAAACTTCAGAAGGGAATATGAACTGGTCTGAAGCACGAAGAGCCTTCTTGGAAGAGCTCAGAATGGATTTTAAAGCCCAAATTAGAGAAATAGAAGAAAAACTGGCCAATGATTTTAAAAATATGAAAAAAGAATTCACTGAAGAGAACAGCTCCATAAAAAGGAAAATGGGACAAATGAAAAAGGAAGTACAAAACCTAACTGGTGAAAACAACTCCCTTAACAGGAAAAATGGGAAAGATAGAAAAGGAAATGCAAAAGTTAACTGAAGAAAAAAATTTCATAAAAAGTAGAATTGGGCAGGTTGAAGTTAATGAATCTATGAGACATCAAGAATCAGTCAGACTCTAAACAATGAAAAAATAGAAGAAAACATAAAAATATCTAATTGGAAAAACAACTGAACTGGAACATAGATCCAAGAGAGAAAAATCTAAGGATTATTGGTCTACCAGAAAGCCACGATGTAAAAAAGGACCTGGACAATATCATCCAAGAAATTGTCAAGAAAAATTGCCCAGAAGTCCTAGACCCAGAGGGCAAAATAGTCATTGAAAGAATCCACTGTTCACCTCCTGAAAAGGACACCGAACTAAAAACACCAAGGAATATCGTTACCAAATTCCCAAACTAGCAAGTGAAGAAGAAAATACTGCAAGCAGGCAGAAAGAAACAATTCAAATATCGAGGAGCCTACAGTCAAGATCACACAGGACCTGGCAGCTTCTACATTAAAAGACCAAAGGAACTGCAATATGATATTCCATAAGTCAAAGGAGCTGGGACTACAATAAAGCATCAATTACCCAGCAAAGTTGAGCATAATATTTCAGGCAAGGAGATGGACATTCAATGAAATAAGGGATTTCCAGACCTGCCTGATGAAAAGCTCAGAACTCAATAGAAAATACGATCTTCAAACGTAGATCTCAAGAGAGGTATAAAAAGGTAATGGGAAAAAAAAACTTGTTGCACAATATGGGCAAACTGTTTACATCCCTATAAGCGAAGGTGATACTTGTTAATCTTGAGAATTGTATATTGATTATGAAATGTAAAAGGGATAGACATAGAGGAGGTGGGTATAAATTAAATGATGTGATAATAACACAGGTGATTTAAGGGTGGGAAAGGATTGCAATGGGAGATGTGAAAAGGAGGGAACAGAACAAAAATAAATTCCATTACAGGAAGAGGGACAAAAATATATTACAGTAGAGGAAAAGAGAGGAGGGAGATGAGCATTGTTTGAGAGGTACTCTCATCTGATTGGATTCAAGGAGGGTACAACAAACTAAGTTCAGTAAAGAAATACAATTAGCTCCATAGGCAAAAGGAGGGGAGGTTAAAAGGAAGGGAAGAAGTAACAAGAGAAAAGGGAAATAAAAGGGAGGGGGACTGAAAGAAGGGAAGGGAGGCAGTTGTCAAAAATTAAAACTCTATTGTGGAGGGGAAGGGAGAAGGAAGAACTAAAAATATAAACAAAGGGAAAGGAGATGGAGGGAAAGACACAGATAGTAATCATAGCTGTGAATGTGAATGGGATGAACTATCCCCTAAAATGGAGATGGATAACAGAATGGATTAAAAATTATAATAAAACCATGTGATTTACAAGAAACACACTTGAAATGGGGAACTACAGACAGTAAAAGTAGAAGGTTGGAGCAGAATATTTTGGGCTTCAGCTGATGTAAAAAAAGCAAGAGTAGCAATCCTAATCTTAGACAAAGCAAAAGTAGAAATAGATCTAATCAGAAGAGATAAGGAAGGAAACTATATCCTGCTAAAATGCACCATAGACAATGAATAAGTTTCATCACTAAACATATATGCTGAAAGTGTTATAGCATCCAAATTCTTAGAAGAGAAGCTAAAGGAGCTACAGGAAGAAATAGACAACAAAACTATACTAGTGGGGGACCTCAACCTCCCCCACTCTGAACTTGATAAGTCTAAGAAAAGATCCAGAATATCAAGGGAAATAATGAAAAGAAACGCTAGGGAAGGTGGCCTAGCTCTACCAGATCTCAGATGGTATTATAAAGCAGCAATTATCAAAACTACTTGGTACTGGCTAAGAAACAGAAAGGAAGACCAGAGGAATATGTTAGGTACCCAAGACACAGTAATCAATGAATATAGTAATCTACTGTTTGATAAACCATAGAACCCCAGTTTCTGGGATAAGAACTCACTGTTTGACAAAAATTTCTGGGAAAACTAGATAACAGTTTGGCAGGACCTAGGCATAGACCGATGCCTAACACTGTACACAAGGATAAAGTCCAAATGGGCACATGATCTAGGTATAAAGATTGATACTATAAACAAATTAGTGGAGTAAGGAATAGTATATTTATCAGATATATGGAGAAAGGAACAATTTTTGACTAAACAAGAGATAGAAAACATTATGAAGTGCAAAATGGATGATTTTGATTACATTAAATTGAAAAGGTTTTGCACAAACAAACCCAATACAACCAAGATTAGGAAGGAAGCAGAAAACTGGGAAAGAATTTTTTCAATTAGTGTCTGTGATAAAGGTTTCATTTCTAAAATGTATAGAGAACTGAGTCAAATGTACAAGAATACAAATCATTCCCCAATTGATAAATGTTCAAAGGATATGGGGTATAGGCAGTTTTCAGAGGAAGAAATTAAAGCTATCTATAGTCATATGAAAAAATGCTCTAAATCACTATGGATTAGAGGGATGTAAATCAAAACAACTCTGAGATACCACATCACACCTATCAGATTGACTAGCATGACAAAACAGGAAGATGACAAATGTTGGAGAAGATGTGGGAGATTTGGAATATTAACTCCTTGGTGGTAGAGCTGTGAGTTGATCCAAACATTCTGGAGAAGAGTTTGGAACTGTACTCAAAGGACTACGAAAATGTGGATACCCTTTGACTCAGCAATACCACTTTTAGGACTGTATCCCCAAGAGATCATAAAAATGGGAAAGGGTCCCACGTGTACAAAAATATTTATAGCAGCTCTTTTTGTGGCGGCTAAAAACTGGAAATCAAGATGATGACCATTAATTGGGGAAGGCTGAATGTGAATTGTGGTATATGAATGTAATGAAATACTATTTTGCTATAAGAAATGATGAAGAGGAAGACTTCAGAGAGACCTGGAAAGACTTACATGAACTGATGCTGAGTGAAAGCAGTACCAGGAGAACTTTGTACACAGTCACAACCACAGTGTATGAGGATTTTTTCTGGTAGACTTAAAATTTCATTGCAAGGACTTAAAAAATTCCCAGTGGTCTCTTAAGGCAACATGCCTTCCACATCCGTGGAAAGAACTATGGAATTCGATAGCAGAATGTAGCAGATCATTTTCTTCTGTATTACATTTGGTTTATTTTATGATTTCTCCCATTCATTTAAATTCTTCTATGCAACATAACTAAGGTGAAAATGTATTTAACAGGAGTGTATGTGTAGAACATATATAAAATCGGATGCCATCTCAGGGAAGGAGGAGGGAGGGTAAGATGAAAGAGAGGGAGGGTGAAATGAAAGAGGGGGAGGGAGGGGCAAAAATCTAAGTTATATGGAAGTGATTGCAGAACACTGAAAACAAGTAAAATAATAATTAAAAATTAGAATGTTGTCTTTTAAACTTTGCCCCAGGCCCCAGAGATGGCTGCTGCCTTATTACCTTTCCAATAGCTAAGCTTTGAGAGGCTCCTTACTAGAGGTGGAATTTTGATGGGGGTGGGGCAGGAGAAAGAGAAGGATGCAAACTATCCACTATGCAGCAGAAGGGTCTGATGAGCTCAAGAAGGAAACTACATGAAGGAAATCTTGAATATTTAAAGAACAATTTCTATGATCTTGCTAATCACCTTATATGTTGGTCAAGTCAATATTCAACAAATATTTATTAAACTCCTGCTGTGGATCAGGAATAATGCTAGGCTCTAGATACATAAGAGGAGACATAAAGTTGTTTCTGCGCTTTTGCAAATTCCATTCTCTCAGGGGATAGAACAAGTGCACATATATGTGAACTACATAAAGACAATCTGAAACAAACATGCAATGTAACCTTAGAGAAGACAGCAAGATAGAAGCTTGGGGGAGCAAGAAAGGAATCCCGCTCATGGTAGGCTTGAGGGAAGCCAGAGATTTCAAGATGTATAGGAGAGGAGAGAGCATTCCAGGATTGGGGGTTGGGGTGGAATGGGGAACAACCAGCTCAAAGGAGATAGAGTATCATGTGTCAGTAACAGCAAATAAGCTAATATGGCTGGACCATACAGTGTATGGCAGGAAACAGTCTGTAGTGCGCAGTGGTTGGCCCACACCAGACATTTGTATGTTATCTTGGATCGGTTTCATCCTTCGCCTTCCCTGTAGAGTTCCACTGGCCTCAATGTAATCTTTGGGGATAACGATTAAGGAAGTAAAAACCCAAACTATTTTAAGATCCTTCCTATCAATTCCCTTATCATTTTTACTTGTGACTTCTGTAACTTGAGAATTTTCAAATCTCTTCTCATCTCTCCCGGAAACTGAATTTCCCTTTTGGCTTTTCTGAATTTGTCCTGATAAACACTTGCTGTTTCTTTATATTTCTTGATCAGAATCAGTTCAAGCTCTTAAATGCCACAACCTTAACCCTTTGCATTTCAGATTTGGCCTCCATGCTGGATATTCCAACTGGGTTTCATTCCTAACAGAGACTCTCCTTACCTCTTGTCAGACTTGTTGAAAAGCCTTCTAGTAAGTATCCCTCCTTACAGTCTTCCTTTTCTAATTCATTCTCCTCTCAGCTTTCCACAAAGTCTCCTTGAACTTTGGGGCTGCCCCTGGCACTCTCCTCTGGCAAGTATTCTGACAAGGATTGCCCATGTACTTCATTGCCCCATGGGGATCAGTTCTCTCTGTGACCTGGTATGAAGCCTCTCACCCTCCAAAGAACCTGTCAGAGCTTGCGCTCCATTGATCAAGTCTTCAAGAACTTAGGGATGTCTCCATGTCTCAAGGAGGCCTCTGGGAGGATCTTTAAATCAGGGATGAATCATCAAGCATGTCTTTAGGGTCCATTATGTGTTGGCTCCGTGCTAGACTCTGGAGATACACAGACAAAAGGAAACAACTCCTGTCCTCAAAAAGCTTATTTTGACACATATAAGCACATGCAAGGCATATACAAGGAAGACAAATGATAACTCGTAATTGTACCACACTCCCAGCTGGGTGAAAAGGAATGACTTCATGCAGATGATGGTATTTGAGCTAAAACCTGAAGGAAATAAAAGACTCTAAGAGAAAGATGTAAGGAGGGAGGAGAAATCTAAGCAAGCAGAAAAGCATGGGGATGGGAGATGGAGAGCCATTCATCAATCATCAAGTAGTTTACTCAGCTCCAGAAATGAGACAGTCTCAAGTAGAATGTCCCCGAAGACCCCCCAAGAGAGATATGTCCCCACTTCCCCAGCTAGCCACTAGCCACCCAGCCACATATTCCCCCAACCCTTAGTTTTGGAGCTCCTTTCTTCAGGGAGTTTTGGCTGCTTCAGTAGTACCAATCAGTCATTTGAAAACCGTTTATTACAATCGGGTTATCATTTAGCAATTTCTTCTCTCTTTAATCTACTCCCATCCCTAGGTGCTGCTGAGAGCCCCTTGTAAGCTGACCACTCGGTGCACGTTTGAAAGGCAAAGTACAAGACATATATTTCTATGTGTGATAGTAGATTGGGTCCTAGGCTTGGATTCAGGAATATTTTCTTTGGAATATTTCCTCAGTCTCTGACTTGTGAGACCTTGAGTCTATCATTTCCCCTCTCCAGGCTTCTTTTCTTCATCTGTAAAATGGGAGTACCAAAGCCCAGCACTTACTTCATGAGACTGTTATGAGGGTCACATGAGGTAATGTATGGAAAGATCCTTTGCGAACCTTCAAAGCACTTCAGAGATGTTGGTTACTGCACCATAATTAATTTTTTTTAAACAGAGATTACTTTCAAGTAGAATCATAGGTGGTTTCCTTGCTCTCACAGTTCATAGTACTATAAACTCCATTCTCTCTGTCTGTCTCTCTGTCTTTCTGTTGGCATTTCATGTTCTCCTTCCTCTCTAACTGGAGTAACTGAAAACTTTCATGGCTTACCTTGACATGACTCACCTTGACATGGGGGCACTTTTAGGTTTGCTTTATACTTTTCAGAGATAACTTCATTTGATTTTCCATATGACTGAAGGCAAATGGTACCGGTATCATTGTCCCTGTCTTACAGAGAAGGAAATTTGAGATTTTGAAAGATAAATGATTGACTCAGGGTCACACAGCTCCTATTTATTAGAATCAGAATTTGAACCAGGACTACCCGACTCCAAATCCAGTATTCTAGTCACTGTCTTGCCAGACTTGCTGAAAGTAACACACAGTTAGAGAGAGGCACTATATAAAGCAATGGGAACACGTGGTAATGGATAGTGGGGTGGCTGAGGAATTGAGTTCAGGGTTCTAGCCCTTCTGAAGGGAGTGACTGGCTATGTGTTCTCCTCCTGATTGCTGCCCTGTCTCTGTGACTCATTTCTGGGCCCTTCCAGTTCTGGTGTCCTTTAGTCTTTTTAGTCTCAATCCTCGGTTCTTTCCCCCTAAACCCACTGCCCTCTCTGCCAGGTTCTGGACCAGGTTACTGCTTGACAGTCTTGTGGGAGCTGCTACTAATCCCCAAATTTCAGGAAGTTTTGGTATGTAAGGCAGAATCTCCAATCCAGTGGCAGCCCTGATGATTTCTGGGGTTCCAGCAGTGACCCAGGTCACAGTACAGAAGTTAAACTGGGAAACAATCCCCATTGAGTGACCTGGTGCTGATCTCCCCAATGGACCGATGAATAGTAGAACTGGGAAGACACTTGAGGAAGGAAACTGTGGAAGGTAGATAAGGTGACCCAGAACTGGAGGAGTCTGATTGCATCGGCGTAGCCCAATCCAGCTTGGCCCAGCAGTCAGACGTGCCCCTGAGGGATTCATTCTTGCCTGGAAAATTCAAAGTAGCCAGAAGTTCCTTAGAAAGTCCTCCCTCTGCTCCTCTTCTGTGTAGCCATCTTCACAATCACTGCAACATCTAGCTTTCTTCCTTTCAATTTTCCACATTTCCCTTCATCAAGTCCTTCTCCCTGGTTCATACACTTAAGCCAATTTAATGATTTCAATCACCTAACTAAATTCCAGTCTAGTGGCTGGGCTTTTTCCCCCAATCTCACTTTTATTTTTTTTTTAAATTACCCTTTTTTCTGATGAAGAAAATAGATTTTCTCACCTTCCTAAGCCCCTCCCATTGATGAAAAAAGAAAAAATAGCTTATAGCAAATACATGTAGCCAAGCAAAGCAAATTCCCCTCCTGACCAGGTGTGCTCAGCTCTTGACTGGGGGTCATAGGTGAAAGGTTAGCTGTGATTCCAGCCTACTGGCCCAGGTTTATTTTCCAATTCTCTCTTTCACACATACCATGTGGGAAAATCACTTCAACTCAGTTTTCCTCTCTGTAGAATGGAGCCTTTGAGGTCCTTTCCAGTTTTAGAGCTGAGATTGAGAAGAATTTCCTTGCCTCAAGCAGCACACATGTGTATACATGTATGTATACACACATACATACACAAACACACAGACCCCTACATATGTGCCCATTATGTGATACGCATATAAACATGACCATGTGCATACATACACTCATACATACATGCATAGATATGTACACGCATTTACACGTTTTCTGGTCTGGTTCAGTTGGGCTCTGCCCCAGGATGCCTGTAGAATTCTAATCATAATTGTTAACAACAACAACAGAATTTATTACATACGTTAATATTTGCAATGCACTGAAAACTGTTACCTCATTGGATCCTCTCAGCACCGCTAGGAAACAGGGGTGATTATGCTCATTGTACAGATGAAGAAAGAAAGACAGACTGAGGTTAAGTGCCTTGCTAAGAGTTACAGAACTGGCGAGTGTCTGAAGTCAGATTTGAGCTCAGAGCTCCCTGATTCCAGGTCCTGTACTTGATCCACCAAAAAAGAAATGGAATTCGGAAATCAAAACTTATAGGTCTTTGGAATGTTTGGTTTTCCATCAGGCACTCAGCTAAAGTAAGCTCCAGGGCAGAGGGAAGCTGAACACTTAGCCATGAGGTGCTAGACATTGCAGCTGAAGGCTCACTGGACTTGTGCTGAACAAAGACCTGGGTTCAAGTGTCACTTCTGATACTTTCTGGCTGAGCAGTGCCATGTACATCCCAACCTCTCCCAACCATCTGAAACAGGAGGCTCCCACCAGCTGGGGCAGTTACCACACCAAGCTATTGGGAGACTAGGAGAAGATGGTGTCTTTCATAGGGAGATTTGAGCATATTAGCCAAAATTTTTCTCCTGTCACTTTTTAACCCCCACCCCTTGGACTAGCCCACAGGCCTTTGTGTTCACCAGTCAGTGGGTATCTCTCATTTTCACTGTCTTTTCTGCCTTAGATACTACATTGCTTTCTAGGAGTTACAGAGGCCCAGTTTATCTTTTTCAAGCTCTGCTTCATCTAAGCCCCTCAGAGTCCTGGCTTCTGGACTGCTCTCCTCTCCCAGGAACATCAGATGCTACTGGGTGTTGTCACCATGGGTAGGGTGAGTGGCACAGAGTGGAGTCATTGAATGGGGGAGAAAGGGGCTCATTGAAGGCAATTAGGGCCCTCTTCTAGCCCCCCAGTCCTAGCTTTAGTCCTGCTTATTTAGTCTAGGAGAATGTAAGAGTGTTGGAGCAGACACACTGGCGTCCCGTTGCATTCCTACAGGGTAAATAATTTATCAGGACTGATGCTGATTAAGTGTAAATGGGAAGGGTGTCAGGAGCCCAGGTGAGGGGGTGGTGTGTGGTGCCTTTCACCTCCAAGGATCCAGGGTCAAGTGTCAGCCCTGGACACTCTCCAAGTGCCTTTTGCAGGAGGGCTCAAGGGGCCTTCTTGTTTGGGAACAGAGATCTTTTGTTAAAATTCATGTGCATACACATACACACACACACACACACAGTTGGGTAGTTAAGCTACCTATAGTCACATTCTGAATGCAGAGTGTGCTTTGGGGGGAGATGACTGGGCATTGGCTAGGAAGGTCCATGTACCTTTGGCCTTCTCCTGAACCCATACAGCACATGGTAAGGGGGGATATGAGCATGAGTGCCGTATTTTCATCACATGCATGTTGAGGGCAAGGTGAAGAACCGTGGCATCATTGTGCTGTGTGGCAAGAGGCAGTGTTAGAGGGATGTTTGATGAATGTTTCCTCCATTTAATAATAATCTGCCAGGGATGTTGAGGGCTTACCTAGGTCATGTGGTGTGGCTGTGTGTGAGGCAGTGGCACAAGGGTTGTGCCTGTTAATGGCCAGGACATGAACAGCCTTCCCACCACCCAGGTTCCAAATCTGGGAGTCATCCTCAGTGTTCCCTCATCCTCATTCCCTCCCCCAATAATTGTCCTTTCTATTCCGACGCCATCCCTGGAACATGACCCCTCCTCCCCAGACCCACAGCCACCCCACTTCTCCTTGAGCCCTTGACTCCCCTTCCCAAAGTCTTCCCATTGGTCTCCATGCCTCCAGTCACTCCAAATACCCACAAAACAGTTACAGGACTGGGTGACTGTCCTGCCACACAGCTCTAGAGCCTCTTCAATGCATTTAAGTTCAAATGCAAAGTCCATTGTTTTGATACTTAAAGCCCATCAAAATCAGGCCCTAGGCCTACCTTTCCAAGGCTGATGTTCTTTAGTGCACTTGATGAGTCCCATATAGAAAATTCCATTTCCAAACTCCATGCTTTGGCCTTTACTGTGACCCATGTCTAGAGTATATTTCCTCTTTTATCATCCT
The DNA here is from genome assembly GCA_028658325.1 of Potorous gilbertii. Taxonomy (NCBI): domain Eukaryota; kingdom Metazoa; phylum Chordata; class Mammalia; order Diprotodontia; family Potoroidae; genus Potorous; species Potorous gilbertii. The sequence goes on from CM053772.1 coordinate 6,654,212, forward strand.
CTTTTTGAATCTATGAAATGTACACACACACACATGCGCACACACACACCATGCCCCCCACATCTATGTCTGAGTCCATATCTATATCTCCCACCCTCAGCCATCTTTATTGGTGCATACTTTAGGTGGCCTAGTGGAGACTAATCAGACTCCAGTCATGTTTCCCTTTACTCCCTGGCCATCTTCCCATCATCTCCATCCCCCATATCCTTAATCCCCCACTTCCTAAAGCTGGAATCATAACCAAAGACACCTTGGCCCTGCTACTAAGGAAGGACATAAGGTGTCATCTTGCTCAGTTCTGGCCTCCATGCCTGTGACTTTCCAAATCCAAATACTGCTGTCCTATTTGTCCACTTCTAGAAGTTTTGTGTCTGTGTCCTCAGAACCTAGAACAGTGCTTGTCAGCCCCCAGTAAAGTCCTGAAGTGACTTTTCATTAATTTTGGCTCTGCAATCTGGGGGACCACCACAGCTCCCCTCCCCTCTTGAGGCCATAGTTGATGAATAGTATCACTTTAGAGGTCTCTTTCTGCTCCCAACCTATGATTTTTGGGTAGTTTAGGATTCAAGTTTCATGTTTATGAGTCCTAACTCCCCTACTGTATCTTCAGATGAATTGGGGAAAGAATGTATCTTCTGTCCTTCAATAGCTATCCAATAGTGTTTAATAAATGTTAAATTGAGTTAAGTGATTACTATTTCTGGTTTTGTATTCTAAAACCTGGATCATTTTTATATTTGATTTATTTTAAAATTTAATTTAATTTTTTACTAAATAAAGAGTTTATGGGAGTAGTCTATCCAGAGTAACATGAGGCAATGGAGAGCCGCAACGAGCCTGGAAAGGAAACAGGAGGATCACCCTTTAGTCTCCAGTAAAGTGTGGTCAACATGACTAACTATCCTGGGCTATGTGCCCTTAAAACAATTTCTCCTTTATTTCTGCAAAAAACATTCAAGCCAGATAATGCCCTCAGGTGCAAGGATGCTTCCATTGTGGCCATGATCCATCATATCCTTGAGCCCCCACATTGGCCCTGGTATCCCCTTTGTTCTAGGCATACTCGGATTCTCTGGGGGTTAACTGTCAAGTTTGCTGCAGCAGATCTGGTCAAGCCCTTCATAATCTGCCATTTGGCCAAGGCTAATGATGTTGGCTTCCAGAATAAAGAGATAAGTATGTACTTCTCAGGTTCTTGGTCAGTAAAAGTGATGGGAGTAGAGGGGGAATTAATCTACTTCCTACTAGCAGGCAACCTCCTGCTATTAATTAGTGCTCAAGATGCATATATATTCCTTCTGCCTCTTGTGTGAGCATCCCACGTTCCCCAAACCTTGATCTCTGAAATACCCTGCAACATAGTTATGATAGAAAAGCAAGCCAACCAGGGGATATTGTTGGAAGATGCCTATGCTAACTGAGAGACTCCACTTCAAAGCGCTGTCTTACAAGCTAACAGAATGGGTCTGTACAAATCAATAAGTTAGCCACATTGGAACGAACCAATACAGGATCATACACCAAAGGGAGACTCAAGGTGACAAGGAAAGCCAGTTGGATACTTGAAAGCTGTTCTAGACAGTTCCCACATTCAGGCATGGCAACATGGCCATGGAGATGTCTTCCAAATCCGAGATTTGATTTTCAAATTCTACTTTCCAGTTCAGTTGAAAACAACATAGAAAAACAGGAGAACTCTGAATATCCAATCTTGATTTCAGAGGACTCCACTCTCGTTCTCCTCAGCAGAGAGACAGGAGTCATACTACTGGAACAGGATTGTCAGACATAGCAAATGTGTGGATTTGTTTGTATTAACTGGGCTTCTTTGTTATGGGAAGGTGTCTACTGGTGGGGTAGAAGAGGAAATCATTGGAACATAACTCTCCCCTTCTTTCTGTCTGTCTGTCTCTCTCTCTCTCTCTCTCTCTCTCTCTCTCTCTCTCTCTCTCTCTCTCTCATATGGTGGAAGGATTACTGGCTTGCAAGTCCAAGGACCAGGGGTTGAAAGTCAGCTCTTGTGACCACCAACGAGTCATCCACCTCTTTTGAACTGGATTTCATTATTTATTTATTTATTATTTATTAAATGAAGGGATTGGAGTAGAAGGGCCCTTACCATTCTCCACTTATGATTCTATAGTTTCTTGATCCGGGTTCAGATCCTGCTTTTGTTACTGTCCACAAGTCACAAAATAGGCCAACCAAAGCATCATCACCTTTGACAAGAAAACCAAGATGATCCCCTATCCTCCATGACTTCAGTTTCTGTCTTGAATATAAGCCCACACTCAGTGGCCACTTGGGGCCCTTCCACCCCTCCATCTTTGCTCTTAGGAGCCCAGAGAGCCAAGGTAGTTTTCCCACCAGAATTCTAGTCCTGCCTCCCTATCTGTGTATTAACCACTCACCCAGTATCTCCAACAGACATCTCAAAGCTTCATGGAAGTTTTGTGGCACAATGGGGAAAGATCTGGATTCACAGAAGCCGAGTTCAAATTCTGACCCTGATACCCTGTGAACAAACTAACACCAGCTCCCAGCTTCAAGAGGGGATTTTCCTAGATCACTTCTAGGTTGTTCCCAGCTCTTGGTACTGTGAACCCAGAATCCTCATTTACCAGTTTAACTCTATAGCAGTAGTGAAGCATTTTCCCACTGTTTTCTTCCATCTGGTCCCCATTTCCCAAGGGCCTCAGTGACTTTCTCCAGGTCCCACCCCGAGGCAGAGATCATGTGAGGACTTGTATTGAGGGTGGCTCCTCATGGGTGGTCTCTCCATCACTCAACGCCTGTGGGGTTAGCCATTAATGGACCTGGTGGGAAATGGGCGTTTCAAAGGTCAATGACACCAGGACGCTTTGTGAAACCCACGCCTCCAGCTGTTCTGGAGGGATCTGCTCTGGGAGGCAAGCCTGCCTGGCCTGCCTGGCCTGCCCTCTGAGATGGGGCAAGGGGTGCAGGAGGGTCAGGTTCGGGCTAGGCTTCCTGCCCAGGGCCTCTCCCTGGGAGCTAGGGCCTGGAGCTGCTGCATGCTCATCCAGGAGACTGCTGCTGCTGCTCCTGCTGCTGCTGCTTCTGCTCCTGCTGCTGCTGCTGCTACTCCTGATGTTGCTTCTGCTGCTGCTGCTGCTACTTCTGCTACTGCTGCTGCTCCTGCTGCTGTGCTTCTCCTGTTGCTGCTGCTGCTGCTCCTGCTGCTGCTGCTCCTGCTGCTGCAGCCTCTACTGCTGCTTCTCTCTGCTTCTGGTTGTGGTGGAGCTGGGATTGCTTGAAACCTCCCATCTGAGCTTGTTTTCCCACAGTGACTTTAGGCATTTTGGTCAAGGACTGGCTGGAAAGCATAAGTGATTTAAGCAGGGTCCACACCCACTAGGTGTAGGAGGCAGCTTTTGAATAAAGGTGATCTTATACACACATATCCCATCTCATATATGTGCACATGCATAAACATATGCATATCCATGCATGCACACTCATGCACACAAACATGCATATGTGAAGGAATTTCAGGGAAGTCATCCCCTAGATCCCAGGTGCTAGAAATGTGAGATGTTCATGGTTACCTTCAGGAAGGCAGTTTCCATCACAGGGATGCATAAAACAACTAGTTTCCAAGCAACTGTGAAGAGAAGGGGTGGTTAGGAAAGGGAGGCCATGGGTAGATGCTTCTTTCCACAGCAGTCTGTCAGGAGATGAGGGACAGCACCGTGGCCCGATGGCTTTTATGACTCAAACCCAAGGTCCTGCTGGGATTGCTGTGCTCTCTCCATTGTTGTTTGTACTAGCTTTGCCTCAGGACAATTGGAGTATGTTTGTAGGTAGAAGGAAAGAAGTCAGTGGAGAGGGGAGAGGAAAAGGGTAGAGGAAGGTGAAGATCCAAGAGGGCATAGTTTCTAGAATGCTGTTCCAGGGGTGGCAGCAAGAGAAGATGAGAATCAGTCATGCACAGAACTGTATTAAGTGCCTACTGGTGACAAGCTCATGCACACACACACATATATGAGTATACATGTGTAGATATGTGTGTATAGAAAGAGGAAGAATGAAATGGAGTCTTCTGTGAGACAACATAGACATACATAAACAAATGGAAAGAAAAGTTGTAAGAGAAAACAAATTACTGGTCAGGGAGGGAGGACTCTGACTCCTCAGTCAGAGAACAGTTGCCAAGTAAGTACAAATTTGTTGGGAGGAGGCGAAACTTGAGTTGGAAGGCAGTGATTGAGCTCCATCTGGAAGGAAGAGAGAAAGGCTTGGAGATGCAGGTGAGGAGGGAGGGCATTCATCCAGGACAAAGGTCCAGATGTGTTAGCAAGGAGCAGTGCTACCTGGGACCCCTGAGAAACCAGCTGGAGAAGAGAACAGGCACAGGAAAGCAGAATAGCATTGAGGAATATTGGAGAAAATTGGAGGGGTGGTGCATTGACCTCATGGCCTCCATTTTCCCAAGGAAATAAAAGGTCAGACATCTGCTGTACACATATGGAGGTGGAGTGGGAGCCTTGTTGGAACCTCATGGGGAGGGTGTTGCCAAAACTATATGCCCGTGAGCATGGACGGACTTCTCCATAGGGAAATCCAAGTCCATGGTATAGATTTGTTTTCCCTTCTCAACTTCAGGACACAGTGTGACTCAGCCCGACCAAAGAGTCTCATTTTATTCCTTTGATTGCCAACAGTGAAAGGGGAGATTGGGGTAGAGCCCTGGTTTCCACTAAGTCAAGATGGCTCTCCTACTTCTTTCTCCCCCAAAATCTAAGCCAGTTGCTTTCCTCTAGTATCCTTCCCTTTTCCACTTTTCAAGTGATCTGAGTGAAGGAGAGAGAAAGAAGTGGTTGGACACCCCCTTCCTTGTTCTGGCTGCTCCAACTCTTCTGAAAGCACCCAGGGGTCTCTTTTTCCTGGGAACTTGTTAGAGCTCTGAAATGATCTGTCTAATGAGAGGGTAACTAAAGTGGAGTCTGGGAGGTCTGCAAGCTGGGCTGGCTGACATTCTTAAGGTCAGGAGAAACATGGTGGCAGGGGACAAGATGAGTGCCCTTGCACAGGCAGTAAAAGAAGGGGGGTCATCCATCAAAAAAAATAGATCTCATCCCCCAACTTGGGACAAATATAAACCAGTTGTGCCAGTTTGAGAAGAAGGATCGAATTATCTGGTTATTTATGAGGGGAGACTAAAGGGGCCTTAAGCCATGTTCTGGATTTCCAAGCATGTTTTCCTATGATGATGAGGGTGGGGACCCTATGGAAATCACAAATCAACAAATTTCATGGTAAGAAAGATCTGATTTCATGGCTACTTACATTCATAGAAATGTCATATTGAAACTATGAGTAGCTCAAAGCAATGGAGGCCACCCCTTAGTATCCCCCAGTAGGACTCCATAGGCCTTGAGAATTTCCTAGATTCTAGGTTACACAACCATCAGGAAGGGGGATGAGGAAAGGAAAAGGAGGGAAAGGAAGAAGCATTTATATAATGTCTACTATATGTGAAGTACTACACTAAGCATTTTACAAATATCTCATTGAATTCTTGCAACAATTCTGGGATGTAGGTGCTGCTATTATCTCCATTTTACAGTTATGGAAACTGAGGCAAAAAAAGGGCTAAGTAAATTGCCAGAGTCACACAGTTAGTAAATATCTGAGGCAGGATTTGATCATCCTGACTCCACACCTAGTGCTCTCTCTACTATAACTCCATATGGGTCAAGTCCAGCTTCTCATACATATTGGCTGCCTGATTTTGGACAAGTCAATCAAACTCTTATGGTCTCCCCAGCAACTCAGTAAGATTCCAAGTTGTAGTCAAATTATATCTATGCTTCAAGGAAAAAACACTTCACACTGGGAGTTCCACATAAGAAACAACTCTCAGGGTTCACCTATTAAAAAAAGTAAAATACGTGTACTCTAGTGCATATTTATATACACACATGATACATTATATAATACTTATATGTGTATATGCATTATTAAGGAGGACTCTGGTAAGAATCTTGCCATCAATGACAGAGAGAGAGAGAGAGAGAGAGAGAGAGAGAGAGAGAGAGAGAGACCCCTTTGTGATTGTCACAGGACGATCTATTTCCATTACCTATATAGAGATGGACAATGGAAGTGTCCTTGGACTGCTGGAGATAGCCTCCTCTTGTCATATAACCTGGAAAGTTTCAGGCAGCTTTTATATGAGCAATGGGCTTCCCACCTTGGAAATCTGAGCTAGGATAGAATCAGCATCAGGTGCTTTGCCACAGGAGAGGAGACTAATGGCATTCAGAACCTCTTCTTCAGGTGGAAATTTGTCTAGGAACACTGTGAAAGTGTTCAACAATTTCACCCAAAAGACTATTTTATGGAGAACTCACAAAGAGCAAGCTCTCACATGGTGTGCAGAAGAAGTGATACAAGGACACTTTTTTTTGATTAATATAAATTTATTTAACTTTTTACATTCATTTTCACAAAATTTTGGGTTCCAAATTTTCTCCCCATTTG
>CM053772.1:6661218-6716961 GCA_028658325.1 Potorous gilbertii
GTTTCTCAGAAAGTCATTAGCCTCCATCTGTTCCAGTCTAATTTTGAGAGAACTATTTTCTTCAGTGAGCTTTTGCACCTCTTTTTCCATTTGGCTAATTCTGCTTTTGAAAGCATTCTTCTCCTCATTGACTTTTTGAACCTCTTTTGCCAATTGAGTTAGCCTATTTTTCAAGGTGTTATTTTCTTCAGCATTTTTTTGGGTCTCCTTTTGCAAGATATTGTGCCGTTTTTCATGCTTTTCTTGCATCTCTTTCATTTCTCTTCCCAGTTTTTCCTCCACCTGTCTAACTTGATTTTCAAAATCCTTTATGAGCTCTTCCATGGCCTGTGCCCACTGGATATCTATTTCAGATGTGTGGGATACAGGGGCCTTGACTCTTATGTCTTTACCTGATGGTAAGCATTGTTCTTCCTCATCAGAAAGGAAGGGGGGAAACATCTGTTCACAAAGAATGTAACCTTCTATGGTCATTTTTTTCCCCTTTTCTGGGCATTTTCCTAGCCAGTTGCTTGACTTCTGAGATTCCTCTCCACCCCCACCTAGATCTGCCCAGCTAGTGCTTGGGGTCTGAGATTAAAATGCTGCTCCCTTGCCTCAGGGCTTTCGCCAGCAGGCCTGGCTGCTATTCAATGTGAGCTTAAGTTCTGGTGCTCAGGTGGGGGCAGGGCCGCCTCCCAGGCTCAGTTCCCTCACGGGGTTTATGAGGAGACATTCAGTAATGGATCCAAGATCCTGCCTCCTGCCTGCTCTGGGAGCCTCTGGCCACCTGCTGCCTCTGCTGCTGCCTTCCAAGGGGGCCTGAGTTATGGAGACACCCTTCTCCCCTCTTGCCTGTCCCAGAAGTCTCTCTCACTGACCTGTGCGTCTGTGGGTGGAGGGACCTTCTCAGCCACTGGAGATTGTGTCCCTGAAGCTTGCTTTGATCTGCTCCTCTCTGTGCCACGTGGCCAGGGAAGGGCTCAGCTCCGCTCCTGTCTGGTGGGCGATGGACCCTTGGGATCAGCTTTTTAGGGCTCTCTGGAATGGAAATCTCCTTCACTCTGTTGCTGCGTGACTTCCACTGCTCCAGAATTTGTTGGGAGTTCTTTTTACAGGAAATCCATGGGCTGTGGGTTCGGAGCTAGCATATGTGAATCTTTCTACTCCATCATCTTGGCTCCCCCCCACAAGGATACTTTTAAAGTCTTTCTTAACTTTGGAACTGATTGTATGACATGGAAAACACTGGCAACAAAACCACCCAGCATTGTGTGCCGTCATCAAAGAAGATGCTATGAATTAAAACAACTCTCAGGTACCACATCACACCTATTAGACTGACTAATATAACAAAACAGGAAAATGATAAGTGCTGGAGAAGTTGTAAGAAAAATAGAACACTAATGCATTGTTGGTGGAGTTGTGAACTGATCCAGCCATTATGTAAAGCGATTTGGAACTATGTTCAAAAGGCTACAAAACTGTGCATACCATTTGATCCAGCAATATCACTTCTAGGTCTGTATAACAAAGAGCTTATAAAAAGTGAAAAGGACCCACATTTATAAAAAATATTGAAAGCAGCTCTTTTCATGGTGGCAAAGAATTGGACATTGAGGGGATGCCCTTCGCTTGCAGAGTGACTGAACAAGTTGTGGTATGTCAACGTAATGGAATGTCATTGTTCCATAAGAAATGATGAACAGGAGGATTTCAAAAAAATCCTGGGAAGACCTGCAGGAACTGATACTGAGTGAAGTAAGCAGAATCAGAACACTGTACACAGTAACAGCAACAACGTGTGATGACCACCTTTGATAGACTTAGCTCTTCTTAGCAATGCAATGATGTAAGACAATTCCAAAAGGCTCATGATGGAAAATGCTATCCTATCCACATCCAGAGAAAGAACTATGGCATCTGAAAGCAGATCAAAACAGACTATTTTCTGTTTTTGGTTTTTCTTTCTCATGGTGTCTTTCCCTTTTGGTTCTGATTCTTCTTTTACAACATGATTAATGTGGAAGTATGTTTAATATGGTTGTCTATGTATAGCCTATATCACATTGCATGCCATCTTGGGGAGGGAAAGGGGAGAAAGGGAGAAAATTGAGAACTCAAAACCTTGTAAGAGTGAATGTTGAAAACTAAAATAAATAAAATGGAAAAAAAAAAAGAGAAGGTACTGTGCCCTATGAGCAAGGCAGAATTGAAGTAGCTCAAAAGAAACCTGATCTGTGCAAATTTAGAGAATCCACCCCAAATGTTCATATAGACTATTTATGCCCAGCCTGTGGTAGAGCCTTCTGAGCCTGAGGTGGTCTGATCAGCCACAGCCGGACACACTGTAATTTGATACGAACATAATGATGTCATGTCTTTCCTCTTTGAGAATGAAAAAAAATCATATGTACTATATGTGTGTATGTGTATATACATATTAATGCATACACACTCATTACATAAAACATGTACATTGTTAGGCCTGTTCTTTAGGTAATTATATATTAATTTTTAAACATATTGCTTAAAATAGTAATTAATATATGTGTACATATATATGGATATATTTGTGTATGTGCACACATATCTCATGTGTATGTATATAATCCAAAGTAGTCTCTATTTAGAAGATGTGTGCTATGGTGCACAGAATGTTAAACATGGTGCCAGGGACATGGATGTTCAAATCCTGCCTCAGGCACTTCTGACCTAGGTGACCTTGGATAAGTTATTTAACCTCCCTGGGTTCATGTGCAACATGGGGTTGTCCATGATGATGGGTCTCTTCCAAGTCCAAATCTGTGATTTTTATGAGATGTGCATGTAAGGTTATGTATCCATGTAGGTAATGGCCTGAACTTGTGATTTCTTTAATATCTTTAAAACTCCGTGTTAAAATCTCCCTCCACCAAAGCTGATGGTTGACCAATCTGGGGTTTGGAAAAAGCATTTGTCACAAGTGGAATTTGACCTTGAACCTAGGTCTTTATGATGCCAAGGTCAGCCCTCCTGCCGCTAATCCACGTTGACTCCCATATATCTGTGCATCTATTCAGTGTGAAAATACTCACTACACAGTATTTCAATGTTTCTCAGAAATGTTTGGAAATGAATCATCCCATGATAGCACCTCTTTGGAGGAGCTTAGTTGTCCAGCTTAGGCTGAAAAGCAGAAGGAGTGGTCAGACAAGTATGTCATACTAAAAAGAAAGTTGACTAGATTAGAATTGTTTAGCCTGGAAAAGAGGAAACTGAAGGGATATGTGATAGCTCCCTTCAAATATTTACAGAGGGAGGAGGCTTATTCACACACAGAAGGAAGTAAATGTGTTCCGTTTCATTCCAGAGGATGTGCTCATGATCATAGACCCAAGCAAATCTTGAGTTTAAAGGACCTTCCCGGAGCTCCTATCTTGGCCCAGTCCCAAGCAAGAATCCAGTCTACCATCCTCCCAACAAGTCATTGAACCACCAGTAAGTGGGCACTTACAGCCATGTTCAAAGACTCAATCAGGATAGCTTTGCAATTCTAACATTTTACTTGTTTAGATGAAGATGTATATGTGAATACAAACATATATGCTTGCATAAACTTTTACTATGATACCAAAAAAGTTCACAGAAAGCCAGAAGAAAAGGAATGTATTTACCTGTCTTTAGATGCAATCATTCTCAGGAACCAGCCTGTTGGGTATATTTGGGAAACTGACTTAATGGGAAGTAAGTATAGAAAAGTAAGTTAGAGCCATGTGGTGGCAGGCTTTCAATGTCAAGGAGTGGTTTTAAATAATAACAGTAACAGCAATTAGTGTGATAACTATCCACAAAAACATCGATATAAACATACAAACAAACTCCTCAATTTAAAAGAGCAGAAGAAAAATAGTCAACAAAGGACAGATAATCAAAAGAAATATTTTTGTTCTTTTTCTCTTTCCAGGCCTGCCCAGATGCCTTGGCTTCCCTTTCCTTCCTCTTCTTTCCTCGTTGTTTCTTTCTCTTCTCCTTCTCCCTCCTTCTGTCTTTGCTACCATCTCTCAGTCTCTCTCCATTGCAGTTGTGGTCATCAGATATATAATTCGGTATCTGATGATTTCACTCTATCATCTAGATGGATCTCTCCATATTACATTATATACTACATATGTTTGTATAGTAACATCTTAGGTCATTGCATTAACAGACCATCATATACTCAAGGTTTCCTCTATTAGTGGAAGAATATATTTCATATTTTTCTGATGTTTTGAGACTAGAATTTTTATTTGAAGTTTTTATTTTAATTCATTTAATTACCATTTATTATTATTTAAATAATTTATTTATTTTTTAATTTAAAGTTTTGAGTTACAAATTCTATTCCTCCTTCCCTCCCCAAGATAGTAAGCAATCAGATAAAGGTTACACATGTGCAATTCTGCAAAACATTTCCATATTAATGGGACTAGAATTTTAACCCCTGAATTTCCAGCTCTGAGGATATAATGAATTTTGTGATTCCTTGTATATTTCTATATTTCTTGGTAATATTTGCACCAGTCTCAAGTTTCATTACTGGCATCTTGGGATATTTGTTTATTTGCCATTCCACCAACATTGGTTGGTAGAATGCACACACATACACATACATACGTACATATACACATACATAACATAGATATATGTATATATATATGTGTGTGTATGTGTGCATATTTATGAGTATATATGTACAAACTGAAATATATATAGGCATTTATATGCTATTGATACCTTTGGTAATGTTCATATCTTAAGGTTATCATGATTTGTATCTCTCTGTAGCTTAAATGGACAATGGGAACATTGAAGTTTTTCAAGTAAAGTCCATGTGATGTGGCCCTCTCTATGCCCGGAAAACGATTTGAGCAGCCATGTGAAGTACATATTGGAGAGCTGAAAGGCTTGCAGTTAGGAAACTAATGGTGAACAGGACTTGGGCTCTGTGAGAGAAGAGTTCAGAGGCTCAGTGGTTGGATCAACTAAGCGGATCTCCTTTGTCTTCAATTATTCAACATGTTTTAATGAATGATGTAGGCACAGGCATAGATATCATGTGTGTCAATATTTCAGTGGGTCCCACAGCCTGTGAAAGAATGGCTAACTCAGTAGATGATAGAATTCAGATCCAAAAAACGTTTTGGCAATCTGGAAATGATCTGTTGAGATGGGGAAAAATAAGGATAAATATCAAATCCTGTATTTGTTTAAAAAAGAAGACAAACAAAAATGAAACATAGAAAGAGAGGCCAAGAGAGATGGCTAAACATTAGTGCACATGAATAAGCTTGAGGGTTTTATTGGACAGAACACTCAAGATAAGTTAGCATGTTATTACAGTCTGGCATGATTTGGGGCTACTTAATAAAAGCACAGTGCTTTGGACAAGAAAGGTTCCCATGCCTTTGCACTCTATTCTCATCAGATGACACCTTGCATATTGAGTTCACTCCCATGAGTCACATTTTAGGCAAGATATCGGCAAAAAATTGTGAATACACAAGGGGAAGTTGAAGATGATGAGACTGAGGAATTCAACCCATGGCATCTTAACACCTAAGCCATAGGAAGATAATTTAAAGAAACTCAGTTTTTTTAGCCTGGAAAAGAGAAGACTGATGTAGTGGTACCTGTCATATTCAAATCTTTAAAGGACTGCTATGTGAAAGAGGTATTAGACCTGGCTATTTGTCCACCCTCTCTGCTCCACCAAGGCAGACATAGGAGCAATGGTCCAAAGTGGAGAGAGGGAGAGTTTGACTCCACATAAGAAAGTCCTTCTGTAGAATTGGAGCTCTCTCAAAGTGGAATGCAGTACCTTAGATGAGAGGAACTCAGTAATCACGAAAGGTCATCTGACCATAATCCCATCTGTTGATGATTCCAGATAATTCCCAGAGTCTTTTAAAAGTCTGATATCCAACCTATGAGTAATGAGGGCATGGACTCAGGCAATAACAATGTGAGTGGAAAGAAAGAGGCAATGAGCTGTAACAAAGATGATTGGGTAGTTACAGGAGCTGAGCTGGCGTCGTGGGAGAGGTCACTTTCTTCCTGGGACTTTGGGCAAGTCATTTCCCTTATCTTCCATGGGCCTCAAACTTCTCATTCATAAAAAAATGGGGTTGTACTGGGACTACGTTGTTTCTATGTCTGCTTTTTAGATCTAACCCTCCAGAATTCTTAGGGTGTAGATAAGAGACAGTACTGATGTGGAACTCATAGGCCAAAGCAACAGCTTCACTGTGAGGAGTGAGGGAAAGGAAAACGTGTAAGACGATGCTTGAGATTTGAGACTAAGTGACCAGAGGAGGATGGTGGCACAGAGAAAGAGGCACACTTCTTTTCTTCTTTTGTTGGAAAAGTAATGAGTTAAGGTAATAGTTTGCTGAAAGCGATGTGCCAGTGGGTCTTCCAGATAAGCAAGTTCAGCAGATAGATGGAGAAATAAGATTTGATTCCAGGGGAATGATCCAGACTGAATGGGGGTTGGGGAGATTTGACTCTCAAGGGTGAGAAATAGCACTGGATCAAAAGTCAGGAAACAAAGTGCTAGGCTTTACCAAGTTACCTTGGGGAAGTGATCATTCACCTCAATTTCCTAATAAATAAAAAAAATTAGCATTGGAATAGATATACCTTCCAGTTCTGACCTTCTGTGGTACAGAGGAGGAGAGGAAGAAGAAGGCAGGAGGGGAAAAAAGCAAGAAAAGGAAAAAGGAGAAAAAGGAGGGGAGGAAGAAGGACCAGGAAAAGTAAAAGTAACAGAAGGCAGGAGGTGGGTGGAATAAGAAAGATGGAGGAAGGAGAAGAAGGAAAAGAAGTATCAGGAGAAGAGAAAGCAGAGGAGAATAAAGGGAGGAAGAAGGAATAAAAACAGCAGAAAGAAAAAGATGAGAACAAGGTGAGAAATAGCCACTGTCCATCCTGGCCAAACCCTGTCATGAGGCTGCTGGTAACTGTCAAGCTGATGTTGACTCTTCCTCCCACATCAGGGATAGGGAATCTGTACCTCAAGGCCACATGTGGCCCTCTAGGTCCTCGAGTGAGGCTTTGAAGCTAAACTTCACAGAACAAATCCTCTTATAAAAGAGTTTGTTCTGGTAAACTTGGAATCAGTCAAAAGGCCACATCCAAGGACCTAGAAGGCCACATGTGGCCAGGAGACTGCAGGTTTTCCCCTGCAACATCATTTCAAAGAGATCAGCTCCTGCTGGTCAGTCTTCTGTATTTTCTTCCTGTCCTGTGCTGCTTGTCCCAGCCCTTCAGGGTTTTTCCCTCTGTTCTGGGCTGGCCTCTCAGACTCCCTGAACATCACAAGACCAGTAGAGTTCTTGAGCTAGGAAATGGTGTGAAACTTGTCAAAGTTGTTTTTTTTATTCTTTTGAGGAAATTCAAAGGAATGTCCTGTGTTTTCCCAATGTTGAGCAAATCCCAGATGGAGCCAATAATGCATGGCTTCTAGAGGAAGCAGGCCATTCTGTAAGGCAGTTTTCACACATATAAATCCTGTCTTTTATCTTTGAACAAGCCATGAAATAGGGAAGGGAGAAAAATGCCAAGCTGCTGGGGATATGTAAAAAGTTACCATACCAAAGGACATGTATTTATTGGACCCTGAGCATCCCACTGCCTGATGACAGACACATAAAGGAACAGAGAGATTTCTTTTCTCGTAAAATGTAACAAAAACTCTAATGTTTCTACCTTAACAAAGAAAAAGTCAGCTTTTCTTTTCCATTTGAAATGGTTCTTCCTTACCAGCATCCCAGAAGCTCTCCCTGGCCCAGCCCAGGTCACATCTGGCTCAGGATGAACTGAAAGACCACTAAGACCTTCTTGAGAGGAAGCCTCATGTCCATAAAACACTCCCCATGCATTCTTGTTTCTAGTCAGTTCATTTCTTCTGAATGTGGTTCCTAACAAACATACAAGGGACTCTTTTGATTAGATGCTCATAGCATAAGAGATTTATCAAGAATCAAGGCCAACATTCACAGAGTACTTTAAGATTTGCAAAGTGCCTTATGCATATTGTATCATTTAGAGAGGTAAGGGATCTTAGAGGTCATTTTTACAAATGCCCATTTTGTAAAAGAAGAAAGCAATTCCCAGAAAGTTAAGTGATTTTTCCACTGTAATGCATGTGGCAGGACTGTGATTTAAATCCACTTCCTTTGGTTCCCAAACTAGCATCCCTTCCACTGTGAGGAGTGGGGATTCTCACTTCTCTGAACAGATTGTATCCTGTGAAGAGTCAGGATTGGTGAATTGCTGTCAATGATGACTTTGTTTTAAGCTCTGTGAGATCTGAATGGCTCCTTTTCAGTGCAGGTGACATATTGTACCATTCATTTGATCAGCATTGTTGATAGGAAAAGTGATCAGGTGAACTTTAGACAGCTTGGACCAAGGCCAGCCTCCACTCCCACCACCCATGAAAAGTGGAAATGATAATTTCCCAGATGTAGCAGGTGAGAAGGATCATGACCACAGATGAAGGCAGGAAAGTAGCTATGGCTAATTGGAACAGCATGGAGATCACCATGGGCTTGGGTCTTGGCTGCGCCTCATATACCATATGTCCTCACAAGAGTCATTTAAAGCTATCGGGCCCTCAGTTTCTTCATGTGTGTGTGAAATGTGGTTAACAACTTCCCACTGCCCACCTCCACAGGATTTTCATAAGGTTCAAATGAAATAACTACATGAAGACCTTGAAATTTAAATGTAATTCAATTCAATAGTCATCTAGGGAATAAAATACACTGGTGTCAAACTCAAATAAAAACCAGAACACAAAAGCTTACTTAAGGACTCCTGGGAGTACATAACTTGAAAAACCACAAATGAACATTATCTATCTTCTATTGTATTTTACTTATTTTGTTAAATATTTTCCAATTACATTTTAATCCACTTTGAGTCATTGGGGTATGGGGGTAATTACTAAACAAAACAGCCTCCTTGCACCTCTCTTTTGGAAAATGACCTCTATCAGTAGTTCCTTTCTCTTCTCTCCCCATGCACACAACCACACTCAAGTCATCATCTCAAGATAATGAGTCTTTCCTGAAGACTGAACTATGTAAAATGAAATCCATGAAATCCATTCTCTGATCCCCTAAGGCTTCTGAGCTCATCAAGGGAACATGTGGCCTTCTTCATTGCCAAGCTTTACCCATCTGCTTGGAGTCATGACCCCATGTCCCGCTGCCTCCTTTACTGTGATCTTTTTCCATCAGAAATCTCTCACAATTTATTCTTGGTCTCTCTGTCTCTCCTGTTCCCTTTCCATCATATTTCCTAGAAATATGCTGAGGCTTCCACCCTCCCTGAGTGAAAAAAAAAAGGCATCTTTCTTTGATGCCACTGTACCTGGAAGACATCTCCTTAGATGTCCCTTGTACCCTCAGAGCTGACAAACTAAGGTTCGTTGGATCTCTCATCTCCCACACTTTTTACTCCTCCCCCCTTGCCAATCCTTTGAGTATGTCTCTCAAAGCCTTACAATTTCCTAGTAGTATGACTCTTGGCAAGTTTCTTAATCCCTAACTCTCTCAGTTTCCTCAGTTGTAAAATGGGGATCATAGAAAATAGGTATCATAGAGAAAAAAATGTACATACATGCAGGTATATATATGTATACATATACATACACATATAAATACACACATATATACATATCTACACACATGTATATGCACATACACAAAGAGATAGAGAGAAAGAGAGAACATAAATGTGTGCATGTGGATTTATTCCTGAAGCACCAATTCGGATGCCATCTCCTGCCTCAAAAGTTCCTCCCTTCTACCCAACTATCACCCAGGTCATACCCCACCCCCAATTTCTTTGAGCATGTAGATATCTATGTCTTCTTATCACATCTCTCCTTCTTATGTCAGAGTCATTTCTGTATGTATTTCTTGTCTTCCATGAAGTTAAAATTCCACAAGAGAGGGATGAGCCATACCACTGCCTGGGAGGAAATGACTTCACCCAAAGCATCATGGATTCTCCAAAAAGCCTTGGAATCCTCAATGGCAAACAAATGGCAGGTAAAGAAGGATCCTCTTACACCACACCACACAAATTATCACTGAGGCTTTCCCATAAACCTCTTTGATAGGATGGGGCATCTCGGTACCTCCAGAGGGTTGGCCCACATTTAGCTAGTTCTAACTGTTAAAAAAAAAGTTTTCTTCCAATATGGCTAAGCCTAGTTCTTGATATTCACCAGCTAGAGCTCTATATTCTGTCCTCTAGGAACATGCAGCACAAGTCAAAGTCATCTTTCATGTGAGTCTTTCAAATGTGTAAATCAGTTAGTCTGTCATTCATATAAGCATTTGTTTAGTATTTACTATGTCCCAGATGGCAACTAGGTTACACAATAGATAGAGCACTAGACTTGGAATCAGGAAGATTTCTCTTCATGAGTTTCGATCCAGCCTCAGACATTTCCTAACTATGTGACCCTGGGCAAGTCACCTAACCTTATTTTCCTCAGTTCTTCATATATAAAATGAGCTGGGGAAGGAAATGACAAAGCATTCCAGTATCTTGGCCAAGAAAACTCCAAATGGGGTCACAAAGTGTCAGACAGACACCAAGAAATGACTGAACAAACAACAACAAAATGTCTTGGATGTTGCGCTGGGTCCTAAGGGAAACAGAGGAAAAAGCAAAGCATTCCCTGCTCTTATAGAATTTATATTCCAATGGAGGTAATAAGAAGTTCACATATAAACTCAGTTTCCTCAGTTGTAAAATAGGGAATGAGATATATACAAAGTGAAACCAGGTCATTTTGGGAGGAACAGCACTGCCATATAAGGGGATCAGTAGAGGTCCCTTGAAGAAAGTGGTATCATGGCTGCATCCTGAGGAAAACCAGAGAGAGCAAGAGACAGAGGTGAAGAGAGAGAACATTCTAGGCAAAGGAGGCAACCAGAGCAAAGACTCAGAGATAGAAGATGAGATCTTGTATCTGGAAAATAGCCAATGGATCAATGTGCTTGTACTGTAGAGTGTGCGTGGAGAAGTGATATTAAAACTACTGGAAAGGTGACATCAGGGCAGATTTTACTGAGCTTTAAATGTCAAATAAGGACTTTATATTCCTTCATAGAGTTTGGAGGGAGCCAATCAACTTTATTGAGCTAAGGCTTGAATTGGCCTGGCCAGATAGGAGCAATAGAAAAATCACTTTGATGGTTACTTGGCACATGGTTTGAAGTAAGGAAAAAATGGAATTGGGGAGACCATGGAGGGGGAGGCAATTGTAATAGTCCCAATGACAGGAGATGAGGGATTAAACTAAGGTCATAAGGATTGCATGGAGAGAAGGTGATGTGCCTTCCCAAAATATCATACTGTTTAAGCACTAACTACAAAATTCTAGAGATGATCTGATTAAGAAGTGAAGTGGGAACATTATTATTTACCTGGGATAAGGCATTCTGATAAGTTATAGGAATTTTTAAAAAATCCCTGTTCTAAAGGAGTTGAACTCTATGGGAGATGGCCACAGACACATATATGCAGAATAACTTGATGACGAAGGGAACAGAAATTGGTAGAGGAATTGGGAAAAGATTCTGATAGGAGATGATTCATGAATGGACCCTTGAATTATGGCTTCCCCAATGTAAAGAGAAAGATAACTCTAGACATAAGACAGCTTGGACAAAGGTATGGAGGCCAGAGATGGAATGCTGAGTTATAGGAGCAACACAGAAACTAACCAAGGGTATGTGACTTTCGGGGTGCGAGTGCAATAATTACAAGGGAAAGTCCCAGAGTCAGCAGGAGAGAAGGAACTGAGTTCTAAACAGGCATTAGATTAACTTCCTTAAAGCCATACATTTCACAAGTATCCTGGCATCATTAGAAAGGATCCTTTTTCACTTGCGGGCCCGATGTTACTTTCTCCATAAACACTTCTTCTGTGGTCTGCTTTTGGATTACATATGGCAGAAAATTGTAAAAATAACAGCTGCTCCCCAGTTCATAAATGGACAAAGAATACTTATATGAACTGATGCAAAGTGAAGTGTGTGTTTGTCCTTCGTTGTCAAGAAGAAAATGCCATCAGAGAAATGATCACATGACTTGCACTTTCTTTGTTTTGAGTGAAAGAGGGCTGTGCAGGTCACCAGTCTCACTTTTCCTCTAGAACCATCTGAATCCAGTGGCCAGATATTTATCAGGATGACTGGTGGTGACCCAGCATGAGGCAATAGGGGTTAAGTGACTTACCCAAGGTCACACAGCTAGTGAGTGTCAAGTGTCTGGGATGAGATTTGAACTCAGGTCCTCCTGACTCCTGCACTTGTGTTCTATCCACTGCATCACCTAGCTGCCCCTTGCAAAGTGAAGTGAGCAGACCAGGAGGTCAGTGTAGACAACTACAACAATATTGTGTGATCATCAACTTTGAATAGCTTAACTATTCTCAGAAATAAGACATAAGATAATTCTGAAGGACTCATGATGAAGAATGTTGTCCATCTCCAGAGAAAGAACTGATGGCAATTGAATATATATCAAAGCATATTTTTTAAAATTTTCTTTATTTTCTTGCTTTTGGGGAGGCATTTATGTTGTCTTCAACAACATGACTAATATAGAAATATGTCTTGCATGTCTGCTTGTGTATAATCTATATCAAATTCCTTGCCTTCTCAAAGAAGGGAGAAGGGAGGGAAGGAGAAAGGTAAGAGCCCAAAAGTTATAACACAACCAATGTTTCAAAAATTGTTGTTACGTGTAATTAAGAAAAAAATCCTTTAAAAAGAACCTAACTGGTCAAAGGATATAAACAGACAGTTTTCAGAAGAAATCAAAGCTATTAGAGGGAAAGTCAAGATGGAGGAGTAGAAGGATGAACCTACACTAGCTCTCCCTCCATAGCCCATAAAATAGCTGTAAAAATGACTCTAAACAAATTCTAGAGCACTATAAGTCACAAAATGATAGAATGAAAGAGAATTCCAGCCAAAGAAAGCCTGAAAGGCCAATAGGAAAGGTCTATCAGGACTGGAGCAGGCTGAAGACATGGAATCAAGGGCAGTAGCTGTGGTTCCCAGATTTCTCTACCCACAAATGCCATTGACAGCCTCAAAGGTCAGTGAGAAAGTTCTTTCACCTGGGTGAGGGGATGTGGGTCCAGCCCCAGCCCCAGGGCAATCACTGCAGCAGCATCCTCTTTTGGAACCCTTGAACTAAAGACCCTGGGAGAATCAAGCAGCTGATCTGCGGCTCAGTTTTGAGTGGTGGTCCTGGGGAGAGAAGGAATACTGGCACGGTGGAGCTAGTGGTAGCTGTGGAGAGTTAACCCTACTTGCAACTCCTGGGCATAAAAGAGTTCTTGTGGTTGCTCACAGACAAGAGCATAGGTTGAGAGAACAGGAAACTCCTCTCCCTTGATTGTACCACTTTGAGGGTACTGAGAACTTGCAGGTCCCTAAAGTATACCCTTCACTTCACAAAAGATGAAAAAGTCAAGTAATTGACTGAGAAAATGCCCAAAAAAGGGGGGGAAAGACTATAGACCATTACTTTCTTGGTGAAAAGCTACTTTTTTTCCATCCTTTTGGATGAGAAAGAACAAAGCATGCCATCAGAGGAAGACATCAAAGATTATACATCCAAAACCTCCAAAAAAAATATGAAATGGTCTCAGACCGTGGAAGAGATCAAGAAGGATTTTGGAGATCAAGTTAGAGTGTGGAGGAAAAATTGGGAAGAGAAATGAGAGTGTTGCAAGGAATTCATGAAAAATAAATCAACAGCTTGCTAAAGTGGATCCAAAAAATGCTGAAGAAAATAACACCTTGAAAAACACATAAAACCAAATGGCAAAAGAGGTCCAAAAAGCCAATGAGGAGAAGAATGCTTTAAAAATCAGAATTGGCCAAATGGAAAAGGAATTTCAAAAGTTCACTGAAGAAAATAGTTCTTTAAAAATTAGAATAGAGCAGATAGAAGCTAATGACTTTATGAGAAACCAAGACATTATAGAACAAAACCAAAGGAATGAAAAAATAGAAGAGAATGTGAAATAATTCATTGGAGTAACAGCTGACCTGGAAAATAAATCCAGGAGAGATAATTTAAAAATTATTTTTCTACCTGAAAATCATGTTGAAAAAGGAACGTAGACATCATCTTCCAAGAATTTATCAAGAAAACACCCCTGATATTCTAGAACCAGAAGGTAAAGTAGAAATGGAAAGAATTCACTAATTGTCCCCAGAAAGAGATCCCAAAAGGAAAATTCCTAGGAATATTGTAGCCAAATTCCAGAGTTTCCATGTGAAGGAGAAAATATTACAAACAGCCAGAAAGAAAAAATTCAAGTATTGTAGAAATACAATTAGGATAACATAAACAGGATTTAGCAGCTTTTATACTGAGGTATCAGAGGACTGAGAATATCATATTCCAGAGGTCAAAGGAGATAGGATTAACCAGCAAAAATGAGTATAATACTTCAGGGGAAAAATGGAATTTCAATGAAATAGAGGAACTCCAAGCATTTTTGTTGAAAAAAAACCAGAACTGAATAGAAAATTTGACTTTCAAATACAAGAATCAAGAGAAACATGAAAAGGTAAACAAGAAAGAGAAGCCTTAAAGGACTCATTAAAGTTGAACAGTTTACATTCCTACATGGAAAAATGCTATTTGAAACTCATGAGATCTTTTTCAATATTAGGATAGTTAGAGGGAATATACATATATATAGGTGTGTATGGGTATGTATGTATGTTTATCTTATAAATGTGTAGGTATGTATATGTACATTGTATATGTGTGTGTGTATATATATATATATATATATATATATATATATATATATAGACAGAGGGGACAGTGTGAGCTGAATATGAAAGGAGAATACTTAAAAATATTAAATTTATTGTGGAATGGAATGTACTAGGAGTTAGAGAAAGGGAGAGATATAATGCAGCAAATCATCTCACATAAAAGAGGGAAAAGTTTTTACAATGGAGGGGAAGAGGGGGGAGATGAAAGAAAATAATTGAGTCTTACTCTCATGGGATTTGACTTATGGAAGGAATAACACACACTCAATTGGATATGGAATTTTTTTTTACCCTGCAGGAAGGCAAAGGGAAGGAGGACAGGAGAGGGAAGATAATAGAAGGGATAGCAAATTGGGGAAAGGGATAATTAGAATATTGTGGGAGGACAGATCAAGGGAGAGAATAGAATAAAAAAATATGAATTGATCTCAGGTCATGGAAGGGCTCAAGCAGAATTTTGGAAATCAAGTAAGAAAAGTAGAGGAAAAATTGGGTAGAGACATGAATGATGCAAGAAAATCATGACAAGCCAGTCAACAGCTTGCTAAAGGAAACTCCCCAAAATGCTGAAGAAAATAACACTTTCAAAATTAAAATAACCCAAATGGCAAAAGAGGTCCAAAAAGTCAACAAGGAGAAGAATGTCTTAAAAAGCAGAATGGGTCAAATGGAAAAAGAGTTTCTAAAGCTCACTTAAGAAAATAATCTCTTAAAAATTAGAATGGAGTAAAATGAAGGTAACGATTTTATGAGAAATCAAGAAATTATAAAACAAAACCAAAATAGTGAAAAAAGTAGAAGACAATGTGAAATATCTCATTAAAAAAAACAAAAACAAAAACAACAACTGACCTGGAAAATGTATCCAGGAGAGATAATTTTAAAATTATTGGACTACCTGAAAGCCATGAGCAAAAAAAACAGAGCCTAGATATCATCTTTCAAGAAATTGTGAAGGCAAACTTCCCTGATAGTCTAGAAGCAGAACATAAAATAGAAATGGAAAGAATCCACTGATAACCTCCTAAAAGAAATTCCAAAAAGAAAACTAGGAGAAAATGTTACAAGCAGCCAGAAAGACACAAGTCAAGTACTCTGGAAACACAATCATGATAACAGAAGATTTAGCAGCTTTTACAATAAGGAATCAGAGGGCTTGGAATATGATATTCCAGAGGACAAAGGAGATAGAATTAAAGTCAAGAATCACCTACCCAGAAAATCTGAGTATACTTAAGGGGAAGTAAAGAATTTTAATGAAGTAGAGGACTTCCAAGCATTCTTGTTGAAAAGACCAGAGTAGAATGGCAAATTGGACTTTCAAATACAAGAATCAAGAGAAGCATGAAAGGGTAAACAGGAAAGAGAAACTGTAAGAGACTTACTAAAGTCGAACTGTTTACATTCCTACATGGAAAGATGATATTCGTAACTCATGAGACCTTTCTCAGTATTAGGATAATTGGAAGGAACACACATATACATATATATGTGTATGTATATATATACATATATGTATATATATACAGAGAGAGATGGAGGCAGAGACAAAGACAAAGACAGACAGAGAGACAAAGAGAGACAGAGACAAAGAAACAAGAGAGAGACAGAGGGCAAAGGATGAGCTGAATATGAAGGGATGACATCTAAAAAAGAAAATTAAATGTTGAGAAGAATGTACTAGGAAAAAGAAAAAGGGAGAGGTAGAATGTAATAAACCATCTGACATAAAAGCAAGAAAGAGCTTTTACAATGTAAAGGAAGCAGGGAAACATGAAAGAGAATAAGTGAGCTTTATTTTTATGAGATTTGGCTTCAGGAGGAAATAATTTACAGATTTAATTGGGTATAGGAGTTTATCTTAACCTACAGGAAAGTAGAGGGGAAAGGGATAAAAGAGGGGGGATGGTAGAAGGGACAGCAGATTGGGGGAAGTGATAATCAGAAGCAAACACTTTTGTAGAGAGATAGGTCAAAGGAGAGAATAGAATAAATCAAGGCAGGGGCAAGATAGAAGGAAACAGTCTGTCACAACATGACTGTTTTGGAAGTGATTTGCATGACTACACATGCAAAATCTATATAAATCACTTGCTTTCTCAATGAGGGTGGATGGGAAGGAGGGAATAGAGAGAATGTGGAAGTAAAGTTTAAAAATGAATGTTAAAAATTTTTTTACATGCCACTAGGAAATAAGATATATGGACAACGGGGTAGAGAAATCTATCTTACCCTACAGGAAAATAGAAGGGAAGTGGATAAGGTGGGGACTTGCGGGCAGTGATGGAAGGGAGGACGGATTGGACGAAAGGGTAAATCAGAGTACATGAAGTCCTGTGGTGGGGAGAGAAGAGGAGAAAGTTTGAAATTCAAAATTTTGTGGAGGTGAATGTTGAAAACTGAAAAATAAATAAATTTAAATAGAATAAAATAAAAACATATGACTGAAACATTCCAGATGCAAAAAACAACAGATTGGTAAATTGTATTGAAGTACAATTGGAGAAATGATGGTGAGTTTCAATTATTCTGAGGAATTCACTGATCAAAAGATGCATTTTTATACAACAATCAGCTAATCAAACAATCAACATATATGCAATAAGTCCCTATAATGGGCGAGACACACGTTAGATACTAGATCAGGAATGCAAAAGTGAACTAGACCCTTCAAGAAGTATAACTTCTATCTAGACACAAAGGAGCGTATATAGAACAGATATAAATGGATCTTTTAGGAGGAGTACAAATAGATGGAAAGATAATGAAATTAATCAATAAGCATTTGTTAAGTATCTACTATGTACCAGGCTCTCTCCTAGGAGCTAGCAATACAAAGGGAAAGGACAAAATAATCTCTTCTCTCAAGTAGCTTACATCCTAACGGGAGAGACAAGACCATACATAAGGACGAGGTGTGTATGTTGCAAATGTAGGTTTTATGAATGTCCACATAGGTTGCTGCTCTAAATGCAGTTCTCAGGGAGGAGTGAATCAGTATCTCTGAAATCTTGCTCACTGGCTTCCAAGAAAGACTTTGATTTTTGGCAGAAGGGATGCAGAAGATGGGGTCATGAAGATGATTGCTCTGTTGTCTGCTTTCCTAAGATAGAAGATGTTGGATGAGAATCACTTATTTCTCCCTAAATATTGGTGCTCTAGGGGAAAATATTTTTAAGACTTAAATCACTTTTGTCGGTTACTATCTTTTAAGAGGGAGGGAGGAATGCCCTAAGCTATATTTGAATATTTGACTATCTTCCCATCAAATGTTCATTCCACAAATATCATTATGAATATTAAATACAGAATAAACTCATTCATCCAAACCAATAGAAAATTGTAAGCAGAGAAGTACACACACACAGAGAAAGAGAGAGAGAGAGAGAGAGAGAGAGAGAGAGAGAGAGTCTAATTCAGCAAGCTGTAAATAGTGCAGTTGCTCCTCCTCTACAGGTTAACTTCTTCTCCAAGTCTGTCTCTCTCTCTCCGCCTCCCCTCTCCAATGATGACCCAAGGGACATTTTTTGAGCCCTGCTTTATAGCTCTACTCACAGAACTCTCGGATCTCAGAAGAACTGAGTGATGATGACTTCATGATGAAGAACAGATGACTTGATGAGTATTTGAGAAGCATCCATCAGTGGCTTTGATCAATGACTTATCAAGGAAACACAAAGCATTTATCAAGCACCTACTATGTATCAAGACACATTGTATGTGCTGATGATCCAGAGACAAAAAAAAAACCGAAAGCAAATCTCTACTCTCAAGGACATCTTTTCTATTCTTTTATTGCATTGGAGTGGTTTACATATGGAATCTTACTTATCAAAGACATCAGAGGCCAAATAGTTAATGGAAAGTAAGGTGTCACAGAGGGAGTCCCCAAATTCTTCACTAGGACTCCCAAATGTTAAAAGCTAGAGAGGAAAGAGTCTAGCACTTTGAGTGAGTTCCTTGTGAAGACTTTCCTGAAAGATGTGGAGAAAAATTGACTAGTGACTGTGAGTGAGTGGAAGGAGAGCATCCACCATGGCCACAATGTATATAGAAAGTGTCGGTGAAACAGACTTACTTCCTGGGTAAGGGGGATGGGCATTAGCCCCTTTCTCACTAAAATCTTGTCAATCTGACACAAAATGATGGTGTTGAAGTACGCATAGATTGCACTGCCATATTGGGGGAGGGATCTTTTGACATTTGGACTGATATGGATCCCATCTCCTGGTTGGTGAGTTCA
This sequence comes from Potorous gilbertii, assembly GCA_028658325.1. Taxonomy (NCBI): domain Eukaryota; kingdom Metazoa; phylum Chordata; class Mammalia; order Diprotodontia; family Potoroidae; genus Potorous; species Potorous gilbertii. The sequence continues at coordinate 6,680,302 of CM053772.1, forward strand.
TTTCCATCTAGTTAAAAAAATGACTGGCACTTCTGAAGGTGAGCTGGACTTGATGAAGGGCAAGGAAAGCCAAGTAAAGGAAGAACTTTCCAATAGTCCCAGACCACGTTCCTCTAGTCCTGTGCTTGTTCCAGGATGCTAGTAAGTTCAAGATGAGATTAAACAGACTGAAACATTATGAGGGCCTCTATCTATTGTGGAGCATTTAGGTGTGTCATCTACCTGAAATGCTCTGTGGGGAAGGCATCAAAGAGATCGCAGACACAGGAGGCTTTTGGGAGCAGGAGAAAGATCCAAATAAGCCTATTTGTTTTCTAAGTCTATTGTGCCAATGACAAAGGGCAGTTTTACAGGCATCTTTGCAGTAACTCCCCAAGGCCCAGGAGGAGGAGGCAGTGGGGGCTCCAATCAGATAAAGATTGAGCCTGGGAGCTTGATACAGTCAGGGTGACACAGGGACTAAATCAGACCCTTAACTCCTCAGTCTTGCCCACACCCCTCACTTCCTCTTTGAAAAGGCCTCCCTGCCATCTTTGCCTTCAGATATTAGCAGGACTCGGGTTTAGCTTTGAATAGCTTGGGCCCAGAGGGCAGAACTAGATGGAGTTGATGAGAAGCAGCTTCCAAGAAGCCTTTTCTGATCTCTCCTAAAGCTGGTGCCTTCCTTCTAAAACAATCTATAATTTATCCTGTTAAAAGTTTGTTTGTACATAGTCATTTGGATATTGTCTCCTCTATTAGACAATGTGAGCTCTTTGAGAACAGGGACTTTTTCTTTTTGGGGGGCCTTCCTTTGTATCCTCAGTACCTAGGACATTGCCTGGTACTAGTACTTCATCATTGCTTCTTGCCTTGATATAGCTTGATGTAAGGAAATGCTCCTCACCATTAGAGTTGCCCAAAATTAAAATGTTCTCCATGGGAGGTAATGGAACCATTGGCTTCAGCAAATGGAGAAGTTTTGAATGCTGTGGATAAGTTCACTTAACTTGGTAGTATACTTTCCAGTAATATGTATGTTGATAATGAGGTTAATACATGCATTGCCAGAGCTAGCCCAGTGTTTGGGAGACTTTGAAGAAAAGTTTGGGAGAGAATTATTACACTGACTACCAAACTGAAGGTCTGTAGATTCATTGTGCTGACCTCATTTTTGTATGTCTGTAAAACCTGGACAATATATCAGAGTCGTTCCAGGAAACTGAATAGCTTCCATTTGAATTGTCTTAGGAAGATTCTAAAGATCACCTGGCAGGATAAGGTACCAGACACTGAGGGCCTTGCTCGAACTAAACTCTGCTTCAGAGAATGCAACTCTGATCAGTTGGCCACATTGTTCAAATGCAAAATGTATGCTTGGGAAAAAGACTATTTTATGGAGAACTCACACAAGGCAAATGTTCACAAGTGGTTTGAAGAAGTGATACAAGGACAGTCTCAAGGTCTCTCTCAAGAACTTTGGAATTGATTGTGCAATATGGGAGACACTGGCACAGGACCGTCCAGCATGTCATGCCCAAATCAGTGAAGGTGCTGTGTTCTGTGAGCAAAGCAGAATTGAAATAACTCAAAGGAAACTTAGGATATGCAGATTTAGAGAATTCACCCCAAATGTTGACAGGGAATACTTGTGCCTGACCTGTGGTAGAGCACACTGTCCTCATGTTGTTCTGAAAAGTTACAGTTGGACACACTGAAACTCAACTCTAGGATGATGATGTCATTTTAGTCCTTTCTGAGAACAAAGGACAACAACGAACCATACACACACACGTGCGCATATATACACACATGATACACATGCACATACACATATATATACACATAAGCTAGATAATACATATATACATATCTGCATATATGTGTATGTGTATATGTATGTGGATATATGTGTGTCTGTAGATATATATACATATATATGTATGTATGTATGTATATAAACTCAGCTCCCTTCCAAATCCGTGAGAATATTAACATAATTCCTGATTCAGGATTCTTAACTGGTGAGGAATGATGGCTGTGGGTCACAGAATTTCTAAGCTGATCATCATTTCATATAGATTCTCTGAAATATCTTTCTGCCACATGCCTTTCTGTCCATGCCACTTGGGCCAGATGGTCATGCCCACATGCCTGAGTGATTCAAGTAGCCTCTCTCTGGCATGTACTGCATCTACTTTCTCCATCTTCCCATATCCCCTGCTTAACACTATAATGCCAGCATGTGACATAACTTCAAAGAATGGCCTTAAGAAAGCAGTCCAATGCTGGTCCATGGGAATCACCCACCATGTGTAAAGTAAGCTGATGAAACAGATAGTAACCATGCAACTCTCTCACCCTGCTCTGCCTCCTCCCCTCAGCAGCGATAACCCAAGGGAGAACAGCAGGAGGTAAGACCAGAAAACCCACAAGCAATGTTATACAAAACCAGGGAAAATACACAGTTCCTTGTAGCCAGAAGATGTCATCTCCACCAGTTGTTTGGGGGCTCACAAAGTTTGCATAATGAAAACACTTGGGGCAAAGTTTTCAGCAGATGTGCCCTGATTCCACCACACGCTTCTCATTAAGGTTCCTGGGAATCGGGCACTGCAAACCCTCATTGGCCTACACTGAGCAGTTCCCTCCATTGTGTGAGATCCCCCACGGTCATCAATAGCTATTATGGAAAAGGCATGTGACTTAATTCCCTACTCACCTCTCCCTGTCCCATCTGTTTTGTGGGAGCTGCCCTCCCCTTCCATCCTCAGTCAGCCCAAGCTGACTTTCCTGACAGCCCAGGACCAGCACGATAAGAGTCTCCAGAGCTCAAGATGTTCCCTTAAAGTTTGTCCTCTGCTGTGGCAGGAAGGTCATTGAGGAAAGAACTGTAGAGGGAAATCAGCAAGGATTGTGCTGAAACCGTGTCTCAGGTTCTTGGTAGCTCTGTGCCTATGGAGAAGCCTCTCAATCTGTCTCAATCTCAGCCTCCTCCTCAGTAAAATCAAGATAATGGCAATGCCATCCCATTCCCAGGACTGGTGTGGAACTCAAATGAGATCATATCCAGAGAGTGGTTGGTACACTTCAAAGTTCTAGGGAAATGTCAGCCATTCTGATTGCTGCCATCATTGCTAAAGCAGTCACCTTGAGGGATCTCTGAGGCCGGGGCAGACTTTGGGTTCAGGTCAGATGGGAAGGACCACACTCTGGGCACAGGACAAGGGAGCGAACAGGAGGAAAATCTTTTCTGGAAGCTCATACAGGATGACGTCCCAAAGAAATGAATCTTAAACAAAGATGTTCTTGTGCAAATGATGCGATCCCATGCAGCCAGTGGTGTTCTCCAGCTGATGTTTCCCCAGGAAGATGCTGGGCCAGTCTTCTGTGTTCAGATCTGAGCTGAGCTAATCAGGGCCCCAGAGCAGCTTGGCACTAGTCCTGCCTATAGAAATGGGAAGACAGAGGAAGGGGAGCTGGAACCCTGTCAAGCCACAGAGAATAGCTTTCAGGTGCAAAGAGCTCAACCATTCAAATGGAGTTACTTGGTAAAGAGACTCAATCTTCTGCTTCCTGTTTAAGCTGGGGGAAGGCCTCAAAGATCCTAGAAGGGAAGGGATAGTGCCGGGAGGCACGTAAGAACCAACTAGCACAGTCTCCTCATCTTAAAGATGTGGAAACTATGGCCCAAGGAGGTTGAGATTTACTAAGGTTCACAGAAAGAGTGAGGCACAGGTGTGGAACTTGAACCCAAGATCTCCATCCTAATCAGGGCTCTGTTCACTGCACTATGCCCTCTTATCTTATTTACAGTCATGAGCATTGCTCTAAGTAATGGTGGTCACCAGAGCCAGGCAATGACTCTTGAATGCAGTCTCCTGTGTTTGGTTCCAAATTATGTTTCCAGGTAGATTACATATGATTCTCCTTCCTGTCCTTGATGTTTCAGCCCAATTGATCAAGTTAGTAATTTGTGAACTCAGCTGGCAGAATCAGATGAGCTGAAAGGCCATTTGGCTTATTTTCCAGAACTGATAAGGAAAGGAAGCAAATGGCAAAGGCCCAGGAATGCTGCACTCCCTGTTGAGAGCTCCATCTTAACTGGAGCCTCCAATAATAGAGGAAAAGAACGATTTCATGACATTCTTTCTTCTATATGTTGTGTAGAGTATAGGCCCAGTGCTGTGCTAGGCATACAGGGGGATCCATAGATCACTGATCTCAAAGAACTTTCAATTCATGAGAGAGGGCTAGAATTGACATATCAATGGATATAGAAAATCGAATGTTCTTAAGAGCAGTGCAAAGTGCTACAAAGCAAGAGGAATGATCAGAGCTCACCATCTGTGGGCATAGTAGGGTGGCCACAGGGTAGCATTATGAGAAAGGATGTGCCCGGTGGAATAGATTGCTTTGGGGAGCTACTATTGTTCAGTTGTTTCAGTCATGTCTGTTCATAACCCCATTTGAGATTTTCTTAGCAAAGAACTTGAGAGGTTCGCCATTTCATTTTACAGATGAGTAAACTGAGACAAACAAAGTTAAGTGATTTGCCTAGGATCATACAGCTAGTGTGTATTTGAGACTGGATTTGAACTCAGTTCTCTCTGACTCCAGGCCCAGTGGTCTAACCACGGTACCACTTCATCAGCCTTCATAGTCACAGTCATGGACCTTCCATTTGCTTTCTGTGTGAAGTAACACATTCTCTGGACCCCATTCTGTAATAAGGAAGTTGAAGTGAGGGACTTTGAAGTTCCTGCTTGCTCTGTAGCCCTGAGCTTCAGATCCTCTGAGATCCCTCAGAATTTATGATCTTATGAATTGGACAAGGAAGAGATCAGACCCAGAGGGGAACCCCTTAGGAAACTGTCTCAACGTCCAGGTGGTAAGTGATGAAAGTCTGGGCTAGAGCAGCTTTTGTGGGAATGGCCTACATGACACAGAGCCTTCCTAGGAGGACCCCTCAATGTAGTCAGTGAGTGAACTCACTGAGAGCTCCTGCTCATGAGAAAGAACACTGTTAGCTTTGCCAGCAGAAAGGGCCCTGGCCCCACACATATACAGACAATGAGGCCACTCTGTCACTGGGGCTACAAGGGGTCACTGGCAATGCCTTATCCTTGGGGGAGGGAGCAACAGCATCCTCTGCCATGCCTTGGACTTCTGCCCTCATGGATTAGCTCACTCTTTTGAAGGAGTGGGAGCTCTGGAGTTGGAGCAGTTAGGTCAAAATGCACGTAGCTCACTGTGGATCAATAATGTGATATAGCAGTGTGAAGAGTGGATGTGAGCTCACCAGGCATGTAGAAGGATGCAACGTGCAGAATAAGGGAAGGAAAAGTCCTTTACTACTCTCCTGATAATAACTGGCAGAAGTAGCATTTTCAGCTTTGGACATCATGTTTTAGGAAAGAATATGGATCTGTGAACATATAGAAGGGAGGAATCTAGAAGGCTTCCCCATGCAACAGTTTATCCTTGAAATCAACACGGTGTCATTTAAAAGGAATGTGGGCATCAGTCTCTAACAGCATGGGCTCTTAAGACTGTAGGCTGGGACCTGGAAAGGACCTTGGAGTTCATTTAGTCGAAGCTCCTTGTTTTATGTATCAACTGAAATCTACAGAGATGAAGTCATTTATGCAAGGTGACATAAATGTTAGAGATGGCTTTTGAACTCAGGTCCAGCAACTCAAAATTAGCCCTTGACTGATCTAAGTAGTTGGTGAGATTAGATGAGGCAGGGATGGACCAGTACATTGGTGGAGTTTATGAGTTTAAAGCCTAGAAGCCAAGGTCACAGCTTAAATTTTATGGGGCAGTTACCTTTTTCTGCACCATGGTCAACGAATGAGCTCCTCAATCTGACCAGTTATCTTTCCAAATACAGATCACTGGTCACCGAAGAAATGTGGCAAGAAAGTGGAAATTGGTACTGGTGCCAGCAAAGCATACTAGATGTGTATTGCAGGAGGCCTCCAGCCTCTTCCTTGTTCATAGAGGCATTAGATTTTCATATTTTAATCATCCTAGGTTGGAAGCCTCTCAGTAGCAGTTTCGGTGGCAGTTTGGTAGCTGATACCTCATTATCCCACCCAATGGAAAGTCAGACCTCCTAGGAAGTGTGCACTTGGAGGAAATGCTCTGTAGGCAACAGGGAAAAAAAGCACTCCTATTCTTCATTCCAGATACTTTTCTAACCATCAGAGCATGCAAAAAGGATGGCACTTCTCCTTCCCTCCCAACCCCTGCCTGATTCCGAGAACGTTTTCATTGTATAATAAATCTTGCCAATTTTGCTGATAAGGTACAGTGGAAGTTACATAATCAGGGGAGGCAACAAAGTCACCGTGAGCAGAGGGCAAAGATCAATCCCACTCCAAACATTTGCAGAACCTAATAAAAGAACTGTGGAAAGGTGGATGGGAAATGCAGGTTATCATCCCCTGGGAAAGTGGGCCTCTTTGTAGCTCTTTGTAGGGCAAAGGGATCCCACATCTGTGTATATCCCTGCAGAGCCAAGGTGAGGCACCACTTCCCACAATGCACTGCAACATTTAATCTCCAATCCTCATCAGGCTTCTCTGTCCTCAGAGAGCTGGATACCTAACATTCACGAAAGTGAATCACATGGACTGAGTGACCACCAATCTGGAATTTACTTTATTTGTAATGTCACAAAAGCATCTCCAGTAGAGTAGAAATACATGATTGATGAGTCATTTCATGCAAAGAACCCACATTTTTCTTAGGGATGGATCCATTGACTAGCTTCTGAGATTTCACCACAGACCTCTTCATTCATTCCAAAAACATAATATATGTCCACCATGGGTGGACTGCTATGCTGGAGAAGCTACCAAGTTCCAAACCTTATAGTCCTTGCCATCACAGAGTTTTCAAGCTGTTGGGGAGAGGCACAAATCCAGATGACCATCATATATACATTACCTGTTAAGTAAAACAGATTGGTGCTATTTGAGGTGTGAGGGGAGAGAATGTTACCAGGACCAGGGATCTTTAGGCCAATTATCTTGACTTGAAATCCTTAACAAATTAAAGGCTATATTATTAAAACGTTAGTTTGTACACGTTTAGAAAGGTTAACAGTGATCAAAAAAAAACATCCTGGATTCATCATTCACAGGTACTTTCAGAATAAACATTAAAAAATTCTATTCAACAAGCAATTATTAAGCTCCTATTATGTGACAAGCCTCCTGACAAGACTATTTTTGGATGAGATTATTTGGACAAAATTATTAAATTGATAGATCAAGGTGATGAGAGAGTTTATATTTTAGCAAAATATTTAATAAAGTCTATTATGCCATTCCCTTGGAAAATATAGTTAAGTTCTGTGCTTGACTTAAAAAGTGACCACTATGACTGGATTAAGAATTGATTGAATCATTGCATTAGTCATTAATGATTTGGAGTCAGATTGGAAAGACAACTCTTGTGCACAGTCCCAGAAATCTAGCCTTGTTTTATCTGTTTAACATTTTATGGTTGACTTGAATGAAGATGTGCTCGGTCAGCTCATCAAGTATTTGAATTATATTAAACTAGGAATAATTTGGCACATGTGGAATGACAGGTTCAACATCTTAAGAGATAATGACGAGCTAAAATGATAGGATCTATGTATAAAGATGAATTTAGATAATTGACATTATCCTACATTTTTGGTTAAAAAAATCAACATCCCAAGTACAGAATTTTGAGTCCTGACTAGAAAATAATCCATCCAGAAAAGAAAGGATCTAGGTCTTTAATGGACTGGGAATGGATCTGACTGCATAACAATAGTGCAAAAGAGATGATGAGGTATTAGCATAGTATCCAGGAATAAAGAGGTGATGTAACACTCTACCATGTACTGACTGAGACATATCTGGAATATCAGGTTCAATTTTGGGCACTGTCGTTGAGTAAAGACTTTGGAAGACTTGAGGGTTCCATTGGAGGGCAGCCAACAAGGGAAGTACCCCATAGGCCCTGTCATATAAGGACTACTGTGGTTACTTCCACATCCTGGGGCTTAGGGGTTAAGGGCACATTTCCTCCTGAGATCTCGAAAATCCATGTACAGTTTGTTGGTCCTCCAACATACCAGAGGAGAGCCTGAATATTTTCTTTTTCTTTTATGGGGTGTTTATGGTATCTTATTGTACAATTGGAGTTAATTATTTTTCTGTATCATCTGTTGACCTTTGTGTGTTGTGTGTGGCTTCTGCAAAACTCCCCAAAATTCACGTTTAATTTTTTCTGCCAACCCACAGCATATCCAAATCACAATGGAGAAAGTTGTGATGGGGAAGGGATACTCATACTTGAAATCATTGGGGATGTTTATCCCAAAGGAAAGAAAAAGTAGAGGATACAGGATGTTTCTTGAAGTCTTTGAAGTGCTGTCTTGGAGAAAGACATTTTCTTGACCCTATAGGGCAGAACTCTGAGTAACGGTTCACAGTGTGACGTTTGAGGGCAGTATAAAGCAAAGACTTTGAATATCTTGAGTTCTTGAAAGGGGCAGCGCTGGCTTTGTCCGTACTCAGTCTTGAAGTGAAAGGGAGATGATGCCTGCTGGGGAGGTGAGAGAGGAGATTCTTGCTCAGGTATGAGTTAGGGAGAGATGCAGCTTGAGGTTCACCCATCTCCTGAACCCAGAATTCTTTCATGGAACAAGAGAAGGTATGGGGCACCAACACCGGGCTCAAATCCTGTTCTCACATTTACTACCCTTGTGTCTTGGGCAAACCAAAGGACTTCCTTGGGTTTCACTGCCCTCACCCATAAAATGAATACATTGCACTATGTCACCCTTAAAAGCTCTAATAGTTCTGAATCAGCAGCTCTTAACCTAGAAACTGTGAACATTTCATAGATAGACAGAAAGATAGACAGATAGACACACAAATTGTATTTTAGCTGAATTTTCTTTCCAATCCCGTGTGTTTTACACCTCTGACTAGGGGCCTGTTGGCTTCACCAGGATGACTGCCCATGGGGCCCATGGCACCAACAAGCTTCAGAGCCTGCAGCTAAGGTTTTTTATTTCTTTTCAGTGAATCCCGGCCCAGTCCAAGTGTCTCTTCCTTCATGAAGTTTATCCTCATTCCACCTAGTTCTCTAATAATCATTGATTCCTCATCACCTTTTTCAAATCATTTGGTCTCAAAGATTCTTCTGCCCTTATCCTGATCAACTTTGTAACGGACCATTTTGAGTTCATGATGTATTGCCCCCCTTCCCCCTGGGGAGTCTGGGGCTCCTTGAGGACAGGGCTGGTCTTGACTTTTTCTCATTGTATTCCTTGTACTTAGGAGAGGAACAGGCATTAATGAATATTTTCAGAATGCATTGTGATAGAGTTGGAATTCTTTGAGGATAAAAAGTGGTTCATTTGTATTTCTATTCTCAATGCCTAAAGAGTGGTGGGCACACAGTCAGTGCTTAATACATGCTTGTTGATTAAATTGCATTTTAATATGATATTAATAACTGCCATAGAGATCACTTTAAAGATTGCAAAATACTTGCCTGTGACTGGAATATTGGAGTTCATAATAACCTTCAGTAGATTATTGCATATTAGTAAGCTCCCACTAAGTGCCTGACCATGTGCTAAGAAAGAAAGCTTACATCCTAATGGGAGGGGGAGGGGGGTCCAGCATAGATATGACTCATGGGCCATAAAGCGTGAATATGTAGGTGAAGTCCAACACAACTCACATCAAAGAGCAAACTGATGCCAGGACTTCTTGGCCCCAAGAGCGGCACTGCCTCCATAATGTCCCATGAACTTACCGTGGTGACATCCTTGCCAAGCTATAGGATCACAAAATAAGAGAGTTCGAAGGAAGCTCTGAAAGGACCTAACTATCCCACCCCCACCCCGGTAAAGTGAAGGAATTAAGAAGAGAGGTAACTGCCCCAAGGTTGGATGAGGAGCTGGGAATTGTGGTGCTCAGCAAGTGGCAGAGCCCACAGTGCACTGGACTGTGGTTTTCTGATACCACAGCCAATTCTCCCATTCTCACCAAGTTGCCTCTTCATCACAGGCCCCAGTGCAGCACCCTTCTCATCAGGCCAAGTGGCAAGCTTCTAATATTGACACCTCAGGTAACCCTAATCACTTCTTCCCACAAGTCCCCCCAAAGAAGGTCTACACCCTGACTCTGGGCTACCCTGGCATCCCTGCTTCCTGGGCCTTTGGACTATTGCATCATATTTGTGAGCACAGGAGCATCTGGGTTTGGGGCATTTATAATGCAAATATTTTCCTTGGGAACTTTTGTCGAAAGGTCATAACCCAGAGAAGGAGCACATGACTGGAGTGTGAGTTGGGTCCAAGGAAGAGGCCTTGGACCAGTGCAAACTTCATTCAGTCTCCTGGATTGAAGGCTTCAGCTTTTTGTCACCTCCACCGATGGGGACTATACACTGCTGGCAAAAAAGCAAGCTCCTATTGACAAAAGAGGCAAATAAAGTAGGGGGAGAAGGAGAGTAAATCAGCAAAGATTTCCTGGAAAGCATCAACTCTTCCAAAAGAGCTTCTTATAATTTAGGAAGAATGAGTCAGGAACATTCAGACCAGACTTTCTTGAAGTGACACGAGTTCAAGAACTAATAGGGAGTGTACCTGTCCAGCTGTATGTGAGCAGATTCTCCCCAACTACGTCTATTTGAAATGTGCCCTACAGGGACCGGAGTGTGCCAATATCTCATCGAAAGAACAATGGAAAATAATGATGCTATTAAGTACTGCATGGCTAAGAACCTCCGCATACGTATCCCCTCATACATGCTGGTTGAGTCACTGCTTACGAGAAGACACTAATACGTCCGATCCCCTAGTGCCTAATACTCCACATTGTATTCAGGTAAAAATGGAACGATCTTGGGCTGTCCTCAGCTTGGGGAAACCTCTCTGGGGGATTTGCTCCTTGTCAGTGGAGATGCCATCCAGTCCCTGACGATAGAGAAGTTCTAGGTAAATCCGAGTGATTTGCCCAGAGTCATCATAGGGAACAAGTCTCCAAAATGAGATGTAAAGCCCTGCCTCATGGAATCCCAACAAGACACTGCATCCATTGCACAATGCTGCCTTCTCCAATGTGGGTGCCTGGAAAATACCCAAGGATTGAATGTGATCTTCTTTTCAAGTGAGTCAGGTGGAGGGGAAAAGAAGACTTTATTAAAGCACTTAGTACAGTGCGTGGCAGGAGTAGCTACTACGGAGCCATTATTTCCCACTTTGTCTGCAGCGAGAGGAGTAAAGATTCCATTTAATTCAATTGCGTTCAAATGCCATCACCATCTTCATGACTTCCTTAACCATCCTTAGATGGGTTGTTTGACCTAAATATAAACTCCTTGAGACCAGGAACTTTTTTTATTTTTGTGCATGCATCCTCAGCACAAAGTAAATACCTAATGACATCAGTTTAATTCAATTCAATAAAATGTTAATTAAGGAACTATTATTAAGATGCTAAAGGCTAGGTAAAGGTAGGTAAAAAAAATGAAATCAGGTGCTGAACTTACAAAATACACAACTAGGTAGCGCAAAGGATAGAGTCCTGAGGCTGGAGTCAGGAAGACTCCTTTTTCTGAGTTCAAGTCTGGCCTGGGAAAGTCACTTAACCCTGCTTGCCTCAGCTTCCTCATCTGTAAAATGAGCTGGACAAGGTAATGCCAAACCATTCCAGCATTTTTGCCGTGAAAACCCCAAATGGGGTCATGAAGAGTTGGACAGGGCAGAATATAAACAAATACGGAAAGCAAGACAATTCCTAGTCTTAAGAAGTTTACATTTTAAGACAATAGGGAAGTGGTGTCCAGGGAGGAAGTTTCAGGCAATTGATTTGTGTGTCCTTTTCTGGAATAGTTTGGTTAATTCCATGACTTTTTTTGGAGCAGAAGGTGAAGATGACTGGAATGCATTGGAAAGGGATCTGAAGGCATTGAGTTAATGCCCCAGTAGACCAGAGCTTACCCCTCCCCCATGCCCCAGATCTCTAGATGGGTGTACTCTGCTGAGCTGTAGGTGGCCAAGGAGCCTCTGACTTATTCCAAGCTCTGCCATAAGACTCTTCCCAACTTTCCCCAAACCTACACTTAGGCTTACAAGAGAGAAGAGAAAACCCAGCGAAGTTTGGGGTTTGTCAGATGCCTGAAAACTATTTTTCCAAACATTTCAGGTTCAGAGAAACCCAAAACATGTTTTCCCAAGAACTAATGCCCCTTAATTTCTAAACCCTGTGCATATAAGGGGAAATTTAAGCCATGTGCCCCTCACATCATTTATACAACTCATCACAATGTTGTTTGGTAAGAGCTATTATGGGATTTTTATGTAAATATGGTTTCTCATATAAACAAAAAGTCACATTGCACCAACCAAATCTGTTTTGACTTTCAAATTTCTGTATTCAGTAAAAAATAATAAATGATAAAATAAAATACACAAGTAACAAAGTAGCTTATAGAATTATACATTTAGAGATGAAAGGGATCTTTAAGGTCATCCATTCCAACCCTTTCCTGTCATAGTTGGGGAAACTGAGGGTCAAAAAAGTTAAGTGAGTTAATTGCCTCAGATCCTACAACTAATGAAAAAGGGAAAGCTAAAATATGAACCTAAGTCTTCTGACTTCTAAGGTCATGCTCTTTCCACCACATCAGGTTGTATCCCAAATCTCCCAGCTTTGTTGTTATTTTTGTTTTATTTAAACTTCTAGAGGTTATCTCCCATGTAGCTCATTGCAGAAAATCTATTGTGGAAATAGAGTAGCCTGAATTTTCTTTGGGAGCTTCTATTAACTGTTCCTCATGTGGGTATGGTGCCTCATAGTCTGAGGGTGTCAGGGAGAAGCTCCATCCACTGCATCCCAATAGCAGAGAATAAGTGACCTGGGAGAGCAGAAAATCAGCACACAACAGCAGAAAGTAGCATGGTGACCATGAGACCAGCCAGCAGAGAAGCCATCAGAAAGAAGTCAACAGAAAGCAGAGACCTGAGGCTGAGCAGAGATGGTGCAAAGCCTTCAGAGGGCAGGGTGATGATGTCATCAAAGGGCATGGACAGCATGAGGAGCATGAATTGTGTCCATTGCTTCTGTACTTTGACCATGAGTCCCATCCCACATGTGCCCAGCTCAGACACTTATCATGAATGGTGCTGACATCACTTGAATTCACACACTTACAATATTTCGGAGTAGAGGCTAGAAAGATCATCCCATCCAATTTTCTTCTTATAGATCATTAAAATCAAGCCTAGAGAGGCCCAATGACTTGATCAAAGCTTGACCAAAGCTTGCTAATGACCTAACTGTGGTTAGAACCTAAGTAGCCTCACTCCTAGTCCAGAGCAATCATTCAGATTCCTTCATATTATTCTTCAGTGCATTTCAGTTGGGAAAGCAATCTAGTCAACTTAACTGTATTAAGGTATGGAAGTTTCCACAGATATTACCCCTCCAAGTGGTGTTTGCTTGTTAACCAAGTGAATCTCTAATGGGTGAGATCTTAGGTGCTCTAGAAGAGATTATTTCAAGCTGGGGGGGGGGGTGCGGGGAAGAAGAGAACTCTAAATCCTATTCACACAGTCTTGCAGGGTACTCCTATATTGTAAACTCCTTGAGAGCAGGGATCACTTCATTATTGTCTTTGTTCCGCGCTGTCTGGTACATCATGGGTGCTCAACCCATTCTTTTCAGTTGATTGTAAAGTTATACAATTATATAGTTATGGCATTATAAAGTCAGCTATCTGAAGGTAGATGGAAAAGAAAGACTTGCACCTCATTCCTTTTGAAACTACAGAAGCCCAAAAGACCTCCCGTTCCCAGGGACTAATAAGTAAAGTTCATCCTCCCCATCTTGACATTCAAGGCCTCACTACCTCTATAGATTTGTTGTGTGCAATGTCCTTTTGCATACTATAAGGTCACATCATTCCCACTAACTGCTTTTTCCCTGGGACAAACATTTTCCTTCTTCACCTCTCTAAATGTTCTTTGTTGTGTATTTGAAATACCTTCCAAGCAGCTAAGCTACTTAATACCTAAGCAGCTGCCTATACCATCTACTTCTCCTTTATGTCCTCCAGGTGAACCTTGAAATGCTTGTCTTGGTTATGTGGAGACAATATGAATGACAGTCATCTTTCTGAAACAATATTCCATTTACAATCAGTCACCATGCAGCCCAATGTAAGTGTGCCGATCATTGGATGAATGTTCACTTACCTTGATTCTACGTTTCACTTGTGCACCACATTTTGATTTCTTGCCCTCACTGGACACAGCTAGTGGTTATCTTTCTTTTTATTTTTGTATTCTAAGGGACAGAAGCCATTGTGGATATTTCTGACAGAAGGAACAGTGTTAACTGAAGGTGGGAAAGTAAGACATCTGTTCTGATCACTGATGTACAGGGAATTTGAGAGGTAGAATGGGAGATGACTAGAAAACTAGGACAGAGTTAGAACTGGAAAAAACTTGAATGCCAAGTTCAAAAGTTTGGACTTTCCTCTAAGGCAAAAGAGTTGACTTAGCCTCCTGGTGTCTCCAATTATTTCAGGAATTGAGGGTAATAAACTTTTCTTCTTCATCTGTCTTCTAGGGCTGGAGGTAGTAAAATTTCAGATAAACACCAGTATCCTTGAGAATATTGGAACTAGCTTCAGCATCTCAGAATCTTGCATAGATTAATGTTAGGGCAACAAAATACTATTGCATTTGCTATAGATGCTATATATGACCTAAGGGAGGTTATTGCTTCATAAAATAAAGGCTTCCTATTGAAGATGATTTCTAAACTAGACCTTGAAAGGTGGCAAAATTTGGATAAGTGGAGAGTATGGGTTAGGATATTTAAGACCCAGACAAAGAAACAGTAACATGAGCCAAGGTGCAGAGGAAGGCATGAGCAGGACACTGTGAGGGGCCTTAAATATATGGAGCAGAACGTGTGTGCTGGGCAAGTGTTGGTCTTGAAGAAGAATAGATTGGTGGGGCAGGGATATATAAATCTAAGGCTATGAATATCAGGAGGGGGACTGGGCTTGATTCAGTATATCACTCAATATTACTTGAGGCTTTGAAACAGGGGATCAACATGTCTGAAATTATGTTTTCAGAAGGGTAACCTGGCAGAATTGTCCAAAATAAATTTCAGGGAGTGGATTTGGGATATCATGGAATACCATGAATGAAGAGTCGGGAAAAGTAAAAGGAGAAGGAAGAGCAGGAAAAGGAGGATGAAGAGGAGGAGAAGGATGGAGAGGAGGAAGAAAAGAAGAAAGAAGAAGGAGAAGAAAAAGAAGGGGAAGGAGAAGAAGAAGAAAATGAAGGAGAAGGAAAAGAATAAGAAAGAAGGGGGAGATGAAGAAGAAGGAAAAGAAGATGAAAGAGAATAAGGAGAAGAAAAAGGAGGAAAGCAGAAAGCCTGTGTGACAAGGTTTGAGGAATCCTTGATGACCAGGTCATCAGTGAAAGTCATTTCATATCTAGCTCTACTCACTCTCTAGATCTCCCCTGCCCCCCCCCCACCAGCTGCCATATCTATTTCTTTTCTCTATAAGAATGCAAACTTCTTGCAACCAATGAGTCTCATTTTCTTCAGTACCTGAAGCATAGTAAGTGCCTACTAAGAGCTACGTCCACTCAATCTATCTATCTATCTATCTATCTATCTAATCTATCCCCCACTCTGTCATATCTTCATCTCTCTCCCCAACTCTTTAAATTTTGAACCTTATTCTAGTCAGTCTTTTTCAAATTTTAATCTCTCTGTATCTCTCTCTCTTTCCCCCCTCCCTCTCTCCTTTTTCTCTCCATCTATCAAGTGTCAGGGAGACCAATTATAGACAAAGGAAGAATATTTACTTGTCCTAAGAGATTTATTTGTTTTATTGAGTTAAAGTTGTATTCTAGAGCTATTGATATCTTCACTAGAACATATCCAGACTATGATATTTAGCTGTATGACTAAAAAGATATTGATTAGTTGAAAAGTATCTGAAAAAAGGCACCCAGCATGTTGAAGGCCCTCTAGTTCATACCAGAAGAGGAAGTCTAGCAAAGAAAAGATCTCAGGAGATATGTTAGCCTAGTATGTGAACGGTGGTCATGAGGAACATGAGAGAATGGACTTTTTCTGTTTGATCCCAGAGGGCAGGCTTAGGAACAATAGATAAATGAGGTCCAAGTGAGCCAAATGTATGGGAAAGGCCTAAATATTGGAGTTAGCCCAAAGTGGAATGAGCTCACTGCACACCACCCACACCATGCCACCATCACGCCATCTGAGACCTGCCAGCAACACTGATATGGTTTTAAGGTGTGCTGTATTCAGCATTCTTTTTCAGGTATGACTTTGACTGGATGACCAAGGTGCTTCTTGGTAACTCTGAGAGCCTGGGGTGATTTCAGCCAGTGCTACTGTATCATGAAGGGTCCTCGTGATGCAGTGTTTCCATTAGCCACCTGAGGCTCATTTTGGAGTGACTCATGCATTGCAGTTCTTTTATCCTCCAAGTACCTTCCAGCAAGCTGCTTGAGGCCCAACAAGGAACAAATCCATTATTAATGACATCCTTAGGGATAGCCATCTCTGGCACCATCCAAGGTGGCCCACACAGAACTAACTATATGCTTAGTTTAGGGAAAAAATAACATAAAATTATGTACACATCTCTGAGAATCTGTGACAATCCTGAGGACTACAGAAGTCCTCTCAGCATATGCAGACTCCCTAACTCAGAAGTGATGAAGCCTCAACAGATTTACAAGATTCTATTCCTCCCATTGAAACGTCAATATGTTCCTATAATAATTGTGATAGAATAAGAAATATCATTTCTTTGTCCTCTGGAAAACAACGACAAGACATTGCAGTCCCCACAACGCCTTCATTTCTCCTCCTGCCCTTTCCAGCTGGAGGATGGGGGAACAAGTGGAAGAAAATGGAAGGGAAATGAAAGGAAGCTGCTCATTACATTGCTCTTTTAATGAAATCCCTTTTCTCATGGATAGCCTAACACTACCCTTCTCCTGTGAGAAGCCATGCACCATCAGGCTTTCTATTTTTGCGCTTCTAGGGGCCCCTTTAAGAAGGTTTTGTCACCGAGCTGGATAGCCTCCCAGTGTATCTTGTTCCTCCAGCGCCAATTTGTGGTTGAAATCACTGAGATTAAAACCTCGTGAGATCCTCATGGAGCATGTTCCAAGGGGCCAAGAAATCAAACTGTCCCTAAAATGTAAACAATGGGCAAACCCTTTGGTGGAAACATTTCATGGGGGATGAGGGTGTGCACACAGGGCCAGGAATTTGAAAAGTAAATGGGACATTATAGGATAAAGCTGAAGGGTATTTTAGACGTGTTCCCCTAAACCTACTTTTCAGAGGCCCATTTTGGTCCTTTTACTGCCGTCAGGATCACTTCAGAGGATCACTGATGTATTGATTTTTTTTCATTATTTTATTTGTTTTCAGTGTTCTACAATCACTTCCATATATCTTAGATTTTTCCCCTCCCTCCCCGTCCCTTCCCCCATCTCCCCACTTCCTCCTTGAGATGGCATACAGTTTTATATAGGTTCTACACATACATTCCTATTAAATACATTTTCACCATAGTCAGGTTGCATAAAAAAATTAAAATGAATGAGAAAAATCATAGAATAAACCAAAACATAATACAAAAGAAAATGATCTGCTTCATTCTGTGATAGAATTGCCTTAAGCAACCTTTGGGAATTTTTTAAGTCCTTGCTTTGCAATGAAGTACTGTCTACCAGAAAAATTCCTCATACACTGGTTGCTGCTGTGTGCAAAGTTCCCCTGGTTCTGCTCCTTTCACTCAGTATCAGTTCATATAAGTCTTTCCAGTCCTCTCTGAAGTCTTCCTGTTCATCATGAGGATCATTGATTTAGGGAGATGGAAAGGATATCAGTGGCAAACATGTCCCACAAACAAACCTCAGGGAATCACCTGACAATTGGTTGTTCAGTCTCTACTTGAAAAACACCAAGGAGAAAGAAGCCCTACCTCTATCAGTAACCCATTCCCCTTTGCTCATAGGAACATAGGTAGATAGCTTGCTAGAAGGGATTTGGAAGGTCATCTAGTTTAATACTCTCATTTTACAGATAAAGAAACTGAGACCAGTGAGGCCAAGTGTTTTGCATAAAGTTATATAAATTGTAAGCAGCAGAGCTGGTATTTCAATCCAGGCTCCCTAACTCCAAACCCAGCATTAATCACTCAAATAAACAAATAAGTGCCTACTATGTGCCAAACACTCTGCTAAGTGTTATTCAGTTATTCAGCATTATTCATTCAAACACACACAAATATATACACATATATGTGTATATGTGTCTCTCTAGATCTCTAGTCTGCTTTCTATAGCCACCATAAGAATCCATTTTTATATTTAAAATTCATGAAAACAGTGAAAATAAAGTGTCAGCATAATCTAGCATGGAATCAAAGAGCCTAAGCAGCTTCCAACCCAGACTATCTGAGATAATGCCCAGGAAAAAGAGAAAAACCTCCATGGACTGGAGCCAGGCTTTTGGGCTTTCCATGTTTGGCCTTCCCATGAACTGCTTCTCATACTAATTTGAGGAACAGAAGGAATCTTGGGTCATATGAGCTAGCATCACTTTTCAATGGGTAAATGACTTGAGAGTTGACTGAAGCAGCCCTTGACCACTTGAACTCATGTGGAATTCTATGGTAGATATGGAAGGAGGTAATGACTGGGGATGATGTGCCCTAAAAGTCAGCCACAAAGATGTCACTGGAATAGATGTTGATCTTCCATTTCTTATTCTCTCTCCCAACTAGTACCTGGTGGAGCAGAATGTAAGGTACTTAGCTATCATGGTAGCATTGACTGAGGCCACAGCCATCAGCCCCAACTCATATCACTGGCAAGATGATCTCCGCTATGAAACTTTCATCGGCAAAATTGCCTGTTTGCTTGAGGTATAGTAGTCATCCCCCAAAACCACTAACTAGCCTAGAACAAGTCCTTCATCCGTTTAGAGCACAGGAAGCACTTGGATCAATGAATGGAAGCAGATGGTGGTCACAGTATATGGCTTATGGGTGACAGGTGACTAAGGAGGCTTAGTTCATGGCAAGTGTGTGCCAATTCTGACTCTGGCACTCCAGTAGCAGGCAAGCTAAGTGGTTCTAGGACTCCAGCTAAGACTCTGAGACAGAATTATCTAGGAGGGAATGGGGAAAGAATCACTTTCTCCCACTCCCTCTTGACCAGAGGATTACCTTGAGTGTTTCAAAAGGGTCAAAGGTTTAAACTTCCTTTCAATATACATAGAATTGTCCCAGGAATAGCGTAGATGATGGCAGTGTCTGCATCTAGCCCATGGATAGGCATTTAGAAGACACTACAAGACCACTGACCCTTGGAAGCCAGCATAGATATATTCACATTGAAGATGGATTTCCTGGATTATCTACAAAGTTAGAAAAGGACTTCCAGAAGCCAGGAGCTATGAGATTCCTCTTTATGGCAGATGCTCTCTAAGGTTAAGCCCCTTGTCTATGGTAACTTTGTGTGTGGCCCAGAAATTTTAAGTGGATGAGTTTATACCAAGTTTCCTTACTGTATCACATTAGCATATATCCCTTTTCAAAACCTAATTCAATCTACCTGGCTTGTAATAGAGAGGGAGAACACTGGATGGGGGCTCATGAGAGTGATAGCAACCTTAACCCCTCAAAGTTGCTTTAAGAATCCTGAGTGGAAAACTATTCAAATAAACTCTAGGGTCTCAATTTGCTGGTTCAAATTCAAATGTGATACTTGGAGACTACACTCAGATTGTGTGCTGTACGAAATTAAAACCAAACTGAAACAACAATTCCATCTTTCTCCCTGCTAGTGGTCAGTGAGCAGACCTGTAGAGGTTCAAATCCTATCACTTTCAAAGGCCCTGTCAAGCTTCTTTAATATTTCAGCCTTCTTTAAGAAACTGATATTTAAAAAAAGTTGTCAAAGATTTTCTGAGTAGGCAGGCATTAGTGTGAAATTATCTTGGATAAGTGTAGTTTCTTCATCATATTGTGGAAAGATAATATTCAGAAGAACCTTGGGAAGGTAGGCTGATCCCTTCCCTCTCACATGGAAATTTAGACAGCTGGGATATAGATATTTTTGGAAATATTTTGAGCAAGGGCTATTCCATGACTTGCCTTGGCAAACTGTTTCAGTATGGAAGCACTCACATCCAGGCTTCCTCATCCCTCAATCACTTCCAGTTTATTCTGTCCATGTTAGCAACAGAGGACAGGCCAATATCTTTGTTATTGAATAACTACTTGGCTTCTTTCCTTCCTGGACAGCGTCCATATTGTTTTAACACTGGATGAATGAATCAAGGCTAAGTTACTCTCTTTGATGCTGGTCTAGCTGGTGCTCTTCCTAAGTGGGTGTCTTTTTCCCTACAGAATCCAGGAGAGCGTGTTGGTCAGCCTTGCTGAAAGAGCAAGGAAGAAGCACTCTGACTTTGGCTGGAACTCTATATTCCCCCTTGTGTGGCTTCGGTGAGATTGTCAGCTTCCCTGACATGGGCAGCATTGTAGGTAAGGTCAAGTGTGAGGCCCAGCAGGGGTCAGGCCTTCACTTGAGCTGCTCTAGATCCCATTGTCAGTTCCTCACCATACAAGGCCAGCAGCACAAAGGTTAACCTGGATTACTTTCTGGGATGCTGGCGAGGCTCATGCACAGGTTAAATTGATCATCTGAAGGGTGTGGGCAGAAAGCCAAGAGAAATAATAAAGAAAACCCTTGGCTTCATGCCCAGGGAATGAGCTCAGGGTCCTATCTCTAGGCAGATAGCTTAAAGACCTAAAGAGGGTCTGCAAAGGAAGGCACTGGCTCATTTTTGCCTCTCATTGATAAGGTGGCTTCCCTTCCCCCAGGTTGGTGGCTTTTCACATAGTCCAAATGGATCATATCTGCTGGACAAAAGGAGAAAGCTAGCCAGTCCCCACCAGGCATCCAACTGCTCTGCATTTATTTGAGGTGGGGAAAGAGGGGAGGGATAGAGTAAAAGCCAATCTCCAATTGGTCCAATGTCAAGCACTTTGGACCCTGCCACTTTTTGTTTCACGTCGTTCCGGCTGATTTGGGCTAGACTGAACAGCTCTGGAGTTAAATGCCTTAAAAAGCCCCAGTTCTGGGTTGGAAGCGAATGCTTTCTCCAAACTAAATTTTGCAAGACACCAAGAGTAGCAGAGTATGACCCAAGATGCCAAAGAGAATTTGACTGAGGACACCAAGCACTCATCGACCAGGGCTGGCCCCCCTGTCAAACATACTTGCCTAAAACAGGCCCCTTTTCCTTTTCTTTTCTTTTTAAAGTGTGTTGCTCTTGAAATAAACTCTCAAGTACAAGTTCAGATTATGTTAGATTCCTATTGAAATGCCTTGGAAGTGACTATGAACAGTTATTTGTCCTATAAACTTTTCTCTACTTCAGCTTGGGAAGTAAATGCAGCTAGCTGTCTCCAAGAAAAAGGTTTTGGTAATCAATCAGTCTTTTGGAATGGATGTGGTGTACATGTCAGGGCAGGCGGAGTCATAATTCACTGTCCTCTTATATGATTCCTAATCAAAGTTGTTCCGTCTATTTATATCACTTCCCACCTCCATTCCTTTGCCCAGGCAGTGCCCCATTTTCAGTATTCACTTCCTCCTCACCCTGAGCTCTCCTAGGCTGGACTTAAAGGCTCAATTCAGAATTTGCCTTCTCTGTGGTATTGTTTCTGATCCTTTAAGTTGAGAATGATCTAACTACTCCTGCTATTTACTCTCCGCTCCTATTTATTTACTTTTCTGTGTCTCTCCCCCAAGGAAAATGGAAGGTTGTAGAGGGAAGGGACTGGTTTGCTTTTCTCTTTTGTCTCTCCAGCAACCAGTGCAGTCTCTAACCACAATAGTTATTCTTATGCATTTGTAGAAGTGATTGGAAATTCAAAATCATTAGATGAAGGAAAACAATGGGGAAATTTATATCAACCCAGCTCCCTAGGCTGCTCCCATTGCCCCTGTTCACAGGACTCTGAACAGGGCCCTGCTTTGGGGACATAATGGGTTCTTCTTAATGGAGGGGAAGTTAAAGTGTTGAGGCAGACCTGCATTGCAGCAGGAGGCATCTGGAAAGTGAGGTTTCTGAGGACTACAGGCTCAAGAGAGAGGGTTGGAAGGCATCTTGGAAAAAGATTCCTAAGCCAATCCCCTCATTTTATGAATGGGGAAATGGAGTCCCAAGGAGGTGAAACTACTTGCTTAAGGTTATATGGTAAATGTCAAAGGGAGAATTTGGATTGGGTTCTTTGACTTCAGAACCAGTGCTGGCCAATGATGTCTCCCAAAGACTCAGAAAAATAAAGGTATCTCTAGTGCAGGCTTTGTTAAATTCTCTGACTTACTCTTTTCTAAAAAAAAAAAACAACAAAAAAAACCAAAAAAACTAAGGATAGGAGCCAAGATGGCCCCATATACATACACGCATGCACACATCTGATTGATCAGGTCCAATGCTTGTCATCCTAATACATAATGGACACTGTTCTACCAAATAGATTCAGAATTCAGAGCTTAGCTACCACTTTGAGAACAAAACATTTAGAAACAATTCATTCAACTTTAGGTAACTTCAGAGAGAGAGAGAGACAGAGAGACAGAGAGAGACAGAGACAGAGAGACAGAGACAGAGAGAGACAGACAGAGAGAGAGAGGGAGAGAGATAGGAGAGACATACAGAGTGAGAGACAGAGAGAGATGGGGAGAGAGAGACAGAGAGAGAGAGAAATACTTGGGAAGGAAGAAAGTCAAGTCATTAGTGTTCAAATGCAAGACTTCCAAAAACATGGAGATTTTGACCAAAGGCCAAGTTTGAGCAAAAGCTTTGAATATCCCTTTGCATATATGTGTTCTTTATTTATTCAGAACCTCTAACTGGGCAAGGCATTGACCCCTAACTCATCTCCTGTACCTGTTGCAATGATCTACCCATTCTCTCCCTGCTCTCCATTTCTTTTTAATGTGGCAGCTAGGTGGCACAGTGTATAGAGCACTAGACAGGCAGTCAGGAAGACTCATCTTCCTAAGTTCAAATCTGTCCCCAGACACTTATTAACTGTGTGACCCTGGATGAGTCACTTAACTCTTTTTGCCTCAGTTTCCTCATCTGCAAAATGAACTGGAGAAGGAAATAGCAAATGGCGCCAGTGTCTCTACCAAGAAATCTCAAATGGGGTCACAGAGAGTCAGATGCCAGTGAAAGGCTGCAGCAGCATTTCCTGCTAGCCTCTCTAAAGGACTGATGTCTCTTGGCCATGACCAGATTACTATGTTTGCATTATTTCTGTTCTTTTGGAGACAGATTTTGGTCCCTTGGGGACATTAAATTTAAGGCTTTTGAGGATGGACGCTTGACCTTCCTTTCCTTCATCACTTTGTTCAGCTCATGGTATAGTGCTCTAAACTCAATGTCTGTTCAAACTGGTCTACTCGATATTTACCGAAATTAGCCTACCATCTCCCACCTCCAGGCCTTTGCAACAGCTGTCATCCATCTCTTGAATGCATTCCCTCTTCCAAAGAAGCCTTTTGTTTCCTTCAAAGCTCATTTCATTGCTACCCTCCTCCATGAAGCATTTCCTCATCCTTCTAGTGAATCTACTTATGCCGTTGTATCTTTGAATAAAATGTAAGTTCCCTGAGGGAAGAAACGCTTTCCACTTGTCTTTGTATCCCTACCACAATCCTTTAGACACTATAGGTGCTTAATAAATACTGAGTGGTTTGGATTACTCTGTTAGGAACAAAACCTCTTTCTCTGAGCCTCAAGTTAATTAATGTATGCTGCCCTCCCCCACAACACACACACAATTTCCCATGTTGATAAACTTCCTTCTTGTGCCACTGCCCAGTCCTATCATTTCAAGCCTCTGAAAAATGAGGAGTAGACTTGATCTTATCTCTCCCTCAAGAGCAGGAGCTGTCACTGTCATCCTTCTATGTCCTTTTTAAGTCATGTACTTTTTCTCTCTCCTCTCCCCCTCCCTTGCCCTGCCAATTTCCCATTTTCCTTTTTCCACGAGCTGGTTAGTAACAAAGGTTATTAGTAAACTGTGGTGCTCCGTTTTCCTATTTTAAATGAATCCCCTTCATGGGACAAATTGGATTTTCCAGCTTCTAAAGACATTTAAAACTGTCTGGCCTGGAATTGTGTTGCAGAACTTGGGTGGGGGGAGGAAGCAGCTCAGCACACTAATTCTCTCCTGACATTTATAGTCTTGTAATCAACACTATTCATAGGAACAGGTTTGTTGAAAACATGAAGAAGAACGGTGATTAATGAAACCTTCAAGGGTGTCTTCTGTTCTGTGGAGAAATCCAGTAAATCTAGATGGCGTTGGGGTGGTACAGCTGGAATTGCGGGGAAACCCTAAATCCCAGCCCTGGCTCTCTGAGACTGGTTTCCCAGCTGATAATGTACAAGAGACATTGTTCCTCTGGGGTCATTGCCTGTTGTCCTGCCCCCTGCTCCCCTGCCTTCCTGGAATCACTCAGTAATTGATCTGTGGTGGCAAACTTTCAGGAATGCCCCCCTTAAGGATCCTTACAAATTGGGTAAGCTTGTATCTCCCTTTTGTTCTCAGAGACAAAGACAGGCTTTCCATGGAACTGGGAACATTTCAACTCAGACAAAAGCCAATCAAAAATGAGCGGCAGGGTTGGCAGAAGAGATATTCACTATTATCCAGGAACCAAAATGGTAGCTGGAACTGAAGGAAGGGTGGGCTGCCCTTCAGAACTGTCCAAGAACTAGGTTCATGAAAGTAATTCTCTACACACTGAGACATGTCATGCGACCAAGGAGAGGAGTTCTCCTTCCAGACCTGTTCTGTGCAGTCAACAAGTTTGGCCACCTTTTTTCTGTAAGGACAATGAGATTTTAATGCATTGGCTTCTTTACCTTTTGCTCCACAGAAGAGCCTATGTCCTGGATGGAAGATACTCTGCTAATCTGTGAGTTCAGGGTTTCAATGAAAAACAGTTAAGAAAAACAGGAATGAAATTTCTCTTCAACAAGGCACATCTGAATTACCAAATAATGGCCCCCAAATATAGTGTTAGAGTCTGCAGGTCCCAGAGATTGCTTTCTAGGCCAACAAACATCAATCTGAAACTTTTCAGATGGTTTCTTTCACAGTACTGAGCTCAGAACAACCTGACCACTGTAGCCATGAGAAGAACAGCCACCTAACAGGAAAATGCCATTCTGATGCTCTCCCCCATGCAGAGCTCACGCGCAGAAAGACTATTTATTGAATTGCCTTCTTTAATACAGCATCCGGAGTGCTGTGTTGGAAAAAAACAGAAGCCCTCTTCACAAGTAGCAAAGAGAAGTTAATTCAATGCTGTTTTCCAATACTCCCTAGATGTGAGTTTTGGGACAGGCACTCACACTGTCAGTTTTGTCCTTGTTAAAATTGGGACTATTACTACTACTTTTAGTACTACTATTTTAACTGCTATAACTTTTACTACTATACTACTACTACCACTACTACTCCTGGTGATGAGGAGAAGGATGAAGAGGATGAGGAAGAAGAGGAGGATGTCTTGTCCCATGTCCCCTCAAAAGATTTTGGGATGATCCAATGAGGTGACACAAGGTAAGAGAAAGAGAGCATGAAGGGGAAGGAAGGGAAGTGAACACTTACAAAGAACCTACTATGTGCCAGGCACTGAGCTGAGAATTAGGTATGATAAGAATTAAGAACCAAAATTGATTTCTGATCATAAGACAGAAAGTTAAATCAAGGTGGTTAGAGGAGAAAGTATAGATGCAATCTTAGCCTGGGCATCCATGATATTTTGGCACAGTTTGGTTGGAATATATTTATTTGTGTGTGTGATACATACATATATCTACATATATGTAGATGTATGTTGAAAAACAGGTTGTGATACTCCCTCACTAATCATAGTCCACCAGTGAATGATGGAAAAAAGAGCAAATACTCTTGAAGACAGAATCTCAGTGAAATATTATAACTGAAGTCCAAAATAAAAGATGTAGCAGAAAATACAACAAGAGAAGAGGCCTACAAACCACAGCCCACTCTTTAAACTCCAGAGGATAGTGGAGATATTTGAAATAGTTTACCTATGAACCTGTGCCCCTTTCCTGAAAGAGAGAAACTTACTAATCACAGCAACCCCAGTAGATGGTGGATGAAATCCTAGATAGCTTGGAAGACAGAAAAGTAACTGGGGACCAGCTACAAAGGAGAAGATGGTTCCAAGGGAGTACCTTGGAGAGGTCATGACTTCAGTGGGATAATGGGGAAAAATGACTGGTGATGATTCAGTAGGGGCATGATGCCTGCTTAGGAGCAGGTCCAGGAAATACCATCACGGTATCGCCAGGAAACACTGATAGATTTGTATTGCTGAAGGAGCGAGTTACTATAGTCGTGTTCCATGGCCACCTATGTTCCTTGGATATGGCCTGTTCATGTGAATTTCCCCATGTATACATGACTTCTATGAAAGTTCACTTTCCCTGCTAAGGGCGCATGGATTTGTGAGAGAATATATATATATCAGGATTATATAGAAACTATTCTGTTGTTACTTCTAGGACTCTTCTATTAAATTCCTTTCCTTTGTCCATTTATTTGGAATAGAGAGATGATTTCAAATGTAAAAACATCATAAAGGTAGAATGACAAGATTTAGCACCTAGATATGTGTGGTAAAGGAGAGTGAGGATTTGAGGGTGAGACAGAGGTTTTGAACCGGAGAGTATGAAAGGGTAGTGATGCCTTCAAGGCAAATAGGCAACTTTTGAAAAGGGGGGACTTGGGGGCAAAGGTAACAAGTTAATCTTGGGACATGTTGAGTTGAGACATCTCTAGAGCATCAAATTTGAAAGGTCCATTTGAAAGCCAATTGGTGATGGGAGACTGAAGTTCCATGGGAAAAAATAGGTATTCATGTATGTGTTTCTGTATTATGTGTGTATATATATATATATATATGCATATGTATGCATGTATGTGCATATACATACCTATAGGTGTAGATGCATGGGTATATGTGCATATATAATTATATATCCAGGCAGTGCTAGAGAACATATGTGTGTATGTATTCAATATTATATACACATGTCTATATGGGCAATGCATAGCTACACACATACTATGCATGCAAGAATGTGTAGATAAATAGATACATACATCATTAAGTACATATACACATACATTCTGTGGTGTGTATGTGTGTGAGTATGTGTGTGTCTGTGACTGTGTGTCTGTGCATGTATGTGTGTGTGTGACATGATCAGACCTTGCATGTACGTGTGTGTGACATGATCAGACCTTGCATGTATGTGTGTGTGTGTGACATGATCAGACTTTGCATTTTACAATTGTCACTTTAGTGCCTGAATGGACAATGGATTGGGTTGGGGAGAGGTGTAAGGCATTTACTCTTCCCCATTCTCATGGTGCCTTTCCAGTTTTCCAAGGTCTCTCACATATCGTAGTCAATGACTCCACCATCATTATCTGCCAGTTTTTCTGGAATCAAGGATAGAGTCCAACTGGGCCGAGCCATGTGACTTGCATTCCTAGAGGGCAGCCAGGCTCTCTTTTGCCTCTCTCTCCAACCTTAATTATCTTTGTTATCACCTGCTGCTTCATTCATTTTGGCCTTTCATTTTCAGTGGCCATTCTCCTTAGCAACCGAAAAAAAGAAAGAAAACAACCTATAGATGGAAGGGAAAAAAACATGACCATTTCCTGCTTCCACCTCAGTGTGCTCCACAGTAAGTCACCCCCATTTTTCTCTCTGTCCCCAAATAAAACAGTTGAGACTCAGCCTTTGAGGTCTTTTCATTGTTTTGCTCTCTGTGTCATGGGATTTAATCTTCATTCCTCTGACCGGGCACCTCCCCTCTGTCCTGATGTGCCAGTTGTATCATGCCAACAAATATAATGCTATCTGAAAGAGAGGGTTTAAATTCAGGGGATATAAGAAAGGAGCACCCTATCTTACTTTAAGAAGTATCCATTGCTAGCCACAGAAAAAGAGAGAGACTGAATCATGGGTGCCCAACCTGAAATAGTTTTTGGGGGGAACTGCCAGGATCTGGTTACTCAGCTAGGAGAGAAGTGAGGGGGGCAGATAATAGGTGTTCTCTTCTCAGTAGATTTCTATCTTCAAGAAGGGGGAGGGGCAATGGACCTGGGTCCCTTCCTCTCAGGATGCTGAAAAATGGGTGTAGCTGGGGCCAGGAGCTGCAGTGGCCAGAGAAACAATTATTTAAACACCCTGATCCCGGCGACCAAAGGCAGTGCAGTTGTAGACAAACAAGATGAAATCCCTCAAACCACGAAGCCTTTAATAATGAAGGCCTTTGACAGCTTTATTGGATTTCTCTCTAGTGGTCACAATAGCTCTAGCCCCAATTAGGCTTGGACATTAGTTGGAGAGACCTCCATTTAGAAGTTGGCTTTCCTGGAGATAGATCGTATTTTCCTTCTTTGTTAACCTCCCTCTTTGCTTCTCTTCCTTGTTTGGATCGCTGCCCTTTCACTGTAGATTTTCTTCACCTTCTTTGGTTCATATTAGATTTCAAACATTTTACTTTATCATGACTCCAGGTCTTAGAATGTCAAGTTATGGAAAAATACTGGGTTTTTTAAAAATGTTTTTAATAATCAACAAAACAAAATTTCATAGAGAATTGCATAAGAAACTGAAGTCTGTTCTGTCCCATTCAGTATGTTTGGTTTTGTGAAAGTCCCAAAGCTGTGATTGCCAGAGCCAGCCCACTGACAAAGTGGCTGGCCACAAGGTCCCTTTGCAAGCATGTCCCAGGGGATCCAAAATAATTCAGGTAGAGAGAAAACTGCTCCCCCCTCCCTGGGGGCTTTTGTTTTTCTCCCTTCCCCCTACCCTGCCAAGCAAGATGCTTGGTCTCTTCTTTCAGGAGTGCCAGTAAAATTATGTTTGACCATTGCAGATTCTCTTAAATTTTAAGGCCTGTTTGTCAGCTGGCAGAGGGCTTAGCAGAGCAAGGAACTAGGAGACAAAGAGAGAGGAACTACAAAGAAGGGTAGAGAAGGCAGCATTGATTTGGTCACAATTATCCTTTGTCTTTCCTCAGTTTGGATTGGGTATCTGGTTTAGCGTCCTGGATACACTAACCATGGACACCTGACTTGGGGAGGTGTTTTTTAACCCTGGCGTGGGCCAGTGGGGTGAGAAGGCTCCTCTCTGACGGGCCCTGATCAAAGGGCGAAAGAGCCCCATCCAGAAAGCTTCCTTTGATAGGATTACTTGATCTCCCCTCCCAAGGTCATTGAAATGTTCATCTTGAACTTCACCTTGAGATATATGGCCACAGGGTTTCCAGGAGCTGGGATGAAAAGATTCTTTGTGTTCCCAGCAGGGGCTTTTCAGCCATGGAATGCTTGCTTTCCAGATTTACGGTCAGGCATTGGAGTGATCCACTTTTTTCTTCCTAGGGTTTAGAGCCCCCAAATACAACATAATTGAAACAATTACCCAGCCTCCTGTTTATGATTACATTAATATCTTCCTAATTCTCGGACTCTGCAACTATTGTTTTCCTGAGCAGTATATCCCTAAATGGGGCCCAAGGACTGTTCCTCTGGATTGAAACCGGAAAGTGGCCTGGAATAGCTGGGCAGAAATGCATTGTTCCTCACTGCTTCTCTTTAGCTGGCCTTAGAAACCAAGAGGCACAGCCACGGTTTTAAGGGGAAAAGGATCAAGACAACGTCTCTTTTGGCTTCCAGAAGATCTGGAGGACAGAATCAAAGCATGGCCCAAACGATCACCTGGTGATTGATTCTTGCCTGAGAAAACAAGGCCCTCAGGACCAGGTGCAGAAGTGGATTGTCTGAACCCCCGCTATGAAAAGAAGAGCTGCTTGTCATTACAGGACTGTCAGGCTTGCTACCATCACTGCAAAAGTCTGTGCCATTTTGTTTCAATTAAGGAACACAAATAAATCACAATAACAACAAAAACAAAAAACGCTCATTCAATAGGTTTGGAAACCCACTGTATAGACATAACAAAGCTACCACAAGGGCTTAAACCAAGTGCTGAGGGTCTTCCTTTGGTAATGACTAACAGGACATAGAGATGCACATCCTCTTTCCCAATGCTTTCTGGAGAGAGTTTGCCATCCCAATGCCTTAGAACAATCATGAGGCCTTGGAGAGGGGCAGTAGAAAGGGGCTGGGGGTGGGGGAAGTGGCAGTATTGGGCCAGAGGCCTTAGCGTGCATCTCTGTATACAGTTCTCAAGGGCCTCTGGGAGGTTATCGAGTCTGTTCAGACCTTGTTTGCTCACTTCTTGGAGGGCATTGAAAGAGCCAAATAAAGTTAACTATGAGAGTGTCATGGTGCACTCTGAGTATCCTTTCAGTTTGGTGAGATCCCCTATGGTCATCCTCACTTTACCCAGAAAAACTCTAATCCTGCATCTGAAGAGCCAGGCACTTCCTGGAACTTCTCCAGAAGTTGGTCCGGTGGAAGGTACCCAGTATGGTAGGCATCTTGAGACCATGCAATCCAAATACTAGTTGAAGGATCTAAGAGGCAAGAACCACAGCTAAGGGCATGGTATGGATGCCTTTCATTTTGAAAGACTGTCATATGGAAGGGGGATTAAGATGTGTTTTGTCTGCTTTCAGAGGGTAGAATTAAAAGCAGTGGGTGGAAGCTATTTAGAGCTATAGGATAGTCTCTCAGTTCTCTGGTCACCAGATTTCTGGGCAGAGCTGAAACTGGGATGGTATAGTAGAGTTTCGTCCCCGGGGTGGGGGCCTAATTTAGAGTGTGCTGATAGGACGTAGAATCCTCTAGCAAAGAAATGATATAGCTCAGTACTCGGTTAGCAAGAATTGATGATGATGATGAGGAGGAGGACCGTAAAAGAACTATAAAAGAAGAACAATGACAAGCTGCTCTCTCCAAAGTTACCAACGATCCATTAAAAGCCAAATCCATTGGCCCCATTTCAATCCCCATCCTTTTTGACTTACGTGCAGTCATGGCCCCCTGAACACTCCCTCCTTTTTACATCACACTGCATAATCCGATTAATCTGTGTACTGTGAATTTTTGAATTCTTATATTTGCTTCCATATATGAATATTGTCTTGTTTATTTGACTATTAAGTAAATGATTATATTTAATACCTAAAGGTGTCAATATTGTGAGTGGCAAGTTTTGTGTAAGTGAAGGGGCTGAAAATAAAATTGATGAGTAAGAAATATAATTCCCTGCAACAGGGTTATCCATAGGAACTTGAGAGCATTTGAGTGCAACCATATGGGGGTAATTCTTCTCTGGGGACCTAGATCTGGCAGTGTGAGTAGGTTGAAAGGAAGGCCAAAGAATGAGGAGGTGTTTGACCTCTCCCTGAGAAGAGCATGAGGTGCTGCTACTCATACCCATCATAACATAATTCTAGCCTGAAGGATATCAGAGCCAGCTGGTCATTTTACAGTTGAGTCAGCTGAGATTCAGGGATATTTAAGTCACTTGCCCAAGACCACATAGAGGATGGGGAAAGGACCTGCTGCTGTGCCTAGTGATATATTCAGCTGGTTAAAGTGGAATGGTGCAGATAACCAAGAGAAACCCTTAACTTTGGAAATAGTCATTGAAATCTCTCCAACCCTCCAAGCCCAGAGTCTGGCTCCAATCCTATCTCTGTAGGGCCAGAGACCTCCTGAAACTTCTGTTAACTCATTTGGGTGGATTTTATTGCATGACATGTGACCTTGATCACTTTTATAGATTTTGTGCTGTTTATTCCTCAGGCTTTATTAAATGGACTGCAGATTATATGGAAAGAGTGAATATAGACATGTACACATATTTATGAGTTCAATATGCATGTATATGTACACATACTATATACATATATGAATATTATATATGTATCCAAGCATACATGTATATACACACAGAGAAAAATATGCCCACATACATACATATCCAAGAAAAATGCCTAATAACACAGGAACCTTTGAGTTTGTCCTCAGTTGCATTAATTTTCTTTAACAAAGATACAAGGATTAGTTTTTCAAATGAAAGCTAATCTTTACTCCCATGGAGATGAAGTGAAAAAAATTGTAATAGCTCTCTCTCTCTCTCTCTTCTCTTCTCTCTCTCTTTCCCCTTCTCCTCTTCTTTCTTTCTTTCCCCTTATCTCCTTTTCTCAATTCTTTTATTTCCTATGATATTTACACTTTCCTTTATTGTCATTTCTCCCTTTCCTTCTATCTTTTGTCAAGAGTTATATTTGATGCACTGTCCCCTGCCCTCCCCCCATACCCTCTGGAACCCAGTTGACTTTTCATAGGCTGCCTCTTGTTCACTTTTAATTCTACCTTCCCATATCAAACAATCCACCATCACCTGGACTTGCTGCACTCCTGGGAGCTTAGTGAGCAGTCAGTCTGCATTAGGAGCAGAGCAGAACTGAGCCAAACTCATGGGTAGCCTTGAAAGGGCTCTTTCACAATTGCCTTTCCCAGGGTATTATCCACATCAGGTGGCCGTTGGTACAGGGTCAATGTGATGAAATTTGTTTGTTGAGTCACTTTGGTCCCAACAATTTTTCCAACAATCTGATCTACCTGATAGTGCTTCTATTTCAGAAATGTCCAGTCAGTAGAACAAATAGGGAGCCTGAGAATTCTCCAGCACAGCAGGGAGAAGGGCAACCTTCAGCAAGCAAACAGAGCCATTTTTCTCTTTCCTTTTCAGGAGTTCACCATGGGGGATAGTCACAAGAATTTTCAGGAGTTTGATGTCTTGCTTGGAATTTCTATTCTCACTCAGGTCCAACTTCAGAGAGCTGCTGAGATTACCGACCTCCAGGTTCTAGAGCTTAGGTGACTGACTGTCACATTCTATTAGGTTTCCTCCTCTCCATGTATGGTGACATCAAGACCCTCATGCTCCCAGGGATCTAAAATATTCATTGTGACCTTCAAAGGGAAATGAATTCCAACATGGCCAACCTCCTTTGCAAAGGACAGAAAGTGGGGCCAAGTTTCACAAGCTGAATCTCCAAATCCTAAAGCACACACATAAGAAGAAAAATCATGTGAGAATATACATTTTCCCTTCAAAAAAATGCTATCCTCTTCTTGCAGAGCTGGGAAGATTACTGATTTCTTTGTTTCCAGTTTGGCATCCTGTATTCATGATATGGTACAGGAATAAGGCATGGACCTATGATTTCAGGGATATAAGGAGCTCTCAGGGGAAAAAGCATTTTCTACTAATCCAAGTCAACACCTTCTCAACAGTCTCAGGATGTACCCAGGGTCACATAGCCACTATATGGCAGAGTAAGGCTTGAACTCTTTTTGGATCAGATGCCAACTGTCTATCAGGGCACAAGGTTGCTTCTCCTTCCAGTGGGATATTAAAGATTCCCATAATAGTGCTATAAACCAAGGAAGTGGACCTCTTTTTACTTTGATTTGGAGTTATTACCCAGCTGTGTTTTGTACCATCACAATGGTATCAAGAGGCAAATGGAAAACATTGCCCAGCTTTATGGTTCTACCCAGGCTTCCTTGCTTGTCTACACAAATAGCTTATTGTCCTGGGGTACCTTTGTTCTAGAAGGTCCTTAATTAGTATGACATGTTTGGGAGACAGATTGAATAGGTGTCTTGGTCTTCAAGGATCAAGAATGAAGGCAATCAGATGCTGGGCCACAAACATTGATAGTATTTCTCCATGGGATGGGAGGCCTGGACCAAGGACACCAGGGGTTTTCAAAGCTTCTGCACAGAGTCATTTTCTACTGGTGAAACCAGGTTTAATGAGCATGGAAAATAGATTTAGGGGGAAAAGAAGTCACAAAATCTCAGCGTTTAGAATGAGGGCATTTGTATGGAAAAGATGAGGGACTGCCTCAAGGATAGAAGGAGGAATGAAAAGACAGTTATTGAGAAATTCAACGCAGCTTGTTTTCACTTCTGTAGCCACTGCCTTTCTCCCTGATCAGTTGCTTCCTTGGAGATCCTCTTTTCTTCTGAAGATCATTTCATTCCCTACTGCAGA
The DNA here is from genome assembly GCA_028658325.1 of Potorous gilbertii. Lineage (NCBI taxonomy): Eukaryota > Metazoa > Chordata > Mammalia > Diprotodontia > Potoroidae > Potorous > Potorous gilbertii. The sequence continues at coordinate 6,714,497 of CM053772.1, forward strand.
CATCTTGATTTCCCATAGGTTAAGGACAATTTATGATGGAAGATCAATTCCTAAATATTTTTTAAATTTATAATTAATTTATTTCTTTTCAGTTTTTAATAATTATTTCCATGAGTTTTAAATTTTCCCCCCTCCCTTCTCATGATGGCATGCAATCTTATATGGGTTCTACACATACATTCATATTAAATACATTTTCGCATTAATCATGTTGCATAGAAGAATTAAAATGAATGGGAGAAACCATGAGAAAAACCAAATATAACAAAGGAAAAAATAGTCTACTTCATTCTGCATTTCAACACTATAGTTCTTTCTCTGGATGTGGATGGCATTTTGCATCGAGTCCTTTGGAAATATTATAGGTTCTTGCATTGCTCTGAAGGGCTTAGTCTATCAGAAACAGTTTTGAGATACACTCTGGCTGTTACTGTGTATAATGCTTTCCTGGTTCTGCTCATTTCACTCAGCATCAGTTCATATAAGTCTTTCCAGGATTTTCTGAAGCTTGACTGTTTATCACTTCTTATAGCACAGTACCATTCCATTACATTCACATACCACAGTTTGTTCAGCCATTCCCCAATTGATAGGTATCTCCTCAATATCCAGTTCTTGACTATAAATATTTTTGTATATTTGGATCCAGTTCTTGGCTATAAATATTTTGGTGCATGTGGATCCTTTTCTCATTTTTATGATCTCTTTGGGATACAGTCCTAGAAGAAATATTGCTGAGTCAAAGGGAATGCATATTTTTATAGCCCTTTGGGCATAGTTCCAAATTGCTCTCCAGAATGGTTGGATCAGCACACAGCTCTACCAATAATGAATTAGTGTTTCAACTCTCTCATATCTTCTCCAATATTTATCATCTTCCTGTTTTGTCACGTTGGTCAATCTGATAAGTATGATGTGGTACCTCAGAGTTGCTTTGATTTGCATCTCTCTAATCAATAGTAATTTAATGCATTTTTTCCATATGACTATAGATAACTTTAATTTCTTCCTCTGAAAACTGCCTATTCATTTCTTTTGACCATTTATCAATTAGGGAATGACTTGTGTTCTTGTAAATTTAACTTATTTCTCCATATATTTTAGAAATGAGGTCTTTATCACAGACACTAGTTGTAAGAAATCTTTCCCAGTTTTCTGCTTCTCTTTCAGCTTGGTTGCATTGGCTTTGTTTGTGCAAAACCTTTTCAATTTAATGTAATCAAAATTATCTATTTTGCATTTCATGATGTTATCTATCTCTTGTTTGATCATAAATTTCTTCATCAATCTGAGAAGTAGAATATTCCTTGCTCTCCTAATTTGTTTATGTATCAGCCATTATACCCAAAGCATGTACCCAGTTTATTCTGGTCTACTGTGTGTCAGGCATTTAGATGTCCTCTTTCTGGTACACTATTTTCCAGTTCTCTCAGCAGTTTTTGTCAAACAGTGAGTTGTTATCCCAGAAGCTGGGGTCCTGAGGTTTATCAAACAGTAGGCTGTGATGGTCATTGACTATTGTGTCTTATGTACCTAACCTATTCTACTGGTCTATCCATCTATTTCTTATCCAGTTGCAAGTGGTTTTGATGATAGGTGCTTAATAAGACTTTGAGATCAGGTGGGACTAGGCCACCTTCCCTATCATTTATTTTCATTAATTCCCGGGGGCAGAGCCAAGATGGCGGAGTAGAAAGACTCACATTTGCTAGCTCCGAACCCACAGCTCATGGATTTCCTCTAAAAAGAACTCCTGACAAATTCTGGAACAGTGGAAGCCATGCAGCAACACAGTGAAAGAGATTTCCGTTGCAGAGAGCCCTGAAAAGCCAACCCCAGGGGTCTATTGAGCCCTGGACAGGAGCGGAGCCCTCCCCTCCCCCTGCCCTGGCCGCACCACACTGAGAAGAGTGAGAAGATCCAAGCAGGCTTCAGGGATCGGAATCTCTGGCAGCCGCAAAGGTCCCTCCACCCACAGACTCACAGGTCAGTGAGAGAGACGGGCTGAGAGGGGAGCGGAGTATCTCCAGGACTCGGACCCACTCGGGAGGCGGTGGTCGCGGCAGAGGCAGAGGCAGCAGGTGGCCAGAGGCTCCCAGAGCAGGCAGGAGCTCAACAGCAGCTCCATTACAAAAGGTCTCTGCATAAACCCCCTGAGGGAACTGAGCCTGGGAGGCGGCCCTGCCCCTACCTGAGCACCAGCAGATAAGCTCCCATTGAATAGTAGTCAGGCCTGCCGCCAAAAGCTCTGAGGCTGGGGAGCAGCATTTGAATCTCAGACCCCAAGAACTAGCTGGGCAGACCTAGGCCTGGGGTGGAGAGGACTCTCAGAAGTCAAGTAACTGTCTGGGAGCATTTGAATCTCAGACCCCAAGCACTAGCTGGGCAGATCTAGGCCAGGGGTGGAGAGGACTCTCAGAAGCCAAGTAACTGGCTGGGAAAATGCCCAGAAAAGGGAAAAAAAC
>CM053772.1:6717461-6734589 GCA_028658325.1 Potorous gilbertii
AAGAAAAGCATGAAAAACGGGTCAATACCTTAATAAAGGAGACCCAAAAAAATGCTGAAGAAAATAGCACCTTGAAAAATAGGCTAACTCAATTGGCAAAAGAGGTTCAAAAAGCCAATGAGGAGAAGAATGCTTTCATTAATTCCCTTGATATTTTGGACTTTTTCCTCTTCCAGATGAATTACATATTATTTTCTCTAGCTCTAGAAAATAATTTTTTGGTAGTTTGATTGCTATGGCACTGAAGAAGTAAATTAATTTAGGTAGAATTGTCATTTTTATTAGATTGGCTTGGTCTCCCCATGAGCAACTGATGTTTTTCCAATTATTTATTTGTATGAAAAGTGTTTTGCAATTGCATTCATATAGTCCCTGGGTTTGGTTTGACAGGTAGACTCCCAGATATTTTATAGTTCTACCATGACTTTAAATAGAATTTCTCTTCCTGTCTGTTGCTTTAGGGCTTTGTTAGTAATATATTGAAATGCCAATGATTTATGTGGTTTTATTTTATAACCTGCAGCTTTACCAAAGTTGTTTATTATTTCAAGTAGTTTTTTACTTGATTCGCTAGGAATCTCTAAGCATATCATCATATTGTCTGCAAAAAGTGATATTTCAGTTTTTTCTTTGCCTATTCTAATTTCTTCAATTTCTTTTTCTTCTTTTATTGCTACTGATAACAAGTCTAGTACGATATTGAATAACAATGGTGATAATGGATATCTTTGTTTCACCTCTGATCATACTGGAAATGCATCTTGATTTTTACCATTACATGCAATGCTTGCTGGTGATTTTAGGTAGATATTATTATGAGAAAAGCTCCAACTATCCCTGTGGTCTCCAGTGTTTTCAATAGGAATGGGTGTTGTATTTTATCAAAAGTGTTTTCTACATCTCTTAAGATAATCATACAGTTTCTGTTTCAATTCCTAAATCTTTGTCCCATCCTCTCATTTCATAAGGAATCCTCTCATCGACTTCCTGGAGTCAGATTTCCTTTAAGACTCAGCTCATGCACTCACTTCTGCATACAGCATTCCCTGACTCCCAGCTGTTATAGCCTTCTCCTCCTATTAACTATTTTGTGTTCAATAGATATGGAGATAGATTGTTATAATTTTTATGGATATATGTACATACACACCTATGTTTATAGGTGTGTGTGCACACTTATGTACATACATACACATATACATACATATGTATAAGTATATATATATATACACACACACACACACACACACACACATACACACACACATTATTTTATATATAGGGGTATAGGGTGTGTTCAGGGAGGACCAGTAAATTCACCTTATACAAAAACAAAATGACATTGGAATAATGTTGATAAGAAAAAATCATAAAATTACTAAAGTAGAAGATTTTTAAAATGGAAATAATAAAGAGAAATGAGCAGCTAGGAGGCACCGTGGATAGACTGCTGAGTTTGGAGTCAAGAAGACTCATGTTTCTGAGTTCAAATCTGTCCTCAGACACTTACTAGCTGTGTGATCCTGAGCAAGTCACTAAATTGTGTTTGCCTCAGTTTCTTCATCTGTAAAATTAATTAGAGAAGGAAATATAAATTATTCCAGTATCTTTGCCCAGAAAACCCCAAGTGGATTCATGAAAAGTTAGACACAACTGAAATTATTGAACAATGATAAAAAAAGAGATCATCTGTTTTCAGACTCTCTGGCTCATTATGCCCCAACCTTGGAAGCCCGTGAAAAATGAAAAAAGTTTACGCTAGTCGGATGCTTTGGTCCTCCCAACAGGGATGAGTAAGCTTCCTTCTAGGAAAGTTACTCCAAAGTGGTAGAAATTAGGTATTAGGCAGCTATCCATTTGCTTCACCACAAAAAACTGGTAAAACAGACAGTAAAGTGTACATACAATAATTCATATTTAAAGCCTAAATAATCTATCACCTCTATTTTTCTCTCTGGGAAAAATGACAGATTTTATGGAAGGTTACTGAACAGTACTCAGAGGCAATTGAGTATCTCCCTGAATTTTTGTATTCATGAGAGAATAAAGAATAAAACTAACAAATAAGCACACTAATAGAAAACATAAAAAAGGAAATTATACCAACAAAAGTAGTACTTCCTACAATGGAATATGAGAGGATGATTTCATTGATAATAAAAAGTATAGAGCTATTCTGGGAGGAAAGAACAAAAAATGGAAAACTAGAAAATTAGAGAAGAAAATTGAATTAATAGGATTTAAAACAAGAGATGACCATAAACATAGGCTCCTAGGCTCCTAGATGTCCACTTCCTTTTCCTTTACACTGTGCTATTGATAGCTCATTAGTCAAGTGTTAAGTGTTGTACATCTTGAATGGAGGGAAATGTGAATCCTGATTGGCTGAGAGAAGCTGAGTATAATGATGTGTATGAGGTTAAGGGATTTAGTGTTCTACAGATTAGAGAGAGGGACTTTGAGACCACATGGGGAGAGAAAAGAGTTTCATCCAGAGAAAGTCTACTCTCAATAGTCTCTAGAATTGCAAGTTCCAGAAGTCAAAATACATCATGAGACTGGTTCCCATATGTGTCCAAAGCTTGGTGAGAGCCAATCTTTCATCTCTCCATTTTCTTAGCCATTCTTCTTTCTATGTGTGTTCCTGAAGTCTATGTTCATGTCTAAGCCACAACCAAAAATGCCCAGAGATGGAGTATCATGTTCAGTATCTCCTCAGCTATTGAGAAGCAATGCATCCCTCCCTGTAAAAAGCATGTGACAAGAGTCTGTTCTTTCCAAACTGCCTTCAGCCTACTAAAAGCAGGGCAAGAAAACTTGGATATAAAAAGTGAATCAATGTTTGCTAAACATTAAATATGTAAAACAAGCACACTAAAATAGATCAAAGAAACTATTCTCAGAAAAAGAGGTCATGTACATTAATGAAGTTACATGGGAAGGAGTATGAAGACCAGGTGAATTAATAAGTGAGATTTATTTATTCACTTAGTGAAATTTTCACTAATAATAGTTGTTCACTTACAAGTGAAACAGTCACAAGATATCATCCCTATAGGCAAAAGAGTTTTCAAAATAAAGACATCCTTTTGCCTAATTCTTCCCACGAAATGTGGTTCTATCCTCAGTCCTCAATTCTGGGAAAGATAAGGAAGATAGATAAATATCATTAATCAACGTCAATGCACACAAGTAAAATAGTAGCAACTACAAGTATAGCATGCTTTCTCTCCTCTCTCCACTCTGTACGGCTAGAAAGGCAGGCTCAGAGGATTTTTCTGGACCTGGTACTTAGAGGGGGAGAGGCACAGAGGAAACCAGATGAGTGGGTTTGGAGGACAGAATGTGGAAGGAGAGATCATGCTCTGTTCCCAGTGATTGGCTAAGGGTAGCATCAGAGGCCAAGTAGGAGGAGGAGGCATGTAATATGCTGTGAATGTCTCAGGGTATTCAAGCACAGATATCTTGGGGATCTACAGGGGGTGGTGGTGGTAGAGGAGTGGGCTGGTATCCTTGCTGTTTATGAGTGCTTTCAGGTTACAAATGAACTGGGGACAATGGGTGAATCTGTCCCAGCATCCCATAGTCAGCATATGTCACAGGCTAGCTCTCTCTACTCACCAGGTAGAAAGGGGGATCCACTGTCTCTCAGGATGAAATGTCACAGGGATAAATTAAATGCATTACATTTTGATCCAGAAAATCAACTTCAGAAATCCAAGTCAGAGAGGAGGCAGAATTAGACAGAAGTTTATCTGAAAACTCTCTGGGATATTGGCAGAATGTGAACTCAAGAAGAGTCAGCCAAGAAAACAAATACAGCCTGAGTTTGCAATCAGATATATGTAGCATTTAGAAACAAGGGGAAAACAGTCACATTGTTTTAGGCCCGGTCAGGACATGTCTGGCTACTGAGTGTAGTGCTGGGAATCATGTTTGGGGAAGAACTCGATCAGCTTCTCCAGGGGTTGGAGGATGAGAATGAAACTGCCCCCAAAAAGCTCATATTCTACTCCTGAGGCTGCAAGCTACCACAAACGGACATAGGACAGGAGGTGAGGGGAGCAAAGGAGATATCCATACACAATGTTCCATATGTCCTTGAGGCTGGAGCACACATTGGCAGGTGAGGAAACTGAGTCAACTCAATCAGCATTGGCTGATGCATGCTAACCATTATGGCAATGCATTACAGACACATGGCCCCATCAAACAAATGGAGACATAAAACCTAACTATTACTTGAAAGGAGGAAAATGTCAAGTTTTTAAAAAAATATATCCATAATAGCTTTATTGGAATTAGCAACAGCCCTATACACAAGACCAGCCCTGGAGAAGAGCCAGACAAAACCACTGTGAGATAGCAATGAGAGAGAAACTCAAAGGCACACATATTAGCTCTTCAGTGAGGCTGTACTAAATGCCAGGTTATGCCAGAGGGCTTGGACGCCCCTCCCAACTCCAAGACTTAACACTGCTGGGCAGCAATGAAATGGGATATGATTCAACTTGATTCCAACAACCACATGTTGTTTGGCTGCTAGACATCCTCACCAGGATCTCTCATCCACATCTCAGACTCTAACTGGGGGCAAGGGAAGTTCTTTGACTGGGTTCAGAAAAATCAATTTCAAGAGTACAAGGTGGAAGAGACATGAGACCAATGTTAGAGAGAAAAATCTCAAAATCACGCTGGACCTCCATTTCAACATGAGCCCAGCCAAGAGAATGAAGAAACTCTGCCTGCTTTATGAAAGTCATAGCCCCCAGGAGGAGGGAAGCCTCTATCCTGTTGGTTCTGTTCTTGCCGGGCCACATCTAGAATGGGTGTTCAGTCCTGGGAACCACAGATTAAGAATCTCAATAATCTGGAAAGTGTCTAGAGATGAAGGATTGAAATGGCAAAGGACTTTGTATTCAGGCTTTGTAATCAGGTAGATGAGCTGGGGATACTTGTCCCGGAGAAAAGAAGACTTCATTGGGAGATTCCTGAAGAACAGGTGCCTGGAGGAGCTGACAGACTTTCTCCTGCTGGGATCTAGGGGCAGAACTATAAGCAATGGGGGGAAAGTTGCAGAGAGGGAAATTGAAGCTTCACTCAGCAATTTTTACTCCACACCTTTTATGTTCCACGAAGTGTGCAAGACACCGAGAATATAGAGACACAGATGAAAGTCCCTCCCCTCAGTGAGCTTACCCTAACCCTAACCCTAACCCTAAATGCACTGGAAAGCCAACACTGGGATAGACACGTGCATCTGTCTACTTATCTATCTACCTATGCACGCACATATGTCTGTATAGAGAAAGAGATATACACACATGTATAAAAGTTTTATATATATATATATATGTATATATATATACATATAGTGTATGTATATATGTAGAGGATGTATATATATGTATATATACATATAGTGTAGTGTATACATGCACACATATATATGTACAGTTTAATATATACATATACTTACAATACACATATATACTTGCATGTGTATATGTACATCTAATTGCTCCTATACTACTACATACTCCTATATAACTATGTACTCACATATATTTACACATAAATATTTCTATATATGATGCAACACATGTAAGTACACATTTATATTTGTATACATACACACATATATGACATTTCATATGTATTTGGTGAATCCACACATGATGTATCATAGCTATGTACAATAAATTTAAAATACTTTGGGGAAGTGCTATCAGTTGAGATTTTTGAAAGGTCCTAGGTTGACTCTGATGTTTGAATTGAGTTTTAAAGTAGAGGTTCTGAGAGGTGGAGATGAGGGGAATGGGCAATGAATCCAGCTATGGATTACAGTCTCCACAAATCATGGAGATGGAAGATGAACTATTATTAGTGAAGAGCAGCAGGTCAGACAGTATAACTGGAACACAGAGTATGGCAAGTGTGGTGGGGCAAGGTCTCATGAGCCTAGAAAGGTCATCTGGAGCCAGATCGGGAAGGGTTTGGAAATCCAGATGAGTTGGCATTTCCTTCTAGAAGCAATAAGAAGTCAATGGAGTTTCCCTAGCTGGAGTGACCTGTGCTTTAGGAAAACCCTTTGGCAGCTGAGTAAAGGAGGGACTGTAGAAGGGACAGTCTGCAGGTAGCCAGACCAATAACCAATAATTAGTATTGTCTGCAATAGTCTAGATGGGAGATGATGAGAGCCAGGATGTGGTTTATTAGCTGGGTTAGTGCAACACATCAAAGGATGCAAAAGAATTTGGGGAGGCAGAATCAATAAAACACAGTGATGATAAACCCAACTTGGTCCCATGAAGTGACAGGAGTGAAGTATGATGATTTCTTGCACCCACGTATGTGGCAAATTTGGACACTGGTTGGGCAGAGGTGGCAGTGAGAGATAATGAACACATGAGGATGACTCTGAGCTGCTTAAGCCAGGGAAGCAGAAATGCAGTCCAGGTGTCAGTGGTTCTCAGGCTCTTTCTATAGGAAAGTCACCCCTCTGAAACTCCCCTTCTGTCCCTATTGTTTTTTTTCTGTCCTAATGCTCTCAGCCCTTCCTTTGTTCATCTTCTGGGGTTCTATGGAACTGAGTTCTGAATTTGTACTTCAGGCTGCAGTTGGAAAACAAGAGCTGGTTTCAGAATCAGGAAGGCATAGGCTCTAGGCTGATCCTGAGGCAGATGGGCTAGACAGGTGGGGAACCAGCAGCCTTGAGGTCCTCTAGGTCTTTAAGTGTGACTCTTTGATGGAATCCAAGCTTTACAGAACAACTTTGATTCAAGGGGCCACACCACCCCTGGGGTAGCGGAGCCCAAGTGAGACTTTTTATTTCTCACCACCCCCAAGAGCCTTTGACATCTATAAATCACAGAGAAGGGGCTGACCTCTCTCAGAGGAGGGAGATTTCCATCTGGGAGCTCCAGAGAACAATGAAATCTCAAGGCTAATCCCTCTGCTCATCACTGTTCACATTTTAGTTCAATTAAAACTATAACCAAAGGTCTTACAGTCGGTCCCCACCAGCCTGCAGCTTTTTAATTCTGGTTTTGCATATTAATGGCAGAAAAGAGCTCTCCTCTATTTCATTCTCAAATTTTGACTCCTGAAGACCATGGATGAGGAAGGCTCCCTACCTCCCTAGTGACAGAGCTGAGAGAATCAAGGGGAAGAAGGCGCGAATTTGGCCAGACAAGGTAGAATTTGTTTTATTTGACTGTGAGTATTTGTTCGAAGACTTTGTTTGTCTCTCTTCTTTTCCACTAGGGGATGGTGAAATGGAGAAAAAACAAACCAACAAATGTTTGTTCATTGGAAAAGAAAATCAATCTTAAAAATTGAAAATTATTGCCAATAATGGCAGTACTGATCCATAATCATGGAAGAGACTTGTCTGATTTCCTGAGGTGGTTATTTTCCTTGCAGGCCCTTCCACGTGGAAATTACCTCCTTTCTCTGATCTTATTCATTATACAAAGTATTCTTTTTCTGCTCAATAGGAAAGAGGGGTAATATTCTGAGCATCTGAGTATGAAGGAAGAACTCCTTCAGGTTAGCTGTGGGACTAAGTCTCAGAGAGGGAGTCCTGGGATGCTCTGTGTAGCAAATGGATGTAGCATGGCCCTCTGTAAGAGGAAAGACCACATCTTGTGTCTTAGATGATCTCAGCAAGGAGACTTTATACCTCTTGACCCTTGTCCTTTAGGCAGTCACCAAATGCAAAGCTGCCCTAGGGTTCTGAGACTGCCATTTTAGGAATCTCCTGGAAAACTTCAGGGAGGACATTACATATTGCCCACTATGGTCTGAGTCCCATTCTGAAAGAATAATAAGTTCCAATCAACCTTGAGAGAGGGGGAAGGACCAGGGTCCAGCTGCCTGGCTTCCATGAATGGAGCCCATGGCCCCTAACAAAAGAATCCCTGCTCAGCTCTTCTCAAACTTCTTGATCCTGGAGAATGAAGGGCTCCTTCAGTCTTCAGAAGTCAAAATTTCAAAGAAGTTAGAATTGGAACTTTAAGGGGATTCAGGCTGGAGAAAAGGGTTTCATCGTTTGGAAGACATGGTGGGGAGAGAGACAGAGACAGAGAAACAGACAGACACAGACAGACACAGACAGAAGGAGACAGATACAGAAATGAACACAGAGACAAGTAATAGTATCACCTACCTCCCAGGGTTGCTGTATAGCTCAAACAAGATAATGTCTGTAAAGAACTTAGCACAGTGCCTGGCACATAGTGGGCTTTGTAAAAATTCTTATTCCCTATCCCTTTCCCTTTCTCCCAGCTTGTCTTTTCCCCTTACACTCTATCTCTTATGTCTGTCTGCTCCTCTCAATTCACACAGTCACCTACTAGTTCAGTCTCTCCTTCATCCGTGCCTGACTAGACTCCAGCGATCACCTTCTAACGTCTGTCTCTCTCCAAACCATTCTGTATTTGTATATCTGAGTCTATTTATATTTTCTTATCTGTGTACATGTTAAATCCTCAGAATGAAGCCTTCATATCCCCAGGACTTAGGGCAATGACTGGTACATAGTAGGGTCTTAATAAAATTTCATTTAATCTGAATCTTTGTATCTCTTCTGCCCTAATGGCCAACTAGGGGGCACAGTGGGTAGAAAGCCAGACCAGTCAGGAAGACTCATCTTCTTGAATTCAGATCAGGATCAGACACTTACTCATTATGGAACTCTGGGCAAAGCATTTAACCCTGTTTGTCTCAGTTTCTTCATCTGTAAAATGAGCTGCAGAAGGAATCATAAACCACTCTAGTATTTTTGCCAAGAAAAACTCAAGAGTCAGACATGACTGAAACAAATCACTAGCAGCAGCAGCAAATCTCCTCTAATACCTAGCCTCCTCGATCCCAAATGCATGTTCCATTATCTGAAGGAAAGGGAAGGGGCTGGAGGTAAGGGGAGATTCCTTCCAATGGAAGTGTCCATAGGCCATTCACATCATGTCATTCTGTAGGATTTCATCTTAGTCCCCCTGTTAATTCTTCACCAAAGGACCCACCATGATTTTGGGTAGATCTATCTGGTATCCACATGGTAGCTAATTTAAATATTTAATGAGAATGTGAATGAATGAATTATGAATTAATGCACTTGTGTGTTCTTACAGCGAATGATAATTCTAAAAATGTGAACTCTCTAAATTAAAAAATCTACTTGTTGATATTTCTTTTCTCATGTTTCGCTTTTAATTAATTTCTCTTCTATACTTAAAGTGAAGAACATACTCTATTTGAAAGAAGAAAATAGGTAAAAGAGGAAGTAGATGAGCATTGAATATTAAGAAGATATACTCACATTAGGAAACCTAGGAATTAAAAGAGAGATGTACTGTCAATGGCACTTAGTTGGATATCAGTAGAAAAAGAAAGAAACAATATGGTTATAGTACTTTACTACAGACCACCTGAACAGAAGGAAGAATTAGAAGATTATGGAGCTGGATCATAAGTCTGACATACTGTGTTAATAGATACCTGAAACTCTCAAGATACCTACCTGAGTACTCTTTCTCTACCAAAAGCAGAACCAATGAACAATTCATTTCTTTTATGATAATTTCAGCATGGAAAAAACAAAAGAAAGGCAAGGAGAAATATTATCCTCGATGTAATTTGACCAACTTGGAGAAACTGTTTTATGATTCTGTGAACTGATGCTTGAGGTTGAAATTGAACCTTGTGGACAAGTGACCCCTTTACTCACTAAGTTAATGACAGAGAAAAAGACCACACATAGTTTGACCCATATAGAGGAAATACTGGTTAAATGTTGAATGTTCATTCACTCACTGATGTGCATACTAGATCTGGAACAAATAGATTTTGGGAGACAGGTCAAGTCATTGCCACAGCAGTGTGACCATCTGCAGTGATGGAGGGAGAGAAAGCTCACAGCGATGAAATCCTACATCACTGAACTTGAGATAAGAATATTTTCAAGCAATCAAAGAATGGGAAGGAGTTCATAAACTAAAATTCTACAGGGAATATCATCCCAGGGAGGAAGAGAAACTCAAAACAATGAAATTCTAAAGATAGAAATAGAAAGTTTTCCAATGAGGATGGCAAAAAAGGAAGTGTTGTCTGAAGATACCAGTGTATCTACGCAGGGAAATCTTGGACCAACTCATAGTCTTAAAAGATATGCGTGAATGATGAAATCAAGAGAGAGTCTGTGAGGATGGAGACAAAAGCAGGACAGAGCACTCTACAAAGAGTTTCAGGAATCCCAAGGCTCCAGATTGTTAGAGACTAAAGAATTCTAAGAATAAGAAACAGGATTGTGTGTGTGTGTGTGTGTGTGTGTGTGTGTGTGTGCTCAACTCTGTGAGGATAAAAACAAGACACAGATATGGAACCACTGCTCAGGATGTAGGAATGATAGAAACAGGGCAGAAGTAGGGGACTGAAGTATATAAATCTTATCCTGGTTCTGTTTTTCAATTAAGTGATCTGTAGCATAGGAAGGAGAGAAGAGAAATCATTAACAGAAAAGTTAACTCCAAGGTCCTTAAGGACTGGATAAGAGACATTACCTAGCTGTCCTCAGGAAGCCAAAGTAATTGGACCTGGAAAGAGCACAACGCAAGATAGAGAAGGAATGCACAGATGGAGTTGCTGAACCATGGGTGGTTACCTATCAAAGTCTATGTACAACAAGAGAGATTCCCCTCAGGAGTAGACAAGGGTGAAAGCTCCCCTCTATTTTAGGAAAGAGTCTGAAAATAATAGACCTATGAGTTTGACTTTTCATTCTGACTGAGTCCTAGATGGAGTGTTAAAAGGTTGACTTATAATAAAAAGGTTAATCATTAATAAGTTAATGTCAACGTGGAAGGAAATCTCCAATGGAATACCCTAGGGACCTGTCCTTGACCATTTGCTGTTCAAATTTAGATGTCAGTCAGTATCCCCAAAGGTCACTTCTAACCAACTCAATCAACGAATTATTTATCAAGCACTTACTATGTTCTTGACAATATGCTAAGCAATGGAAATGCAACAAGAATTTAGAAATATGGTGTCTGCCTTAGAGGAGCTTACATTCTAATGGCGAAGACAACATATATATGTTTGTGTGCATACAACATATAGAGACAATCAATGGAGGGGACTCTGAGAGGAGAAGTTGTTCCAGCTAGGGGTGAGGAGGGAGCCAGAAAAGGCCTTTTGGCACAGGTAGCTGCAGAAAAACAAATAAGTCACAATGATGACAACAAATCTTTTAGTCATGGGAGTGCCATTCCTATGGAGAACTGGGGGTAGAGACCATTACCCACTATTGGCTTATTCCCCTTTAAGATAATGTTAATTGTTAGGAAGTCCCTTTTCTTGTCTGATATCTGGCTCAAATTATCAGCCTTGAGACTTGTAACCATTGCCCTTGGCTCTGTTACGTTGGACCATCCAGAATATGACAATTCCCCTTACGGTCCTTTCAAGTTCTGAAAGATTTTTATGAGATCTCCTTTGAGTTTTCTCTTTCCTTGGTTAAATGGACCTAGTTCCTTTGTACAATCCTCCTGTGACATGACCTCAAGGCCTTCCTGTGTTCTGGTGGCTTTCCCCCTGGATAATCTCCAGTTTACCAATGGTTTTCCTAAAATGAGGCTACCAGAAATTAAGAAAACATTCCAGCTATGTTCAGATATGTTCCTAGCAGGACAGACCAGGTCAGAGTACAAATGGGCTACAGCATTACTGATAGAACCTAGGACTCACTGCAATGTAGGGGATTACATTTGTTGGTTTTTCTATATTAGTTTTTTATCACCATACCAGATTGGTAACACATCAATCTTGTAGTCCACTAAAATCCCCAGATAATTTTTGGACAAATTACTGTCTAAAAATATCTCCCCCTTCTTGAACATTTATGAAGTTGGCCCTTTGTTCTTAGGTGGGTCCTCTAGGGTCAAGCAAATCAAATCTAATGACTCCTCCACATGCAGATTTTTAATACCTGTTTCAAATACTTGAAGATGTCTATCACGTTTCTACAGTCTTCTCTTCTTCAGGGTAAACAGCCCCATTCTCTTCTCCTGAGCATCATATGTTGTGATGTCTAGTACGTTTGGCTCAGGGTCACTGAGAGTCAGTGTGAGAATCCCATAGGCTGGGGAACCTGACTTTGCCCAATTTCGAGGTCAGTGAATGGATTGGTCCTGACCACTGGAGGAATGATCTCGGCCAGGATCAACTCAAAGTTGCCACTGCTTATGACCCCAAAGATTTCTGCTGCCATCAGGAAAAGGAGGGTGAAGTCCATGAGATGTGCAAAGTCATCAAGAACACAACTCCCAGCTTTGTTCCCAGCATGATTGCCCATGCTTAAATAGGAAACAATAGAAATGAGGTTTTGTTTTTATAAAGTTCCACATGTTGTCCTGGAAACCTGGTCTTTCTAATAACTCCCAGTCTTCTGGCCAATGGGAACAGAGGCCTGCCTGATGTTTTAACAGGCTCCTTAGTTTCAGCAGTCAGAGGGGAACAATCAAGGATACCATTTTGGAAGTTCAAAAGAAAATAATGAAATACCAATTGATGCCAATGGCTTCTCTCTCTCCATGGCCTGTTTGCAAAGGCCTCATTGAGAGGAGTGATGGTTCTTCTTATGTCAGAGGGCATCTCACATGGGAGCTGGTCCAAACTCTTATCCCCTGCTTGACTCATGCTCAAGCAAGGAGATATATTTCCATGTCTGTAGAATGACAGGAGTAGGGTGTATCCTCCAAAGTCCAAGATGTACATCATTTCCATTTACTGTCCTATTATTTGGGTGGAAATGAAATGATTACTGAGCTGAAATAGCAGACCCAGACGATAGAATTAGAACCATGAGTTCACTTTAGTGCCACTCCCTCCATGTTCAAGGAGCACCAAGTATGGGCTAGAATTCATCCAGAGGAAGGGCAGCCAGAGGTATGCTGAGATCTTGTGGGGCCAGACCCTATGGCTTCCCTCTCAAGCCACATTTTCTTTTGATCCAGTTGATCATGTTCTCCTCCCCGCCCCCCCCCACCTTGTATCCTTTCGTCTCTTGGTTCTCTTTTCTGTTTGTGTTTCAACCTTAATTGTACTTTTCAGCACTTCTCCTTTATCCTCCTTTTGTGTTTTTAGTTTCCTGGGGAATTCATGCTGAAGATATTTATTTGTTTGCTTAAAATATTTCTTTTATTCATATCTTAGACCATGTCCTCAAGCCTTCACCCATTAATCAATGACATTACTTATTCTTCTGCATGGCCCCATATTTGCCTCTGATGCATGTGAACACACAAGCCCAATTTCTCATTTACTGGGGAAAAGTCTCTTCACTATTTTATTATTTCCCTGTTTTTCAAATGCATACATATCCCCTACAAATAAAAATCTATAACATATCCATTTAGTCCAAACTTTTCACACTGTACATAAGGAAACTGAGGCTTATAGTAGTTAAGTGACCTGTTCAGGGGTCTATTTTGAATGATAGAATTGGGATTCTATCCCAAGTCCTCTACTTCAAATTCATTGCTGTATTCACTTTTTAAAATAATAGCCACAAAGGATCAACCCCTCAGAGCAATCATGTTCAAACCTAATCACTCAGGCACCAAAAGCTGCCTCATTCCTTCCCCAATATTCCACATTATGGCCCCCAGACCCTTTTAGGAAACTTTCTAGCAGTAGGCTCTGTGTTCTTTGGCAGTGACTGATGAGTAAAAACAGTACCTTCTCCATACTATTTAGTGTTCCACCTCACTCCTTGCTTTTCATTTTTGGGGTGAATCTCACAAGGTGAGCAGATATAGATGGGCTGTGGTCTCCATTACAGATATCATTATATGATCTTTGTCCCAAAACTTACCTCTTTTCTGAACTTGTCTATTATCTCTACCCTCCTTCCAATATCCCAGGTTCATAATTTCAGGATTTTCTTCAATTCTTCACTCATACTCATCCCACATATGCAATCAGTTGTCAAATCTTATCATTTTTGCCTTTATTCCTTCTTTTATATCCCTGTCCATCTTTCTTTTCTTTATATTTACATTTATTTATTTAAGTTTTCGACATTCATTTCCATAAAATTTTGGGTTCCAAATTTTCTCCCCATTTCTCCACTCCCCCCACCCCAAAACGCCAAGTATTCTAATTTCCCCTATCATCAATCTGCCCTCCCCTTCTTACAACCCTCCCTTCCCTTATCCCCATCTTCTCTTTTGTCCTGTAGGGCCAGATAACTTTCTATTCCCCATTACCTGTATTTCTTATTTCCTAGTTGTGTGCAGGAACAATACTCAACAGTTGTTCCTGAAACTTTGAGTTCCAACTTCTCTTCCTCCCTCCCTCCCCACCCATTTCCTTTGGGAAGCAAGCAATTCAATATAGGCCATATCTGTGTAGTTTTGCAAATGACTTCCATAGTAGTCCAAAATATTCCTGCTGTGTAAGATTAACTGTATTTCCCTCCATCCTATCCTGCCCCTCATTTCCTTCTATTCTCTCTTTTTATCCTGTCTCTCCCCGAGTGTTGACTTCTAATTGCTCCCTCCTCCCACTGCCCTCCCTTCCATCATCCCCCCCACCCTGCTTATTCCCTTCTCCCTCACTTTCCTGTAGTGTAAGATAGGTTTTCATATCAAAATGAGTGTGCATTTTATTCCTTCCTTTAGTAGAATGTGATGAAAGTAAGATTCATGTTTTTTCTCCCATCTCCCCCCTTTTTCCCTCTACTGAAAAGTCTTTTACTTGCCTCTTTTATGAGAGATAATTTGCCCCATTCTATTTCTCCCTTTCTCCTTCCAATATATTTCTCTCTCATCACAATTTCATTTTTTTAAAGATTTGATCCCATCCCATTCAATTCACCCTGTGCTGTGTGTGTGTGTGTGTGTGTGTGTGTGTGTGTGTGTGTGTAATCCCACCAACTACCCAGACACTGAAAAAAGTTTTAAGAGTTAAAAATATTGTCTTTCCATGTAGGAATGTAAACAGTTCAACTTTGGTAAGTCCCTTATGATTTTTCTTTGCCGTTTACCTTTCCATGCTTCTCTTGTTTCTTGTGTTTGAAAGTCAAATTTTCTTTTCAGCTCTGGTCTTTTCATCAAAAATGCTTGAAAGTCCTCTATTTCATTGAAATACCATTTTTCCCCTAAAGTATTATACTCAGTTTTGCTGGGTAGGTGATTCTTGCTTTTAGTCCTAGTTCTTTTGACTCCTGGAATATCCTATTCCATGCCCTTCGATCCCTTAATGTAGAAGCTGCTAGGTCTTGGGTTATCCTGATTGTATTTCCACAATACTGGAATTGTTCTTTCTAGCTGCTTGCAATAGTTTCTCCTTGACCTGAGAACTCTGGAATTGGCCACAATGTTCCTAGGAGTTTCTCTTTTTGGATCTCTTTCCAGTGGTGATTGGTGGATTTTTTCAATTTTTATTTTGCCCTCTGGTTCTAGAATATCAGGGCAGTTTTCCTTGATAATGTCATGAAGGATAATCTCTAGGCTCTTTTTTTGATCATGGTTTTCAGGTAGTCCCATAATTTTTAAATTGTCTCTCCTGGATTTATTTTCCAGGTCAGTTGTTTTTCCAATGAGATATTTCACATTCTCTTCCATTTTTTCATTCTTTTGGGGTTTTTTTGTGATTTCTTGGTTTCTCATAAAGTCATTGGCCTCCATCTGTTATTTTCTAATTTTTAAAGAACTATTTTCTTCAGTGAGCTTTTGAACTTCCTTTTCCATTTGGCTAATTCTGCTTTTTAAAGTATTCTTCTCCTCATTGACTTTTTGAACCTCTTTTTCCAATTGAGTTAGCCTATTTTTAAAGGTGCTATTTTCTTCAGCATTTTTTGGGGTCTCCTTTAGCAAGGTGTTGACCTGTTTTTCATGCTTTTCTTGCATCTCTCTCATTTCTCTTCCCAATTTTTCCTCCATCTCTCTTGCTTGATTTTCAAAATCCTTTTTGAGCTCTTCCATGGCCTGAGCCCATTGAATATTTATTTTGGATGTTTGGGATATGGAAACCTTGACTTTTATATCTTTTCCTGTTGGTAAGCCTTGTTCTTCCTCATCTGAAAAGATGGGAGAAGATATCTGTTCACCAACAAAGTAACCTTTTATAGTCTTATTATTTTCCTTTCTTGGCATTTTCCCAACCAGTTACTTGACTTTTGGGTCCTTTGTCAAGAGTAGGGTATACTCTAGGGACCTGTAAGTGTACCTCCAAGGTGGCACAATCAAGCGTGTACACTGGTCTGGAAGCAGCAAGAGATTTTTGTGCCCAGAATCTTAGCAGAGCTACCTCTCCACAGCCACCTGGCCTCCAGTTCCACAGCCAGTCATTGTGAGATAATGAATAGCTCCCTCAGGGCCTCTACACAGGCCTGAGGTGATAATCAGCTCCTCAGTGCCCCCACAGTTTTTATGATTCAACAATGGATGCGGGTTAGTCTAGGGGCTGCTGTGGGAACTGCTGCCACCTGTCCGACATGGCCTCTGCAGCTGTTGTCTGAAGCCTGAGCTATGGGAACGCCCTTCTCCCTTCCCAGTGAGCTGAAAAAACCCTGTCACTGACCTTTGGTGCCTATGAGTTGAGAGATCTGTGAATCATTGCTACTGTGACTGAAGATTCCACCCTAGGGCTGTTAGTGAGCCATGTGCTACAGCCAGGGCTGGACTGGGCTCCACTCAGCATCTGGTGCAATAAACATTTCCCATGGGTCTTTCAGGTCACCATGGGCTGGAAATCTCCTCCACTCTGTTGTTCTCCACTTCTGCTGCTCCAAAATTTGTTGAGAGTCCCTCTCCTCAGGTATTTTATGGGCTGTGTGGGGAGAGTCAGCATATGTGTGTCTTTCTACTCAGCCATCTTGGCTCCACTCCCCTCCCCTGTCCATCTTTCTACCCATACAGCCAATACTTTAATTCCTTATCAGCCTCCCTGCCTGTCTCTTTCCAAATCCATTCTCTACTCAGCCACCAAAATGCTTTTCCTAAAGCTGAGTTGATAATATCTTTTCTCTCCTGAACAAAATCTGTTTAGTCATTTTTCAGTTGAGTTCAACTTTTCATGATCCCGTTTGGGACTTTCTTTGATATATATACACATACATATA
>CM053772.1:6735089-6770546 GCA_028658325.1 Potorous gilbertii
GGTCTGGGATTCAAATGCTGCTCCCCAGCCTCAGGGCTTTTGGTGGCAGGCTTGACTGCTCTTCAAAGGGGACTTATCTGCTGGTTCTCAGGTGGAGGCAGGGCCGCCTCTCAGGCTCAGTTCCCTCAGGGGGTTTATACAGAGATCCTTTGTAGTGGAGCTGGGGTGGAACTCCAGCCCGCTTTGGGAGTCTCTGGCTGAGCTGCCTCTGCCTCTGGCCGAGCTGCCTCAGCCTCTGCTGCAGCGGCCACTTCCCAGGGGGTCCGAGTCCCGGAGATACCCCACTCCCCTCTCAGCCCATCTCTCTCCCTGACCTGTGCATCTGTGGGTGGAGGGACCTTCTTGGCCACCGGAGATTCAGGTCCCTGACACCTGCTGGTCTCTGCTCGCTCCTCTCAGTGCCACATGGCCGGTGCGGGGGAGGGGAGCGCTCCGCAGGACAGGACTCCGCTCCCGTCCGGGGTACCTTTGCGGTCGGTTTTTCAGGGCTCTCTGCAATGGAAATCTCCTTCACTGTGTTGCTGCGTGGCTTCCACTGTTCCAGAATTTGTCAGGAGTTCTTTTTACAGGAAATCTATGGGCTGTGGGTTCGGACCTAGCATAGGTGAGCCTTTCTACTCTGCCATCTTGGCTCCGCCCCCTGTAGCCTGGATTCTTTTAAGTGGCAAGGGGTAGCCTGGGTGATTTCTGGGGTCCTTTCCAACAAAAGATGCTATGATTCTGTGACTCCTTATAATTATTTACCTATAAGAGGAATAGTAGGGGGTATGTCAAAATCATGGGAATGAGCTGTTCTATTCCTTGCATTGCTGGTCAGATCACACATACAGACCTGAAATCAGTTCTCATTACCATTTCGTTTCCCACATGGGTGCACTACTTTGAACTGGACTCCACCATCCCCCTAGAAACCTTATCATCAGGAAACTGAGCCATTTTTCTTTGAAATTGCATTATCCATTGTGCTCAAAATCCATCAGTAGACTCTGCCTTTCCAATTGGAGGACAGCCTCCATTTAAAGAGGGCTCCCCAGCCATCATCTCTTTAACTTCTACCCTACTATATTTCTTTAATTCCAGAATGTCACCTCCCTTTCCCCTCCCTGGATCCTGCTTTTTCAGCTTTTGAGTCACACCACCACTATATGCCAGAAGAAGGACTTGAATCCAGGTCTTCTTGATTCTGAGTTTAATACTATATACACTATGCCACCTTGATTTTCTCAGTATCATTATGTAATTACCAAGCCAATGGGAAAAATCCCTCCTAGAGAAAGAAACTGTGCGGGTGGAGCCAATATGGAAGAGAAACAGCATGCACTTTCTAGAGGACTACTCCCAAGCCTAGCCAAATACCTGTAAAAAATGACTCTAAACAAATTCTGCAGCTGTAGAACCCACAGAATGATGGAGTGAAGCAAATCTCCAGCCCAAGACAACCTGGAAGGCTGGGAAGTGTCTATCACACCAATCAAGGGGTAGGGTGCAGTCCAGTGGGGGCTGTGCTGGAATAGACAGGACCTGAGCAGGCCTTGAGGAAACTGAATCTTTTGCACCTGTGGCATTTTCCAGACTTCAGGACCCCAAAATACTGAGGACAAATTGGAAGGTCAGTGGAAAAAGCCTGTGGGATCAGTGTGGGACAGTGGAGTGGTAGGGCCCCAGCCCCAGGGATGCAGAAGGGGAAGGGGACAGAGGAACCTGTAGCAGCCATAGCGGCATCAGGGACAGAGACAGCAACCATTTCTAGAGTTCAAGGCCCACAGATTGTGCGGGAATAGTGTAGCTGACAGTACACTCCCCACCCCTACTGGAAGCAGAGATCTACCTTAACAAAGAACTCAAAAGTCAAGTAAATGGCTGTGGAAATGAGCAAAAACCAGAAAAAGAATCAGGCAATAGAATCTTACTTTGGTGACAAGGAAGAACAAAGCATGCAAACAGAAGAAAATAAAGTCAAAGCTCCTCTGTCCAAAGCCTCCAAGAAAAATATGAATCAGTCTCAGGACATGGAAGAGCTCAAAAAGGATTTTGAAAATCAAGTAAGAGAAGTAGAGCAAAATTGGGAAGAGAAATGAGAGTGATGCAAGAAAAGCATGAAAAATGGGTCAACTGTTTGCTAAAGGAGACCCCCCCAAAAAAGAAATGCTGAAGAAAAAAACACTTTAAAAAATAGACTAACCCAAATGGCAAAAGAGATCCAAAAAGCCAATGAGGAGAAGAATGCCCTAAAAAGCAGAATTGGTCATATGGAAAAGGAGGTCCAAAAGCTCACTGAAGAAAATAATTCCTTAAAGATTGGTATGGAGCAGATGGAAACTAATGACTTTATGAAAAATCAAGAAATTATAAAACAAAACCAAAGGAATGAAAAAATAGCAGACAATGTGAAATATCTCACTGGAAAAACAATTCACCTGGAAAATAGATCCAGGAGAGACAATTTAAAAGTTATGGGACTCCCTGAAAACCACGATCAAAAAAGTGCCTAGAAATCATCTTTCATGAAATTATCAAGGAAAACTGCCCTGATATTCTAGAACCAGAGGGTAAAATAAATATTGAAAGAATCCACTCATTACCTCCTGAAAGAGATCCCAAAAAGAAAAACTCCTAGGAATATTGTAGCCAAATTTCAGAGCTTCCATGTCAAGGAGAAAATATTGCAAGTAGCCAGAAACAATTTGAGTATTGTGGAAATACAAGTAAGATGACACAAGGTCTAGCAGTTTCTACGTTAAGGAATTGCAGGTCTTTGAATATGATATTCCAGAAGTCAAAGGAACTAGGATTAAAACCAAAAATCACCTACCCAGAAAAACTTAGTATAATACTTCAGGGGAAAAATGGTCATTCAGTGAAATAGAGGACTTACAAGTATTCTTAATGAAAAGAGCAGAGATAAAGAGGAAATTTGATTTTCAAACCCAAGACTCAAGAGAAGCATGAAAAGGTAAACAGGAAAGAGAAATCAAAAGGACTTACTAAAGTTGAACTGTTTATATTCCTACATGAAAAGATAATATTTATAACTCTTGAGACTTTTCTCAGTACTAGAGTAGTTGAAGGGACTATATACACATAGGCATGGGCCACAAGGTGAGTTGAATAGGAAGGGAGGACAACTAAAAAAATAAAAACTGGGTGAGAGAGGAACATATTGGAGGAGAAAGGGAAAACTGGAATGGAGAAAATTGTCTCTCACATCAAAGAGGCAAGACAAAGCTCTTTCAATGGAAGGAAAGAGAGGGGAGGTGAGAGGGAAAAAAACAGAAAAAGAAAAGGTGTTGTGCTCATGGGAAGTCAAGGAAATGAATGAGCTGACCTTCCTGACTTCAGAGAAGTTAGACTAGAGGCCATAGAAGGTGTTTATAGGTATTCTCCAAATTCAGGGAGTCACAACATACAATATAGGAGCAAGCCTTCTGTGGGAGTGTCCACTACTGTGGAGATCACACAAAGGACTCTCATAATGGCTTCCATTATGACTTTCTTTTACTTCCATTGCAGTTTCTTTTACTCTTGGCTTATGACAGCTGTGTCTCCTGGATGGACCTCCAGACACAAACCTGCAATATAGTCACTCAAAGAGGCCTTGATGTTCTTCTGAGGTCTGGCTTGTCTTTGAGTTGTCAGCCAGTTCCACTGTTTGAGAACATCTTGAACTTGGTTGTTTTATCGTCAGAGAACACCAAGTGCCACTTGACACGGTTTACAGGGTTTCACTCTGAAAAACTTGAGCAGGTTCATTTGGAGACTACAAGGGAGAAAGACCACCTTTTTAGTTGAAGAGCATTTGGCTCCATGGGTTAGGCTCTCCCATATTGTTACTGAAGGAGTAGGGGGTGGGAAAGGCCTTCTGAGTCCTTGTGTGCTTTAAATACCTTGTGTAACATTTGGCAAAAACTGGCAAGACCTTGGACCGGACTCTCATTTCCCTTTCATTTTTTAAGTACCTGAATATTTCAGAGGAAACAATGCACACATTCTAATGCATTCTCCACTTAACTTATACTCAACAAACCTATGGGATGTCGGGAGCATAGAAAGTCATACCCCATCCTTCTACGAAGTTGCTTTGTTTTATGTAATGCTATAAGCTTACCTGTAGCATGTGTTCTCATTTGGTCCTACTCATATTGTTGTCTCTATGTAGAGTCTGAGGTGCTGAAATTCACAATCATCTGAAAATTAGTCTTGGATTTTGTAAAAAGGTTAACTGAGTTGGAAACATAGGGATAAGATGAGATTGATATTCCTTACACTGATTAAGGGTTCCCAAGACACTGAACTCTTCACCTTGACTGAATATCAATTCAGACAGTTTGAGTTTGAAACATGTCCTAGATCTAGATAGTTCTAGAGCTGAATGGGATCACAGAGAACATCCCATCAAAAACTATCATTTTACAGATGAAGAGTCTGAGGCCCACTCAGGTTAAGTAACTTATACAAGCTTATATGGGCAGCTAATATCAGGGATGGTATTGAGACTCAGGACTTGAATCTTTAACTCAAGAGCTAGTGATCTGTCCTTTATTGTGTTTATAGCATTGTTGCTTGATTCTAGGTTTGGAGTAGAAAGAAATCTTGAAAAGGGTGTAATCCAGCCCCTTCACTTTCTAGATTAAGAAACTGAAGCTTGAAGAGGGGAAATGTGTGAAGAGGGAAGTCACAAGGTAATAGAGAGAAAAGAGAGTTCTTGATTTGTTCTAGTAATATTTGGTTAAACATGTTCCTATTATGTCTTTAACTTCTGGACAGCATTGATAACTTCTTGTTGGTCTCTCATGTGTTTTCCTCATGCTCTCCCAGTGTGAAATTACTAAGTACATGCTGTGTCCTCTCTGGTTACTGGATAATCAGTGACCATTATCTCTTATTTTCACCTCCCTCCATACACTAGTGTCACTTGTTATCTAGAGCTGCATGGAGAACATAGCTCTGAGCTGCTACCTGCTACACAAAAACCCACCTCCTTTTTGAAGGTAGAGTGTTTTAGAGTGCTAGCCATATTATTTTGATATGGAAGTTGAACCTGTATTTAAAAAAAAAGATACGTATCCTCCAGTTCTGCAGATAGCAACATTATCCTTAGCATAGAACCAAAAAATAAATCAATGGCACTTAAAAACCAAAGCTGTATAATAAAATACAAGTATGTACTGAATGTCTGAGAAACCACTGTTCTCCTGAATCTTAGAACTTCTCCACCCACCAACAAAAGATGGCTTGAGATCCAGGTAATCTATAACTGAAATTCTCCAGGGAATTTGCAAAGGAATATAATGACTCAATTGCCGATGACATTGGCCTCACACTTATTTGGACTGATCGCTGGGTACAGACTCAGAGACTGTGAAATCAGGGTCTTTGTTCACCTACAACACAGGAGAGTAGGGTACAAAATCTGCTGTCAACTGTTAGTTATTGTCAGAAATCACTGGCCTTACCCATTATAGTAATATCTAATCTATGACAGAACATGAAGACCGAAGATATGAGCCAGCCATAGCAACAAGCCCTGCTGCCATCACGCTTGTCTTGACTTCACCTCCACTCTGCTGCTGCTCTATCATGCTACTCCTTCCCTTACTCCCCAGGTCCAATAGGCCATGCTGGTTTTCACATGAGGTAAAAGGTATGATAAAAACATTAATCAAATCTTTTCCCACTCTTCTCTCACTATTTACTCCTTAGTTTCAGCAAACCCACTT
Organism: Potorous gilbertii; assembly: GCA_028658325.1. Lineage (NCBI taxonomy): Eukaryota > Metazoa > Chordata > Mammalia > Diprotodontia > Potoroidae > Potorous > Potorous gilbertii. Next base: position 6,740,807 of record CM053772.1, read on the forward strand.
GCTTTTGCCTTTCACAAAGGAAATTGTTATCATGTTTCATGGGTAGAATTCCCAAATGGGGAGCTAGCATGGTAAGGGGGAACACTTGCTATGGTTATGTACCAAATGCATGAATATGCCAGAAGGCAAGCCTGCGTGGATGGTGGCTCTTGGTGTCATCACCAAGATGATGGAAAGTTCCACCATGTATGGCTAGTTTTCTAGCCTAAAATGAAAGAATAAAGTAACCCATATGATCTTGCCCAGTGTCTTCCTTTAATTGAATTACCAAGACCTGAAAAATAATTCCAAAATCCTTCTGGATTTTCTCCTCCGTCATGATTGTTTCTGAGACGCAGAAGACGGGAGGCAGTGTAGTGCAGTGGGAAGACCACCAACTGGATTTAGAGTCAGAGTACCTGAATCTGAAACTGGCTACTTACTATATGTTTGGTCTTAGGTGAGAGATAACATTTTGTCCTTGGTGTTCTTCCTCAATTAAATTAGATTGCTGAACTAAGTTCTCTTCCAGCTCTAAACGCATAGTCTAGGATGTATGACAGCACAGAAGATAGAGAGCCACATGTCCTTGAACACTTAGCTCAAGGGCTACCTCTACCTCATAGGGTCCCTGGTTTTCTTCAGAACTCAGTTCAAAGACCACTTTCTATATAAAATCATTTCTTCTTCTGACAGTGGCTTGGGCCTCATTGGCCCAAATTATACTGCCTCTATTTTGTATATTCCTAGACCTGCACCTGTTGTCCAGTCCAATCGGATGTAAGCTCTTTGCGGGAAGGGACTGACTCCCTTTTGTCTCCCTAGCCCCACAACCCAGAACAGTGCCCTGAACTTAGCAGGGACTAACAAATTCTTATTGATTAATGGATTCACTGATCAAGTAAGACAGAAAGATCTCTTTGAATTTTGCTTTCAAACTCTATTTGTACGACCATGGGCAAATGTTTTAGTCACTCATTGCTTCTAGGCAATCCTGTACAACTTCATAAGTTACAGACAAACAATCATGAAGGGCATTTTCACACTTGAAGTTCCCTTCCAATGAAATCACAAATCTGAACACCCCCTTCTAACGATTGGAGGAAAGAAAGATTCTTTGTGAAGTGCAAGTAGCACTTGCCTAGTTGACTCAAAATACCTGTGTTCAGATGATAATCTACTTTTATTAAGTCTTTTCCTTTTGCATTCATATCATTGAAAGATGTTTTTCCAAAGTGTAATAGAAAAAAATGGAATATGAGAGATTTCCGGGGCCCTTTATAAAGATGATTAACTATTGACTTCAACTTTTGCAATTTACATATATATATATATATATATATATATATAATTAAATATATATATAATTACATATTAAATGTGTTATATATAATTATATAGTATGTATAATATGTGTAATTATGTATTATATATGTATGTATGCTCAACGTCTACTTTATTCAACCTATGTGTTAAGTGAGTTGAGCAGTGCCTGAAGGTTGGAAGAACCATCACCTCCTATTCATAAATAAGGCAAAAACATGCTTACTAAAGAACAAAACATTTCACTGAATCTAAGTAATAGAGGCAGTGTTTATAAAGTCTTTAGTATACCTTAAAGAACTCCAGATCCGTTACCCAGTATACCTAGTATGCTCTTTGGCATTTGTTCCAGTCCTTCCATCATTTCGAATGCTATCAAACTTATTATTTCTTTCTAAATCATGGTACCCAGAACTGAGCATAATCCTCCAGGTATCTTCTAATCAAAGCAGAGGAAATGGGGGCCAGAAAGAGTCAGATGAGGGTGCCCTTTGTTTCTATTGCTCACTAAATTGAGCTTGGAATTTGTTCAGAGAAACTGTTTTCTAAGCAGTTCTCTTCTCTTCTGTTTTTCACATTTGATTTTTTTTTTCAATTCTATGTTCAGAGCTGTACATTTATCCCTATTAATTTTACTCACATTCTATTCTGCTCAGCATCCTAGACTGCCCATTGAAATCCAATTGGATATTGTCATATGCCTCCCAGCTTGGTGCCATCCTCACATTTAACCAGCCTGCCAACTCCAACTCCAACCAAGGGACTGAAATGCTAGTAGAAACCCCTGGCTACAGGAGCAAGCCCTTCCTTCCACCACCCTCACAAACACCATAACACACTCACAGAGAAGACCTGGGATTCCACTTAACTGGTTATTGTCATTTGTTCTCTGACATCAGCAAGTTACAATGTGAATGATTGTAGCTGATCAGACCAATAGGAACTTGGAATGCTCTGTCACAGGTTGGACGTAAATATTCCATGTGAACATTCAGGGTGGATTCTCTAAATTTTGGTATCTCATTTTTCTCTTGAGCTACTTCAATTCTGCTTTGCTCATAGAGCACAGCATCTTCTATGATTAGGGCACAAATGTACAGTTGTCGGATGGTCCTGTGCCAATGTGTTCAATGTCACACAATTGATTCCGCAATTCTTAAGAGAGACCTTGAGAGTAAGTTTGTAACTCTTTTTCTGACCACCATGTGTTTGCCCTGTGGAAGTTCTCCATAAAATTGTTTTTTTTTTTAGCAAGCTTACATTTGGTATCCAAACAACAACATAACCAGGCCATTGGAATTGTAGTCTCTGCAGAAGGTCATTATAGTGGGTAGAGCACTGGACCTGAAATCAAGAAGACTTGGGCACAAATATCGTCTTGGGCACTTGCCAGCTATGTGACCTTGGGCAAGGTATTTATTCTCAGTTTCCTCATCTGTAAAATTAAGATAACAATAGAACCACCTCCAGAGTGGTTGAGAGGATGAGATGATATTTGTAAAGCAACTTGCAGAGCTAAAATTTGTGAAGAGAATTTAGCACAGAGAGTAGCAGATAGAAGACAAAATAGAAATGTTAACTGTTGTTATTGTTATGCAATTTAATTAAAGCTCTCTACAGCATATGTGGGCTGATGGTCCTAAATTAATAAGAGATGTGTAACTCTAGTCCCAAAGCTAATTCATATAGGACTCTCTCCTCATTGGTGGAGATCAATGTCCATCACTGAAGTGGAGCTGTCCTCCTCCTCCACTCTCAAAGCTGAAAGCCAGAAGTTCCTGAAGTAATTGCAAGGGCTGAAATGACTGGAAGTTTGAAGAGAAAAGTCAAGAGAGCAAAGAGAACTTTCCTATCACTTACTGCCTTTCTCTGCCCCTCACACAAGCCCAGGGCATTGATCTCCACCGGTGAGAAGAAAAGCCATTGCCAGTTGGCTTTGGGACTGTGCTTACAGATGTTGGCGAGCTAATGACCTGCCATACTTTGGGTATCATGAGGTAGTTCATCCATGTACTCTGCTGATTCCCTCCTCTTAATGCATACACACGCACACACACATGCACACACATACACACACACAATGACATGCAATCCTTCTTACTTCCCTTCTGTTTCTCCACCAAAATCATATTTCTCATGTTTCTTCTTTAGCACACCCCTCTCCTCATGGTTTCACCCTCTCCTTGTTTTCTCATAAATTCAATTTAATTCAGAAAAATAAAAAGGGAAATTGTTCTCTCTTGAGGTGCTTAACACTGCATGAAAAAATGTTGCAGAATTCAGAATCGATCAGTAAGCTTTCATATGTTGTCTGCTATGGAGAGCCAGACCCTGGCTGTTGGAGAACCCAACAATGGTGCATCCTCTGTTCTCCATGAGCAGACGTCCTACTAGTGTTAGAGGGGAGATACCCCGATGAGCAAATATACAGCATATATGAAGTAATTTCAAGAGGCACAGAGCACTCCAAGTCACGAGCTTGGAAGGACTGGGAAAGATTTGGGTCGGAAGAGGCACCATAGTGTGGCTTTATATTTTAACAGGTATTTATAGCAATCCTACTACGCTCAGGAGAAGCCATGATTAAATTGTGACCATCCCTGCCTTAAAGCTTCTATACTTAAAATTCAGCAACAAGTAGCAGATAATGGCAACTGGAAGTTAAAAATGGCCACAATACTCAGAAGGTGTGAGGGGGTGCTGCAGGGTAGAGAGGAAGAGGAGGAAATAAGATCTCTGTTTTTTTCTGGGGAGCAGAAAAGACTGGAAGAGGTAGTATCTGATTCTGATTTCCATCTCACTTCTGGAGGCTAACTCCTAATCAGAGCTTTGCCATTGGGAATTCCATGTACTTTTTCAGGACTGAGACTTTGCAAGTAGGGATTCCCTATTTTATTTTATTCCTTTTTTCTGCAGCAATCTCTCTAAATCACTCCTCCTCTTTTTTCTCACCTGGTGCATTTACATCTTGCAGAAACCTCCACCTTCAGATCCCCTGTTTGGATGGGTGACTGCGTCCTTAGGCCCATTATTTTAGGAAAGAGTCCAGATGTGCCTTGTCTCTCTCATGCCTGGACTCACTCTGAATGTCTCTTCATTCTCCTTACTTGCCACATGGTACCTTTCTCCCTGTATCCCTTGCAGCCTCCCTTTATGCATAGTGGATAGAGCACCAGTGCAAGAGTCAGGAGGACCTGAGTTCAAATCTCACCTCAGACACGACATTTACTAGCTATGTGACCTTGACCAAGTCACTTGACCCTAGTTGCCTCAGGCTGGGTCATCCCCAGTCATCCTGAAGAATATCTGGTCATTGAATTCAGATGGCTCTGGAGGAGAAGTGAGGTTGGTGACCTATACAGCCCTCTGTCACTCGAAACAAAATCAAGTGCAAGTCACGTCATTAGCTCCCTGATGGCATGGTCTTCTTCAGCAACGAAGGATGAACACACACCTTACTTATTCAAATGTAAGTTCCTTGAGAGTAGAATTTCTTTCTTGGCTTATTTTGGCACTTAGGACAGAATCTGGCATGTAGTGTCAATTATAGTTCTAGAGAAATGGAGCAGATAGGTGACAGAGTAGGCATAGTGCCAGGCTTAAAATCAGGAAGATTCATCTTGAGTTCAAATCTGGCCTCAGATGTGTACTAGCTGTATGACCCTTAGCAAATTGCTTAACCCTATTTGTCTCAGTTTCCTGATCTGTAAAGTGAGCTGGAGAAGGAAATGGCAAATTACTACAGCATCTTTGCCAAGAAGACCTCAAGTGGATCCTTAAAGTATAGGTTACAACTGAAACAATTAAACAACTAAGAGAAATGGAAACTCTTGGTTGTCATGTAGTTGTTGATGCTGCTGTTTACCACATCTGGATGGCCTAGTGATCAGAGAACTGGTCTTGTAGCCAAGAAAGCCTGAGCCCAAGTCCTGCCCACAATCCATTCTGGCTGGGATGCTGGGCAAGTCATTTTCCTTCCTTGTATCCCAGGTCCCTCTCTAAGATCATATATTCCAGAAAAGACACTGACCTGCATGGGTAGGAGAAATATTCCTCTCTGGGAGTGCAAGGTCTAAATCTTTATTTCTGTGCTATTGTTGATACTCTCATGGTCCAGCCTTCAGTATTTGGATTATATTAAGTTGTGTGCTAAGAATGTGAAATGGATGAAGGCCCCCAATCTTTAGAATGACAAGGTAGAGTGGGATGTAACACAGACTCTGAAGGTCTCTGTCATGAGCTACTTTTCCAAAGATCAGCCAGTGAGCACATTTACAAGGCACCTACTCTGTGTAAAGTGCAATGCTGGAAGCTAGAGAAACCAAGACCAAAGTGAAACAGCACCTGCCTTGAAGAAAATGACTTTCTCTCCATGACACTGGGAATTACGTGGGCTGAATCATTTTATGATGTAGATGGTTTTAATTCTATAAAGAGGTGCCTGGAAATTTATTAGGGACTGAGAAAATTGAGGAAAAAGTAAAGTCTCTCAGTTCTACTGCAAGCTTCTTAACCAAATTGCCTTAAGTTCCTCCCATGGGCAGGACGTTGGACCATGATGCCCACTGACCTACAACCATAGCAAACACTTATGTAGTTATTGTGCAAAGACGGACATGTAGGCCTTAGAAATGCCAAAGAGTTTAAGTGGGTGATCTAAGATGATGCATCTGGTCAGTGGCAGAGGTGGGATTTGAATTCAGGCTTTCTGGATTCAGGACAAATACTGTCACCTTTCAAGTTATGTAGGGGGAAGAAGAAAAATCTTCAATCCCTCTTTTTCTACTTGAACACAGACAACGGGAAAGCAGAATAGAAGGGACTGCCTATTAGTATCCACAAACAGAGAGTTTGAAGAAAAAGCCCAACCCCAACAACAACAAGGATGGAAAGCTGCTGCCTTGGATCCCCTGGAAAGGTCAAGGATGGCCCACAACAGGTTGCATTAATCTGAATTAATTAGGATGTCTTGATTGGAGACTGGAAGTCACCCAGGGCAGGGACATTCGTGTGGGGAGAAAGGAGATAAATGTGAGAACAGAAAGTAGATGGGGATATTGAAATGGGACAGACAAATAATCTGAAGCATGCCTGAATAATTCCTTGGTGAGAGGTGGGACCATTCCATGAAATCTCAGATGATGAGTAGCCCAAGAAATGCCAATAGAATAGCCTCACCAAGCTATTGGCTGGGGATATAGTGGAAGGATGGGAAATAGCCAGCCTGGAATCAGGCTACTTTGTCACATTTGCACCCTGGCATCCCCTCCTCACCCAGATCAGAGGGAGACACAATGGTTTCTCACTTACCGACATTTATCACATCCCCTAGCAGCTGAGTCCCTGAGTCACCACAGCCTCCTCCCAGGCTCCAACTTGCATGTGTTCTGCTCTGAACCTTGCCAGTAGAGGGGTGAAGACGGGCTGCAGAAGATTGCCATCTCACTATGGAAAAGTGACTCTTCTCTGAAAAATTCTGTCCCTGTGGCCAAACCAAGAGGGTCATTAATTTAAGTCATAAAATAGCTGGCCAGGGAACAGAAGGAGATGCTTTGCACCTCTCAGAAGCCTGTGGCAGCCACAAACAAAAACATGGGTTGTTGGTGGTGACCAGCTCTGTTTGTCAGGACCTAACAAAACCTCCCAATCAAAGCCTTGTGAACGTGATGGCCCTGTCCTGGAACCCTCCTCTTCTCTCCAAGGCCCTGTTATACACAGCACATAACTGAATGTTCAGCTTCCTCCTGGGAATGAAGTCTGAGATGCCATTTGAAGGCAGATCCTTAGGAGACTTCATGGGAGTATGTCTCTCCTCCCTGGCTTGGCCCTGGAAAGGGTTGGTAACTTTTCAGTGGTTGAAAAAAGAAGTCACCCTTTGCACCTCTATCTCTTGGTTGCACAAAGGTCATTACCCAGTAGTTAAGATGCTGAAAGAGTTTCTGTTCACCCTTGGAAAGACCTTACATCCATTCATGATATCTCTCCCACTGATGGTAAAGAAAATTGACCCTTCTATAGCTTACCATCCTGGGATGTTTTTGTGTCTCTTCCCATAAAGTTTTGTGCTGGAAACCTTCTTCTGTAGCTTTGGAATATTTCATGGGCAGCAGGTCATGGCTAGGTAAGAAACCAATGACGCCTAAGGGCCTGTAAATATATGGCCAGCCTCCTAAAGTTCACTCCCCTGGTCTTATTAGGATGGACAGTGGAGTCAGTGGTAGAGGATTGATGGCATCCTGTGAGTCATTAGGAAAAAGGATGCAGGAAAGAAGAGATACACTGATGAATCACACACACACACACACACACACACACACACACACACACACAATCTTGAAAATAGTCCTTTAAGTATTAAAGTCCTGGAAACTGGTTATAAAGGAAAGTCTACAAGCCAAAGTATCAAGATTCAGTTTCCTCAGAGTTTCAAGTTTGTCATTGGAAAAGACAGTATGGGACAGTGCAAAGAACCACAACTTGATGTCAGAGTGGGTGAGTCTTCATCGTAGTTTTGATACTACCTTTGTGGCCATCACTTCCCTTGGAGCTATCGAGGATCAGAGGATTTTGAACTCTAGAATGTGTCTTAGGAAATGTCTAAGCCATGTTGTAAGAAATGTCTAAGTCATTGTGTAGACTCCTTGGGCAGCCTGATGAAACTTGTGAGGCCTTAAATCAATAAAACAAAGGACAAGGGTTTATAAAGGTAGTCAATTCTATTGAAATTGAGATGTATTTTTCCCACCCAAGTCCGTGTACCCCCCTGAAATAACTGTCAGCTCCATGAAAGGCCCAGGTTAAGAACCTCTCCCCCTTCTAGGTCAACATCTTAGAAAAGATGCTTTATTCATTCGCTTTGTGTTCATTTCATAACTCTTGTCTTCTAACAAGGAAAACCAAGTAAAAGTCATCCAGTGTAGTGGCTCCATTGGACAACATCTGCACTATTCAGAATCCCCTTCTCATTATGAGCATATCCTTCCTTAGGGACAGCCAAGGGTTTAACACTTGATCAATTCTATTTCCTTTTGTTTCTCTTTTCATTGACATTGTTGTAATCACTGGGTAGTTTTTTTTCTTTGTCCTGTCTCTTTGGCATTATGCCATTTCCTACATCTTTTCCTCTCATTTTACTTTGAAATTGTTCAATCATTCAATTAATTCAATTCAAAATTCAATGCATTAACTCTTATTATGTTTTGGGTACTGGGGAATGCAGATAAGAAATTTAAAATAAAAACAATTTCTACTCTGAGGGAGCTTACATTACATTCATATAACATTGGTTTTTCTTCAGGCATTCCCCAATCCACAGGAACATGCTTTGTTTCCGGTTCTTTGACACCACAAAGTGCCACTATGAATACTTCAGAGTATTTTTGGACCTTTTTTCCATGCTTGACTTGTTTGAAGTACATGACCAGGATTGAGATTGCTGAGAGAAGGAAGATGAGACAGTTTAGTTACTTCCTGCTTAATTCAACCAATAGTAAGTCAATAAGCACTGCAGTTCCTGCCATGTGCCAGGCACTATGTTAAGTGCAGAGGATATAAAAAAGAGCAAAAGATATTCTTAATACTGTTAATGACAATTAGCTGTCAATAGTATTATTATGGGTTATTTTCATGTAATCATTTACAATTTGAAATTCTTCCTTTGAAAGCTTTTCAATGGGGTCAATTCCTTCAGTTAGCTGTTGGTGAATGACTTTTCCTCAGTTTCCCTGATGAGAAAACTGAGACTGAGAAAGTTTGAGGACCAATATCACCCAGTTCGAGACCCCAAGTTAGGTCTCTGAAACCCCAGTCTGGAGTGACTTGAAAAACGTGGATGCGAATTCATTTACTCTTGCGCTCCAGTAAGGCAGGGGCTTTACCAACTCATCAGTGGGAATGCTCCCTGTAGCTTTCAGATCTCTACCCCTCCCCCAGACTGTCCCATAAATCTATGACAGGTGGAACACCCAACATACTGAAGGCATTCATTCCTCTAGCTCTCTTCATATCTCATGTGGATACCACTGTCCACATGGGATGGGCTCTGCTTTCATTTCACTGGTTCAGTCTTTTATCCAAGTATACATTTTTTTGATGTCCTTTACATCATTTCCTCAGGGCACCTATTTATTATTCATTTACAATGGGCTGTAGCCTGGCTATGCCCAGCATATGCCTCTCCATTGCCTTTCGGGGTGACTGTCAACTCCTGTTCTTTGGAAAGAAGCAGTGCACAAATTATGATGCAGCCATGAAACAACATTGTAGAAATACTGGAGTTAAGAGGATAGGCCATCATTGGAGGGAAAATATGGTGGTCATGAAAAAACCATTAGTATTTGACTCACTATTGGAAGAACTGAGTCACATTTATATCTCTAGGCATTTTGGAACCTAGATGCAAATCCCAATGAGGACATCTCTATTGGCCACTGAACATGCTTCAGAGTTGGGATCTCTGTCTATCTATCTATCTATCTGTCTGTCTGTCTGTCTGTACATCTGTCTGTCTTTCTGTTTGTCTTTGTCTATCTGTCTATTACCTATCTGTCTATACATTTATCTATGTATCTATCTGTCTGCCTGCCTTTGTTTGTCTGTCTGTCTATTATGTGTCTATCTGTCTGTCTGTCTCTATCTACCTGTCTGTCTTTCTGTATGTCTTTGTCTGTTTGTCTATTATCTGTTTGTCTGTCTGTCTATCTATCTATTTGTCTGTCTGTCTATCTATCTATCCATCTATCTAAACACATACTCATATGCTGTCTGACACATAATAGGTATCTGATAAGTACTTATTGACTAATCCTCTGTCTTTCTCATTATATATATATATATGTAAGTTATATATACATCTAATATATGCAAATATATACATACTTTTGAACTTGCATATACAATCCCTACACACACAAAGAGACACACATATACACACATCTGTCTTGGTGATTTGAAAACACAGAAGTGAATTTATCCTAGCCTTTCCTACCTCTAGGATGAAGATGTCCAAAAGGGTTAATCTGGGAAATTTCAATTCCCACACCTTCAGCTAAAATTGCAAGTTCAGACATGAGGTTCTAGGTATGACAGAAATGGATTTCACAGTCTTGCTATCTAAACGATTTGGTGAGGAACACTGATGTTACGAGAGAATCCCCTGGCTACATCTGCCTCAGTCTCAATGAGCTCCTCTTCTTCCCCTAAGCCCATACCATGGCCCTTCTGGTCCAACCCACTGATGTCTGTTGGTAGCCTCCCCCTACCCTTATTTGTTCCTCCTACGTCTCTGTCCTTGTAACAACCCCATGCTTTTAGCTCCCATCTTTCACCAGAAAGTGTTTTCCTTACAAAGAAATTCTGATGAGAATTGGATGCAGCAAAAGAAGCCTCAGCTCAGAATTCTCTGAGACGTGCTCAGGGATGGGTCGCCTGGACAGATTTCCATCTCTGATGAACAATGGGTTGGGTCTTAATTGATTCCTGCAGAGGCCCTGGAGCCAAGGCCAAGGCCATGGCCCAAGTCAAGCCGCAGACTAGATGATCTGGGAGAGCCTCTGCACACACGCCTATGAAGCCCCACCACTGGCCCTAAGGCAGGATGGTTCCAGAATCCACTGGACCTTCCACATGAGTAATGACTTTCAATTCTCTAGGCTCCAGTCACTCCTAGTGACCGTGCTAGCTTCCCCCAGATTCTCATTTCTCCATTAGCCTTCTATTCCAAATGAATGGGATCTCTGAGTGTTCAAGGCATAACAGGTACCGCTTGTATTCCAAAAAGAAGAGAGTGCCGCATAGTGGATTTGGAATCAGAAGACATTCCCTTGAATGCTGATATCACCAGTAACCAGCTATGTGGCCTTGGTAATTCCCTTCCCCTTCCTGTGTTTCAGTTTCTCTATCTGTGAAATGAAGGAATTGAATGGGACACCCTCTACAAGCTCCCCTAGCCCTAAGTCTGATATGTTCTGACCCTGTAAATTCAGACTTATATGGAAAGCCTTCCCTGATAGGACCCCATGCCCAGTGCTACATGAAAAGCAACTATGGAAAGCACCTTCTCTCATGGAGTAGGCAGTCCATTCAACGAGAGCAGTCATAGACAAGTGAATGTTAGATTGTAAAAGAAATGCAAGAGGGGCATGAAGAGCATGCTAGGAGCACAGCTGACTCAATAAGCATTTATTAAGCACCTCATATGGGCAAGGAATTGGGCTAAGTTCTAGGGATACAAAAATATGGCCTTTGAATAAATGATTGGATTGGGGGAGGGGAGCCAGAGAGGAAACGTGAGGATTTCAAGATAACTAACTCCAAGATTAGGAAACTAAGAGATCAGAGAGGGCAGTGCCCTCAATAGAAAGGAGGAAAACTCATGTATACCTTTCCATTTCTTTATCTTCATTGGATACTTAATGGAAAAGCCAGAGAAATTCACATAACATCTAATCATAAAGATTAAGAAAATAAATGGTTTTCTTTCTCTTGTTTTAAAATGATAGTTATCTGGCATGTACTCTATTTTCCTACCAAAATGTGAGCCCCATCAGGGCAAGGAGCACATATTCTTCCAGTTATAGAAGACAGGAGCCAAAGCTGACTTACCCTTTCAATCCATGATGGCCTCTCAGGTCAAGATATGTTCTTCTCTTGTCTGCCTCCCTCCTCCCACCACCTCCCTGGACCTAGCACAGGGTTTCCCTCAGAGATAGCCCTTGGTACATATTTATTAAAATAAAAATTCAGAGAAAAAATGTTATTAACAAGAATTATTCTGTCATTTTCTCACACATAAGGATTCTATTGAATGAATATATATGAAAATATTTTGAAGATAAAGTATGATAGAAATGTAACCACTTATTAATCATAATTTAATTCACCAAGGACTTCTTAAGTCATTATAAGCAAGGATGATAGGTATGCAGAGAGAAAGTCTGCTTTCAAAGAGTTTTCTTTCTACTGGAATCCCTAGATTCCTTCAAAGTTCCACTCCTACATGGCATCTGCTAAAATACCCTCCTCCAGTTGCTAGAGTGAGCTCTGCCAGTTATTTTATTGGATGAATTTCTCTACATATGTGATATTTTTTCTGAAGAGAATATAAGCTCATTGAAGGCAGGTATTTTTTCCCTTTTCTGTCTTCATCTCCTCAATGACTAGTGCAGAGTATCTAAGTAGGGGTTTGATGAATATTTTTCATATTGGTTGGTTCATTGACTGATAGGTTATTGTCATTACTTCAGCTTCCCTGTAGCCAACCAGGGCAGGAAGAAATCTCTGACTCCAATTCTTTTTTTTTTTTTTTGCTGTAAGTTCTGTTTTTCTGTCCTTGAAAGTATCAACAGTGTTCTAAGCTCCTTTACACCAATCTTTTGACCAGATGGGAAAAAGTATGCTAAAACAGCCAATGAAAAGAGAGTAGATGACTCCCAAGAGTAGATGGGGACACTGGGAGTATGTCAACACAACATCCCTTCAATTTAACTCATTGGTTCAGGTTGGTGTTTGCTGACAAGGTCATTCCCAGATATTTGTCAGAATAAGATGAAATCTGGAGGAAACTGAGCTCCAGGGCAGAACTTCATAGGCTAGGGGCATCTTTGATGGTACTGTAATTATAATTTGTCTGCATGGCATAGCTAAGATGAGCTTCTAATGACATATTCTTTGAGAAAGTGGGGCTGGGGAAGAGGACAGACTGAACAGAACAAGAACACCTGGAGTCAAGCTCTTGCTTTTTGCTGGGTAAAGTAAGTCATTCCACACATGGAGGCAATTATAGCTAATTCATATAACTAACAAGAGTTAACAAATTGCTTTTGTTTGTAAGACATCTTTCAGTGAGGTGTAATTGAAAGGAAGGCTAAGTGAATTACTGGAAACTTCTGATAAAGTTCTCCTGGGACAGATAAGCTGCAATCAGCAACGTAGAGGGTGTAGCCACATTGATGAGCTCCCTAACCGTTAAGAATTGACCTAAGTATCAAAGATCCGAAGGTATCCCGTTGGTTGGCTATGCATCAATCCATCAATAATCCATTACTTTTTTCCTGGTAATTTCTCCCTTCACTGATGCAGATATCAATTCTTCTGCTTTAGCAAAGACTCTTCCAAAGTCGTTGAGTCCCCAAGCAAGCATTCCCCTGCTGCCATCCTGGAGATAACACCTCTCTAAACTGGGCAAGACTGTTCTGCAGGCAATCATATCCAGGCCTTCACTAGACCTGCAGCAAAGCCTTTCTGGTTTTAGAAAGCACTGACAGTTTGTCCTATGACACCATAGCCTTTAAGAATCCCAGTCACTACTATATCAAGATAAGCATAGAACCTTTGGTGGAGATGCCTAGGAAATAGCATTAGTTGGTCAATAAAAAAGGCTATTTCTCCAAGTTGTACTAGATCCTACGTGCAGCACGGTAACCTAAGGAATGGCCTTGGCATATTCAAGGGGCTTACCAGTGATCTTGGATTGGGGCATAGATGTCAGAGTAATCAAGTTCATTGAGAAACCTAGAAGAGATACCTAACACGTGGATGGCAGAAACAGGATCCAGACCAGAAGCTAAGAAAAATCAATTATGATAAAATTTTCAAAAGGCTAATCTGATGGACTCGTTTTACGAAGATTAAACTTAGTGAGTATAAATCCAAATTCCTACACTTACGATTTCAAAGCAAACAAAAATCAAAACCTGCACTGGGCAGTAAAAAGAGAGGGGTTGGGGAAGGACTAGCCAGTGCTTCCTATGAAAGGTCCTAGAGTTGGTCAGTAGACTTCAAGCTCAAGAGGAGCCCACAGTATGACATGGCAGTGACATAGATACCACTGGAGTTGACTCCATTGGAGTGGGCATGCTGTCCAAATGGCAGGAGGCAATAATCTCGATGTCCTCTGCCTGGCTCAGTTCACATCAGGAGCACGGCCTTTGGTTCTAGATTCCACATTTTTAGAGGGATCAGGATGAATTGGAGAAAATCCAGAACAGGGGGACAAGATGGTGAAGGGCCTTCAGTTCATACAGAGGGTGGATCTTTTGAAGGATTTGGAGATGTTTAGTCTGGAGAGAAGAGACATAGAAGGGACATAATAGTTTTACTCAGGATTTTGAATGGCTGTTTCTGTGAAAAAACAATTAGATTGCTTCTGCCTGGTCCCAGCATGCTGGAAGGAAGTTACAAAGAGACAGATTTGGGCTTGGCATGAGAAATAACCTCCTAACAATAAGGACATCTTTAAACTGGGATGAACTTCCATGGAAAGTAGAGTTCTAGTAGTTTCTATTTGAATAAAAGGAATATCATAGAAGAGATCCTTAGACTGGAGCAACCTTGAAATCCTTTAAACCTCCAAGATTTGAGGACTCTACAATTCTATGAGTTTAAAGTCATATTGAGGGAGAAGAGGAACACATTAAGTAGGTGGTTCCAATATAATGCAGACACTGTGCCAAAGGGTTTGGTAGATTTGGGTACATCAGGACCTCAGAGGAAGTCCTTGGGCATTTGTGGCTGGAATGAGATTTCACGGTGGAAGTGAAGGCTTTACCACTTGATCTGGGTCTTGAAATATGAGTAGGATTTAGAAAAGAAAGACTAGACTAGGGTGGCGGGGGGCAACATCTCCAACAAAGACACATGATTCAGAATCAGGCTGGTGCTATCAAGTGTGGAGAAGGTGAATTTGAGGTCATGGTGGGACACCCACAGGCAAGTGTCCTAAGTGACTATTGGTCATGTATTTGGGACTTATTTATATTGAGTCTCAATATAAAAAAACTTTCTCCCAACTAATGTTCCCCCAGAAAAGACAGGCATGCCTTGCTCTGTAGAGAACCCTCTTATAGATATTAGGGAGTCAGGGTCAGAGCTACATGCATTTTTTTTTCACCTGAAGATATAAAGTAATTTAGGAGTGAATGGAGCAGTGGTAGCAAATGGAACATTTCACCCAGGGAGTTGTCAGGGAACAAAAGTCTGACCCTCACTCCCTGTTGTCTGGAGGAAAGCGACAACCCCATGTTAACTGTAACCTGGAGGTAGAGGCTTCAAGGTGGTTGTTATGAACTAACAAAGGACCATGAGACAATGTACTCCTGGTGTGTGAGTGTCATGGGACAACAGTCCACTGCCCCATGTCAGTTAGTTCTGGGCAGGGATATGGCCCCTTCAAATTCTGAGATTCTATTTTCAATGGCAGCCTTTCATAAACAAGCCAATCAAAGCACAGCAAACCGAACACCTTCTTCCTAGGGATTTGCTCTCAATTACCATTGTCCATCTAGCTTTTAAACTCCGATCTCAATCCAGTCAAGGTCCCCAGTTTGTGCAACATGATCAAGTTCTTGAGGCACCCAGAACAGGGCCTCTTCCTCATTCATGGCGTACAAAGACTGCAGAGCCAGAGTTAGCCCCAGTGATGAGTCCCGAGTGTTCCAGACTGGAATAATGTGGAATTTGTCTCAGAGTCCTTGTCAGCACAGGGAAGCATGTACTGATCCATCCAAGACATTCCTGTCCCTGAGAAGGAATTGGAGGCTAATAACAGAAGAGCATCACATTTCTCTTGGATGCAGCTGGTGGCAGGGCCCCCTGGTTACAGGTCTGCATGGAAGGAAGTGGCAAGGCCAGGGACCACAGATCCAGGAAAGAGGCCTGTTCCCCAAGTCTTGGGTTCTATTCACTCAGACCCAAACCAGTGTCAAATCCCTTTTGTGTGTCCAAGTGGTGGTTTGGAAGGCATTCGGCATTCCTTTTGCCCACTCGCTAGAATGGCTGAGCTCTCCATGCTGCTGTGGGCCAGGCCACCGCTGCTGATTGGAATCAGGTTGGATTTGCGGGTGGGGCTTTTTTTCCCTTATAATCTTCCAGCTCTGTTGCTCTCCTCCCCCTCATCAGTGCTGTGTTTGGATATAAACACAGAAGGGACACTATCAACACTCTCATCCTCTATTTGCCCCATCTGATTAGAAGGGGGATTGATTTCTCTCCCAGCCTGAGTAATTCCCTTAGGAAAAAAAATATATATAATCCACTGTTTCCATAGTAATCATTCACTTCTGTGTGTGAGAAGGAATTACAAGGGTACTTCTGCTGACAATTTATTCCTCAGGAATTTTAGATAATTTGATTCATTGCTCTGCCAGGGGTCACCATGGATTTTCCTTTTACAGAAAGTGGGAAAACAAGCATAGTCAAAAAATACCACCACTTTGCTCAGCCTCTGCCTCCAGCACACTGCTGGGCCCAGCTGTTTCCCCAGCACTGGATGTGAGCCCTCTCTCTCCCCCTCCTTCCATCCTCTTTCTCTCTCTCTCCCCCCTCTTTCTCTTAGTCCTTCTTCCTTCTTTTCCTCTCTGTCTTTCTTCTCCTCCTCCTCCTCTTCTTCCCTTCTCCCTCTCCCCCTCTCTCTCCCTCTCCTTCCTCAACTCATTTTCTAAAAAGAGACACCTCTGTCCATCGCAAGTTCATGGCAGATCTTGGCCTTTCTCCCTGTGTCTCCTCTGTAGTGCTTTCTTCTGGGAAGGATGAAGAGCATGGTAGAGGCTGTGTCTGTAAGGGTCAGGGTTTGGCAGTGATATGTTTGAAAACACCCTAGCTGGAAGGCCAGAGAGCTACTGTCCTTCTCCAGACCTTGGTTTTCACTTCCGTGAAATGAGCCAGAAAGGTAATAAAGGCAGTGTGATGTAATGGATAGAACATTCAATTTGAAAGGAGGAAGACAAGACTTTGAAATAAGTCTCAGACACTGACTAGCTGTGTGACCCTAGGCCAATTGCTTAATCTCTCTGGGCTGCAGATTTCTCATTGGCATCATGAACATGGGCTTGAAATGGATAGCATCCTTTCTTACTTGAGTTTTATAAAGCTGTGGCATGGTCCCTCGTAACCCCTACACTTGAGAAGTGGAGTCTCCTTTTCAGGTCTAAGTAGAGGTCACCTCCAGTCCTGTACACTTGCCCACAAGGGGAAACAGCAAGGTTCGGGTGACTCAGCACAGCCTGGATGCCTGGACCCAGACTTGCTTCCTGAATAACCTGGGCCACTCATAATTAGAACTGAGAGAGCCCTCAGAGCATCAGTAGTGGCTTTTTTCCACATAGATACTGAACACATCTTGCTTTAAGGGGGTGTTGATTTAAATGCTGGGATGACTCATGGCCTCCGGCTGTCTCTCTGCAATGTGGGCATGACATGAGTGCATTTCAGTGCAAGGTTTTTTCTTTGGTCCTGTGGAATGTCCTTTCTCCTTTGTTGCTGCTGCTGTTGTTTGCTTCCTCTGACCTTTGTCTTTGACCTCCTAAGAAATGGGTGCATATTTCTTCCTGCCAAGCCTCTGCCCCTAGGCCCTTGGATTCTCATTTCAATATCCTCTGACTCCTGAAGATGTCTTTGGAGCTAGCCATGTGCCAGGCTATAGGGAGCCTCTTCTCAGAAATCTGGAACCCAGGAAGAAAAGTCAGGCCTTGGGTGTGAAAGAAAGTTGGAGGAGAAGGAGTTTAGGTCTGACAGATACATTTGAAAAGATGACCCTGCCCTCCCTCCTCACTTCCACTCCCAAAATATCCAGCTTCCTCCAGAACATGGCCAAGGTGCTACCTGCTACTTGAGGCTTTGAGATCTCTCCTGATCTATTCCACCTCATTATTAACATTCTTCTCTTCCTTAAAATTACCTTGTGTAAGAGGCAGTATGGTGCAGTGAAGAGAAGGCCAGTCTGCAAGGTAAGGAGACTAGGGCTCAAATCCTACTTCTGACCTTGTGTCACCTGTCTTGACTGGTAGTTTTCCTGGGCAAACCACTGGACAAACTTTTCCATGCTCCAGGAAGTTTCAGAGAAGGCAGTATATAATGATGGAGGGAATTTCCTCATCTGGGAGTTCCCTATACCAGCAAAATTCCAGCTCTTATTTCCTGACTTTGATACATGTTGTGGTCCCTCTGCTAATGTACAGGCTTTATCTCCCAGAAGAACATAAGGTCCTTGAAGGAAGGGACTGATTATTTTTCTCTTTAGTTCCTTAGTCCCTAGCCTAGAGAAGGGTGGCACGCAGAAGGCTTTTGATAAAAGGTTGTTGAGTTGAATTGGATATAAGACCACCCCCTCACACTTTCCTCTGCTCAGCCCTGTCAAGATCCCTTAGCAAGCTTTGGATCCTGATTTTTTTTCCTGATTGATTTCTCTCTTTCCTCTTCAGGAGCGCCACAGTAGAGTAGAGGGGAAAGAGAGATTGACTTCCCATGCTGGAAGAGCTTAGAGCTGAATGAGACTTTACAGTTATCAAGTCCAAACCTCTTATTTTGCAGATGAGGCTCAGTCATTAAGTGACTTTTCTAGGGTCATATCACTCAGAACTTTCTGAAGTGGGGTTAGAAGAGTGACCATTACTGTGTCACTGAGCTGTTTGCTGATGCTGTGAGAGCACAAGAAAGCCACTATGACTCTTCACCATCTATCCTTTGCTCTTGTCACCTGACCAGCACACCTTCTTTTCCTCTTATTTATTTCCCTGATTGTACCTTTTCCTCTTGTTAGCCTTTTTTAAGTCCCCCCATTGGTTCTAGGGAGGCAGCTAGCTCACATCCATTATACCTTTCCATCAAACAATTGAATTTGAAACCATCTTCATGGTAATAAGTGATTACCATTTCTGTAGCTGCCCAATGAGGCAAGGGTCTCATATAAGCAAGGGGAATGAGGAATCTTTTTCATTAGAATATCCAGAAAAGTAAAGTGTGTCTTTCTCAAGGAAAGTTCTTGGTGATAAGTGGAACTGATGAGAGAGAATTAGAGCTGAAATTGACCTGGAAACTCATCAAGCTCACTATCCATTTACAACAGAGCAAAATGAGTTAAGGCCTCGTGCCTTAATAGAAGCTTAATAAATATTTAGCGATTGATTGATTGATTGCTTGAAATCAAGCTACAGAGAGCATGGGCCAAACTCACACAAGTATCAAGTAGCAAAACTGGGGCTCCTATTGGAGTCCTTGCACCTGAAATTCAAGGTTTTTCCCTCCCATTCTCAGATCAACTTCTGAAGGTTCCTTTTGCCAGATGCCAGGCAGACCTGTCCAAAAGGCAGAGCATAGAGAGAGAAGTTTGAAAAGCTTCCAGCCAGCCAGAAGAATGGGCCTCATGGGGTGATTCTCCTGATGGTATCCCGTTTTTTTATTCAGCAACCATGGTCCATTTGTGACTGGATGAAGCCAGTAATTATGCAGAGAAGATGCCCAGCAACCTTAATTGTGAACAAGTGGTAACTAGCCCATGGTTCGGCCTCATCTGCATTGGATTGGCTATGATGCTGCAGCCATCAATACAGTGAAATGCTGAGATTTCTCTTGAGTTACTGTCCTTCCAGTTGGGTTGTTCCACATTGAAATGCTTCCAATTTCTTTCCCTGAGGTGTGATGAATCTTCACTTTGAAATGGCACTCTTGACATGCCTTTGATTGGGGTGCCCAGGAAATCATCAGAGACTCTTTGGGACATGGATGAATACATTTCTTGTTGAATGTCAGATTCTAATGAATCAGACTCAAAATGAACATCAGTGACAGGCCAAGTTTCTCATCCCAGGCCATGAAATCAGACCATATTTCCTTGACATCGAGCCTTCATTGGCTGAAGAGTAAATCAGTTTTAGCAAAATGTCAATGAATTCTGAATGAGGCTTAGGGCGTGTAAGTGGCTGGCCATTAATAAGTGTCCAAGTTCAAACTGAAACCCAGGCTTTTGCAGTTTGAAGTACAGCGCTGAATCAAATCTGCTATGCTACATTTCCAAATTTTTTCCATCATAAGCACCAGTAGGCTTTGAATTCAGATCCCCTGTTCTTATCACGGGGTTATGGATCTTACACTGAGTTTGAGGGACTGTCTTGACAGGTCAGTAGCAATGTTCTTGAGGTCATTGTTGATGTAGAGATAGAATTCTAGGGTAAGATGAAGGTTGGAGATACAGACTTGGAAGCCTCTTGTAAAGTGAATGCATAAGTGAACCCATGGAAGGTGATGTTAGGAGAGAGAGGCAGAGATAGAGGCAGAGAGAGAGAGAGAGAGAGAAAATCTCTTAGAAGGTCCATAAAATGTCAATGTCAAAGGATCTTAGAGTCCATCCAGTCCCATCCTCTCATTTTCCAAATAAGGAAATTGAAACTCAGAGAGGTGATGCTACATCCCCAATGTCACACAGGAAGGAAGAAGGGCTGAGATTGAAACCAGAGTTAAAGAGGAGAGAATGGATAAACACAGAGGAGTTTTGAGGCATGGAGGAGAGATGAATGAACTCATGACAGATGACCTTAGTAGGATAGAAAGCTAGGCTCAGGCTCTCTGCTCTGAGCCAGGGGCTTGGCAGCAACTGGAGGATTCACCAAAAGGGTCAGAACAACCTCTGAAAGAAGCATTAAATGAATTTATTCATTCATTCACTTTTTTTCCTTAACAGACATATTTGACAAAGATAATAAGCATTTCAATATACAAAGAAAAATAAAAGGAGGATTGTGTGTGGAACCATGAACTTCTGTTAAGTAGGTCAGTTTATTTAAAAATGTTTATTAAATTTAATAATGTCGCAACAATTCCCTCATTTGTGTCCTAAGCAGAACACTTTAGAGATTCAGTCAAGGAGGCATGATCAAGCTGCCTTTTCCAAAGGAAGAGATCATTGAGGATCAGGCCACCTGCTCAACAGAAATGTGGCAGGCCAAGACTCATTGGATTGAAAAGCGTCAAAGTTGCTGACAGAGGTTGGCACCTTTAGAACATCATGGGCCGAGCAAACCTCGTCAGAGTTCTCGTTCTGCCAGGCTCTTGGGCCAGGGAGGTGCTTTTGCTGGTCGAATCAAGGTTGACATCATCACAGGCCACTCATGTTACAAAACTCCATTTCTAAGGGTAGAATGATTCTGACTTTGAGGCCTTTGGAATCTGCCTTATTAGTCCCTGAACCTAGAATAGTGATCCCTAAGATTCCATTTGCATTCCACTTGGAAGCCCCCAACTCTTATCTGTGCACCCAGAGGCTTGTTCTTGCCCCCAGAATGGACAAAAGCCTTGGAATCTGTCTCCACCAAGGTGCCTAAGTTCCCTTCTCTTAATCACACAAACTCCAAACTAGCCCAGTTGGTTGAGTGAGTCCTCTGACTCTCAGTTGTATAGGACATTCACCATGGTGCTTTCAGAGGGACAGAACTCCACAGATCATCCATTTTCGTGCAGAGCCTGCAGAGATGCTCTGTTCTATATTCTGGAATCTGCTGGGCAGCTTTTGTCATGTTGTCTGACCAGGCTATCCAGCTGAGCTGATGGCTGTAGTGGGGGAAGCCTTCTCTATTTACCAAATAGAAGAAAATATGTGTGTGTGTATGTTTTCTTTTTAACATAATTATTGCTTTTATTTTTAAGACTTTTTATTTTATATCAATGAGTTCAGGATAAAAAATCCATGAAATCAGAAATACCTACGGAAGGAAGGCTGATTGACCTCAGTCTCTTTGGAACTCTATTATCTTTCACTGAAACAGAGGGAGAAAAGAGACTTTAGAAGTCATTAGACAAAAGCATATCATGGCTCTATGACCTCTTGGATCAATTACTTTTCTTAGTTTGGTACATAAATCCCTTCACAATCTAGAACCAACAGACTTTTCTAGCTTTATTAGACCATATTCCCCTTCCCAGCAAAAAAAGATTTATCTACCTCTCCTCCACCATCATAGTGGGGGGAGGGGCAGTCTCACAAGGAAGGGAAATGATACGGTAATGGATAAGGAAGAAAAATTCAGTGCTTATGATGCTTCTGTTTCTCCACTTTGGAGAATATAGCTGTTGGGCTAGAAAGGACAGAAAAACAGGAAGAGCTGAAACCCAAGAAAGTGGGGAGATAGGATGTAAGAGCCTATGGGATCTTGATAAGTTCATATCACCTGGCAAAATAGTATCCAGAGGGGCAAACTTAGTTGTTGAGCCACAAACAGTCATCATGGAGACCAGGAGAGATACAACAGAACTGGAGAAGAGAAAATATCCCTATTTTCAAAGGAGGAAAAAAGAAAAGAGTCTCACAAACTGTAGGTCAGCAACATCCCTAGATGTGTTTTACACTAGCCAGCACTTCTACATGTTTTACTTGAGGTGATGATTCTTTGAGCCCAAGTATAGAATTTTGCATTGATTACTATTACATTCTATCTTATTGAGTTTGTCCCATCACACTCACCTTTCAAAGTCTTTTCAGATTCAATATGGCAGCTGTGCTTCTGAGTTCTATGCTATCTGTAAGTGTGGTTAAATGTGCAACGTCTTGACTTTCATTCCTCATTTTTGATCAAATGAATTAACATCTATAAAACCCTTGGAAAATTTTGAATATCTATCTCAATGCTAGTTACTATGACTATTGCTACTAATAATAGTATTCCCAGTAAAAATTTTTGTAGATTAAATGTTAACATCTAGAAAGGAAAGCAATGACATTGGTTAAGAGATGGCACAGTTTCTTTAGGAAGTGATCATGGCAGATTCACTCCAAACCCTTTTATGATAGGTGTTTCTAAAGTGTTATATAAGAGAAATATTACAGCTAATAGTTCCCCCTAGATGTTAGTCAAGAAGTTGATACCATCTGATGATTGCTTTAAGGACAAAATCAAGAGCTACAGGTTTGATGGCAGTGTTGTTAGGTGGAATTGATTGAATTACTACAGCCAAAAAATAGTCAGTGACCTGCCCAAACTAAGTGGGAGGGAATCTTCAGTGGAGTGCTCCAGGCATCTGGCCTTGGTTTGTGTTGTTCAACATTTTTAACAGCGGATTGATAGAAGAGATAGATAACATAATTCATGACATTGAAGACCCTGACTGTAGAGATCCCCATCATATCACTCCCAGAATCACACAGTCATTTAACCTCTATTTGCCTCAGTTTCCTCAACTATAAAATAAGGATAAAAGGAGCTCCTATCACATAAGGTTGTTGTGAGGATCAAATGAGACAATATTTTTGAAAGTGCTTAGCATGGTTCTTGGCACACAGTAGGTACTTATCCCCTTCTCTTCCCTCCCCAGAGCAGGGATGTAATAATGGCTTAATAAACACTTACTAAATCAAATTTAGTTTAACAACTTCTAAGCTTCCCAGAAGCAGGAAGAGAAACAGCCTCCTTTTCCATGTCTGTGCTTTGAAATCCACATAATCTCCCACTGATAAAGCCTTTGACCAAAACCCAATCCTTTGTGTATGAGGGTTTTGTGAAGATTTCAGCTGCTGCCCCCACACTTTTGTTCCAGTTGTTGCTGGAATCATTGAGGACACAGCGGCCACCCCTCTCTCCACACTGGAGCTGTCTTACCATCGTGTGATTTGAGGGTGGACCAACTTAAGAAAATTATCCCCTTTCTTACCCCATGGTCTCTGAAGCAGTAATGTAAATACCAAATTATATTTGTATGCAATAATAACCATGTCAAAAGAACAAAGGAGGACAGTATAGAAAAACAAGGCTGGCGATGCAGTCAGAGCAGCTTAGAGGGAGCACCCTTTGCCTGGAGATTATTCATACCCCAGCAGATCTTTAACCCTGCAGGTGCCACACGGCTACAAGAAATTGAAAGTTTCTTATGACATGTCAACCAATAAATTTTGTCAAGCTGAGGTGCCTGCTATTGAAGCTTAGTGATCTATGTTAGAATGTACATTCCTTGAGGACAGGATCTGTTTACTTAACACATTGGTACATGACCAATGAAAGCTAACTGATCTGACTTCCCAGGAAGCCAACTCGATTTCTACTTCTCTTGGCTCCTCCCATGGAATCCAGCTGAACAGAAAAGCAAAGAAGTTAAGAAACGAGTCCTGATGATGCAGTCTTCATCCTGCAAGTATAGCCCCTTACCTCATTACTGAGAGAAGGTGGAAGTCTTGGATTGTCAACTCTCCAATATCAGTATTAAATACTACAATTAAACAAAATGCAAATGCCTTTGAATACTGCTGGATGTGTTCACCTCACTGCAGTTGTGGTGATTCTCCTCCAAGGTTGGCTTACTCCATGTCAACTCTGGTTTCCCATGTTGTGGTACATCCTGGACCTGCCACAAAGTCTGTTTACATTGTCCTTTGGGTCATTTCCTTTCTGCTCCAACTCTGAGACACTTTCGTGCTCATGCCTTAGAATCTAAAATCAACACCAGGAAAGTACTGGTGTTAAAAAAAAATGGGCCTTTATTTCAGGGAAATAATAGAGATTGTTTAAAAAATGTTTACAAAATTAATTTTAAAATTAACCCAGTCTTATATCCACCTCCATCCCCCTCCTCAATAATTGTAAGCACAACTCACTGCCAATTTGACGTGTCTCTCCAAGGGGTGTGTGTGTATGTGTGTGTGTGTGTGTGTGTGTGTATGTGTATGTGTGCACAGGTTGTCCCAAAAGAATGAGTTCAGTTTTAATCTTTAATATGTTAGGAATATATAAAAAAGGGGTGGAGTCAAGATGGCAGATTGAGAGCAATTATTCACCTAAGCTCTTAGACAAACTCCTTCAGATACTTCTAAAAAGAGAATCTGACCAAATTTTGGAGGGCCAGAATCTAATAGGAGACAGACCGTGGCAGCTTCACAGCCCAAGACAGACTGGAAGGTAGATGGGAAGGTTCTGGGGAGGAGCCCACAGCTCACAGCACTCAGGTTGTACCAGCATGTCCCCACTGTGGTAGGGCTGAGCAGGAAATCCCAGGGCATTCCGAGTCAGTGGCTTACACTGTGGAATCTTGGGCATAACAGCCCAGGACAAGAGTTGTGCAGAATCAAGCGAGTGAGAGCAATGGAGCCCCAAGTACCTGCAGCAGCTGCTCCTGAGACTATCAGCCTGCAGATTAAATGTCTGTAAGTCACCTACTTGAACTTCCGGGAGCCAAAATGGTGGAGTTATTGGTAAATAGTCTCTTTCCCCTTGTTGACCTCAAAAGAACCATAAATACTTCCCCAGAAAAATGCTGGAATGCTGGAATCAGTAGAAGGGGCAATCAGTCTCTTAGCACATGAGGCTGGGAGAATGGCTAAGGAGGATTCCTCTTCCTGTGGTGGAAGGCCACCAGTGCAGGACCAGACAGCCCCACTTCAGCAAACCGAGAGGAGATCCTGAGCCCCAGGGGGGTTGAAGTCTCCCAACCACCAACACCAGGACCCCAGGCATGCCTCAGCACCCCAGGGGAAACCAGAAGACACTAGGGCAGCCAGAATCATGAATTGTAGAACTTGCCTTGGCTCTAGCTCAGTTGAGGAGACATCCTGTGGCCAGAACACCCCTTCCCCACACATAACAAGCAAGGTCCAGGGAAATCTGGGGAAACACAGAAAGATTTCACTTCGTCTCTGCTTTCTCACATCAACTAGTTCAGCACCAAATTCTTTACCTTCTAGCTGGAAGAACCAGAGGCCACAATACACAAAGCCTCATCGCCATGAGTAAGAAGCAAAGCAGGAAAGAAAAGACCATAGAATCTTTGTATGAGGACAAAGACCAAAACATGAATACCAAAGAGGATCAACATTGAGACTGTAATCCCATCTTAAACTTCAGAAGGGACTATGAACTGGTTGCAAGGACAGAGAGCACTCTTGGAAGAGTTGGAGAAGGATTTTGAAAGCCAAATAAGAGAAATAGAACAAAAATTGGACAGTGATTTTAAAAGTATGAAAAAAGAATTCACTGAAGAGAACAGCTCCATCAAAAGGAAAATTGGACAAATGGAAAAGAAAGTACAAAACCTATCTGGAGAAAGTAATTCCTTAAAAGGAATAATTGGACAGATGGAAAAGGAGATGCAAAAGTTAACTGAAGAAAGCAATCTGACAAAAATTAAAATCTGGCAAGTAAAAGCAAATGAGTCTATGAGGCATCAAGAATCAATCAAACAAAATCTAAAGAATGAAAAGATAGAAGAAAATGTAAAACATCTAATTGGAAAAACAATTGACCTGAAAAATAGATCCAGGAAAGAAAATCTAAGAATTATTGATCTACAAGAAAGCCATGATGAAGAAAGGGCCTGGCCAATATCTTCCAAGAAATCATCAAGGAAAACTGCTCCAAAGTCCTAGATCAAGAAGGCAAAGTAGGCATCGAAGGAATCCACTGTTCACCTCCCAAAAGGAATCCCAAACTAAAAACACCAAGGAATATCATTGCCAATATCCAGACCTATCAAATGAAGAAGAAAATACTACAGACAACCAGAAAGAAACCATTCAAATATTGAAGAGCTACACTCAGGATCACACAGGACATTACCACTTCCATATTAAAAGATCAAAGGAATTGGAATATGATATTCTGTAAGGCAAAGAACTGGGACTACAACCAAGGATCAATTACCCAGTAAAGTCGAGCATAATAGTTCAGGCAAGGAAATGGACATTCAATGAAATAAGGGGTTTCCAGACCTTCCTGATAAAAAGGTAAGAATTCAATAGAAAATTTGATCATCAAACTCAAGTCTCAAGAGAGTAAACAAGGGAAAAGAAAAACCTGCTACCCAATAGGGGCAAACTGTTTACATCCCTATAAGGAAAGATGATACTTGATAATCTTGAGAATTTTATGCTTATTATGAAATATAAAAGGGATATACATAGATAGAGGGAGAGAGAATAAAGTAAATGATGTGATGATAAAAAAGTGATTGAAGGGTGTGAAGGGATTGTAACAGGAGATGTGAAAAGGAGGAGGCAGAAAATGATGAATTACATTACAAGACGAAGCACAAAATTAAATTACAGTAGAAGGAAAGAGGGGAGGGAGAGGAGCATTGCTTGAGAGGTACTCTCATCTGATTTGGTTCAAGGAGGGAACAAAAAACTTAAGAATATAAATATAACTAGCACTATAGGCAGTAGGAGGGAAAGGGGGAAAGAAAGGGGAGGGGAGACTAAAAGGGAGGGAAGAAGTAATAAAGATAAAGGAAAGTAAAAGGCAGGGGGATTGAAAAAAGGAAGGGAAGACTGTGGGAGGTGTTGGTCAAAAATTAAAACTGGAGGGGAAGGGAGAAGGGAGAACTAAAAGCACAAAATGTGGGAAAGAAGATGATAGGAAAGACACACATAGTAATCATAACTGTGAATGTGAATAGGATGAATTCTTCAATAAAATGGAGACAGATACCAGAATGAATTGAAAACTATAGTTCAATAATATGTTGTTTGCAAAAAACACATTTGAAATGGGGAGAAATGCACAGGTTAAAGGTAAAAGGTTGGAGCAGAATATATTGTGTTTCATCTGATGTAAAAAATGCAGGAATAGCAATCCTAATCTCAGAAAAAGCAAAAGCAGAAATAGATCTAATCAAAAGAGATAAGGAAGGAAACTATATCCTGCTAAAAGACACCATAGAGAATGAAGCAATAACATTACTTACATATATGCTCCAAGTGGTATAGCATCCAAATTCTTAGAGGAGAAGTTAAGGGAGTTACAAGAAGAAATAGACAACAAAACTATACTAGTGGGGGACTTCACCTTCCCCCACCTCTGAACTTGATAAGTCTAACCTCAAAATACATAAAAAAGAAGTCAAATAGGTGAATAAAACTCTGGATAAGGTAGATATGATAGATCTCTGGAGAAAATTGAATGGGGATAGAAAGGAATATACCTTTTTCTCAGCAAGAAGTGGCACATATACAAAAATTGACCATGTACTAGGGCATAAAAGGCTCACAAATCTGTGCAGAAAGGCAGAGAGAGTCAATTCTCAGATCACAATGCAATAAAATTATATGTAATAAAAGGCCATGGAAAGATTGATCAAAAATTAGTGGGAAATTAAAGAATGAGTGGGTTAAACAACAAATCATAGAAACAATCAACAACTTCATTCAAGAAAATGAAAATAATGAGACAACCTACCAAATCTTATGGGATACTGCAAAAGCAGTTCTTAGAGGAAGCTTTATATTTTTGAATGCCTACATGAATAAAATAGAGAGAGATCAATGAATTGGGCATACAGCTGAAAATGCTAGAAAAAGAACAAATTTAAAATCCCCAAGTAAATACCAAATTAGAAATACTGAAGACCAAAGGAGGGATTAATAAAATTGAAATTAAGAAAACTATTGATATATTAAGTAAAACTGAGTTGATTTTCTGAAAAAATCAACAAAACTCATAAACCTTTGGTCAGTTTGATTTTTTTAAAAAAGAAAGAAACAAACCAAATTAACAATATCAAAAATGAAAAGGGTGAACTCACCTACAATGAGGAGGAAATTAAAATAATAATTAGAAATTATGTTGCCAACTGTATGCCGATAAATTTGACAATCTAAATGAGATAGATGATTATTTTAAAAAATATAAATTTCCTTTTTTTGGGGGGGGGTGGAGCCAAGATGGCAGAGTAGAAAGACACACATTTGGTGGCTCCGAACCCACAGCCTATGGATTTCCTCTAAAAAGAACTCCCAACAAATTCTGGAACAGTGGAAGCCACACAGCAACACAGTGAAGGAGATTTCCGTTCCAGAGAGCCCTGAAAAACCGACTCCAAAGGTCCATCACACACCAGACAGGAGGGGAGCCCTCCCCTACCCTGTGGAGCCCTGCCCTGCCCTGGCCACGCAGCACTGAGAGGAGCGACCAGATCCAAACAGGCATCAGGGAAAGAATCTCCAGCAGCCACGAAGGTCCCTTCACCCACAGATGCTCAGGTCAGTGAGAGAGACGGGCTGAGAGGGGAGCAGGGTGTCTCTAGGACTCAGACCCCCTCGGAAGGCAGAAGAAGAGGAAGCAGGAGAGGGTGCAGATGGCCAGAGGCTCCCAGAGCAGGCAGGAGCTCAGCAGCAGCTCCATTACAAAAGGTCTCTGCATAAACCCCCTGAGGGAACTGAACCCAGGAAGCAGCTCTGCCCCCACCTGAGCACCAGCAGATAAGCTCCCATTGAATATCAGCCAGGCCTGCCACCAAAAGCCCTGAGGCTGGGGAGCAGCATTTGAATCTCAGACCCCAAGCACTAGCTTGGCGAATCTAGCTGAGGGTGGACAGGAATCTCAGAAGTCAAGTAACTGGCTGGGAAAATGCCCAGAAAAGGGGAAAAAAAATAAGACCATAGAAGGTTATTTTCTTGGTGAAAAAATGATTCCAAGCTTCCTTTCTGAGGAGGAAGAACAATGCTTACCATCAGGTACAGACATAAGAGTCAAGGGCTCTGTATCCCAAAGACCTGAAATCAATATCCAATGGGCTCAGGCCATGGAAGAGCTCAAAAAGGATTTTGAAAATCAAGTTAGACAGGTGGAGGAAAAACTGGGAAAATAAATGAGAGAGATGCAAGAGAAGCATGAAAAATGGGTCAATACCTTGATAAAGGAGACCCAAAAAAATGTTGAAGAAAATAACACCTTGAAAAATAGGCTAACTCAATTGG
>CM053772.1:6771046-6797923 GCA_028658325.1 Potorous gilbertii
GATGGGCTCATATCTTAAAAGAAATCAAGGTTAATGGTGAGAGAGAAATGAAGTGGGAGGAGAGAGGGTGAAATGGAATGGGGTAAATTATCTCTCATAGAAGAGGCAAGCAGGAGACTTCTTAGTGGAGGGAAAAAGAGGAGAGCTGAGGGAAAAACATGAAGTTTACTCTCATCACATTCGACTATAGAAAGGAATAAAATGCACACTCATTTTGGTATGAAAACCTGTCTTACAGTACAGGAAAGTGGGGGAGAAGGAGATAAGCAGGGTCGGAGGGATGATGGAAAGGAGGGTAATGGGAGGAGGGAGCAGTTTGAAGTTAACACTCAGGGAGGGACAGGATCAAAAGAGAGAATAGCAACGATGGGGGGCAGGATAGGATGGAGGGAAATATAGTTAGTCTTACACAACACGACTATTATGGAAGTCACTTGCAAAACTACACAGATATGGCCTATATTGAATTGTCTGCCTTCCCAAAGGGAATGGGTGGGGAGGGAGGGATGGGGAGAAGTTGGAACTCAAAGTTTTAGGAACAACTGTTGAGTATTGTTCTTGCTGCTAGGAAATAAGAAATACAAGTAGTGGGGAATAGAAAGTTATCTGGCCCTACAGGACAAAAGAGAAGATGGGGTAAGGGAAGGGAGGAATGAAAGAAAAGTGGGCAGATTGATGATATGGGTAATTAGAATGCTCAGTGTATTGGGGAGGAGGGAGGGGACAAATGGGGAGAAAATTTTGAAACCCAATATCTTGTGAAAATGAATGTAAGAAGTTAAATAAATAAATTTATTTAAAAAAAATATAAATTTCCCAGATTAACAGAAGAGGAAGTTGAATACTTAAATAGCCCCATCTCAGAAAAAGAAATTGAACAAACCGTCAATGAACTCCCTAGGAAAAATCTCCAGAGTCAGAGGGATTTACAAGTGAATTCTACCAAACATTTAAAGAACAGTTAACTCCAACACTATAGAGAATATTTGGGAAAACTGGGGAAGGAGTCCTCTCAAATTCTTTTAATGGTACAAATATGGTTTTGTTACCTAAACCAGGAAGAGCCAAAACAGAGAAAGAAAATTATAGACCAATTACCTTAATAAATATAGATGCAAAAATTTTAAAGAAGATTTTGGCAAAAAGAATACAGCAACTTCTCATGATTATAATACGTTATGATCCAGTAGGTACCAGGAATATAGAACTGTTTCAACATTAGGAAATATACTAGCACTCTTGATTATATCAACAATAAAACTAACAGAAACCACGTGATTATCTCAATAGATGAAGAAAAAGCTTTTGACAAAATACAACATCTATGAACACTGAGGAGCATAGGAAAAAATGGAACTTTCCATAAAATAATAAGCAGTATCTACCTAAAACCTTCAGCAAGCATTATATGCAATGGAAATAAGCTAGATGCATT
Source organism: Potorous gilbertii (assembly GCA_028658325.1). Classification (NCBI taxonomy): domain Eukaryota; kingdom Metazoa; phylum Chordata; class Mammalia; order Diprotodontia; family Potoroidae; genus Potorous; species Potorous gilbertii. The sequence goes on from CM053772.1 coordinate 6,772,482, forward strand.
CTCAATAAGATCAGGGGTGAAACAAGGATGTCCATTATCACCACCATTATTCAATACAGTACTAGAAATGTTAGCTGTAGCAATGACAGAAGAAAAAGAAATTGAAGGAATTATAATAGGTAAAGAAGAAACTAAGCTAAAACTCTTTGCAGATGATATGATGATATACCTAGAGAATCCCAGAGATTCAAGTGAAAAACTACTTGAAATAATAAACAACTTTGGCAAAGTTGCAGGTTACAAAATAAACCCACACAAATCTTCTGCATTTCTGCATATTACTAACAAAGTCCAACAGCAAAAGATAGAATAGAAATCCCATTTAAGGCTAGGGTAGACACTATAAAATATCTGGGAGTCTCCCTGCAAAAACAAATCCAGGGACTCTGAACACAATTGCCAATAAAGTCAGATCTAAGTAAGTGGAAAACATCAGTTACACGTGGATAGCCAGAGCCCATATAATAAAAATGACAATTATACCTAAATTAATTTACTTGTTCAGTGCCAAACCAATCAAACTCTCAGATAATTATTGTACAGCTAGAAAAAATAGTATCAAAATTTACTTGGAAAAACAAAAGTTCTGGATTATCAAGGGAACTAATGAAAAGAAATGCTAGGGAAGGTGGCCTAGTTCTACCAGATCTCAAATTGTATTACAAAGCAGCAATTATCAAAACCGCTTGGTACTGGCTAAAAAACAGAAGGGTAGACCGGTGAAATACATTAGGTACTCCAGACACAGTAATCAATGAATATAGCAATCTACTGTTTGATAAACCAAAGGACTTCAGCTTCTGGAGAACTCACCATTTGACAAAAATTGCTGGGAAAACTGGATAATAGTGTGACAGAAACTAGGAATAGACCAATGCCTGACACCGTGCACAAGAATAGGGTCCAAATGGGTACATGATCTAGTTATAAAGATTGATACTATAAACAAATTAGTGGAGGAAGGAATAGTGTATTTATCAGATTTATGGAGAAGGGAAGAATTTTTGACTAAACAAAAGATGGAAAGCATTATGAAGTGCAAAATGGATAATTTTGATTACATTAAACTGAAAAGGTTTTGCACAACCAAACCCAATGCAACCAAGATTAGGAGGGAAGCAGAAAACTGGGAAATAATTTTTGCAGCTAGTGTCTATGATAAAGGCCTCATTTCTAAAATACATAGAAAATTGAGCCAAATGTACAAGAATACAAATCATTCCCCAACTGACTAATGGTCAAAGGATATGAACAGGAAGTTTTCAGAGGAATAAATTAAAGCTATCTAAAATCATATGAAAAAATGCTCTAAATCACTATTGATTAGAGAGATGCAAATCAAAATAACCCTGAGATACCATATCACATCTATCAGATTGACTAACATGACAAAACAGAAAGATGATAAATGTTGGAAAAGATGTGGGAGAGTTGGAATATTAATTCATTGTTGGTGGAACTGTGAGTTCATCCAATCATTCTGGAGAGCAATCTGGAAGTATGACCAAAGGGTTACAAAAATGTGCATACTCTTTGACCCAGCAATACCACTTCTAGGAATGTATCCCCAAGAGATCAGAAAAACGGTAAGGGGACCCAAATGTACAAAAAATTTTATAGCAGCTCTCTTTTTGGTGGCCAAAAACTGGAAATGAAGGGGATGTCCATCAATTGGGGAATGACTGAATAAATTGTGGTATATGAATGTAATGGAATACTATTGTACCATATGAAATGATGAACAGGAAGACCTGGTGCTGAGTGAAAGGAGAAGTACCAGGAGAACTTTGTACACAACAACAACCACAGTGTGTGAGGAATTTTTCTGGTAGATTTAGTCCTTCGTTGCAATTCAAAGACTTAAATAATTCTCAGTGGTCTCCTAAGACAAAATGCCTTCCCCATCCAGGGAAAGAAATATGAAATTAATTGCAGAACGAAGCAGATCATTTTCTTTTCTATTATATTTTGGTTTGTTTTATGATTTCTCCCATTCATTTTCATTCTTCTATGCAGCAAGACTAAGGTGAAAATGTGTGTAATGGAAATGTATGTGTATAACCTATATAAAACTGTTATGCCATCTCAGGGAGGGAGTGGGGAGGTAGTGGGGAAGGGAAGAGGGAGGGGAAAAATCTAAAATATATGGAAGTGATTCTAAAACACTGAAAACAAATAAAATGATAAAAAAAGAATGTATAATAAAACATTATATAAAAACTGGTCATTCGTCTTTTATACTCAATTTCTTTTCATTGTATTTTAGCAAAGGCTTTACCCCATTTGTGGAAAGCACTGCTTGCTCATCCCAATCTAACAGAATTGTGAGATCACCTCATATGTCCCCTTCCAAAGGAGATTGTCCTGATGCTCTCTAGCTGCTAGCTCCTCCATTAGAAAATTATTTTGCATTTTTTGTCTACATTTTACATTAGTGAATCTGAGTGTCTTTTCTTCCCTCAGTACAAGAGTTCCTTCTGAACAAGGACCACTGAATTTTTGTCTCGTATTCCCAGTGCTTATTATAATGACTAGACAGCATATAGTAAAATTCTCCTCGCTGAATGAATGAATGAGTTACCACAAGTCTTTCTGAGGTCATCCAAAATCCACAATTATATCACTTTCTTACATGACTTGGGGGAAGATTAATCCTGGTCAGTTTCTCTATTGAGGCAATTGGGGGGTGATCACTCTGGTGCTGAAGATTACAAACATCCTTTCACTTTGTAAGATCTTTGGACTATTTCATGAATATCACAGTTGCCACCAAACACTATGACAGAACTTGTTTTCTTCTTTTCTTTGAACCTAGAAGCCTCCCTGGACAGAGCCTTCACTGGGATGTGACAGTCAGTGCTTCGCTCCAGGGCACTGACATTTACTGATGATGGATATTTAACTCATGTCCTCCTCCAGTATAAACCACCAGAGTAACTTGTGCTCTCCCCTGGACTTATTCTATTTGACTTCAAAGGGCAGAACTAAGGTCAGTTATTGTACTTTGCAAAGCAAATTCAAGTTGCTCTCTGGAAGAGCTTGCTAACAATGAAAGCCATCCAGAAGCAGAAGGGGCAGCTGTGGAAGGAGGTGGGTTTCTTTGCTTTGGAGTTTTTTAATGCACAAGTTAGATAACTACTTGCCCATGTCTACCATACAGGTGACTGGCGTTCAGAGATAGGTTGAACTCTGAGAGTCTATGATTCGGTGGATTTGCTTGATTATATCTTATTTTCATTTTTTGAATTTGAGAGCTCATTCCATGTTGCTTGCTCTAGCTGTCAAAATTACTAGGTTTAGCTCTGATACTACCTCAAGAAAAATAGAGCAAAAATATAGGGAGGGGGAAGTAAGCACAATGACTTGCTAACCACCCCCAAAACTTGGACTCTGTTGACTTCAGGAATAAATGTATTACTGAATAAATGGATGGATAAAAATGCAGTTATTAAACACTTGCTCTATACCATTAACACATTAACTGTGTTACTAGGAACATCAATACAAAAAAAGGTAATCCTTGATTCTAATGGAGAAGACAGTGCATATTGGGGAATGGTGACTAAGAAGGGGTGTGTTGGGCTAGAAAATCACAGGAATGGTCAATGGAGCCATATGGCAATTGACTGATGTGTTCTTTTCAGGAAGGAAAGTGATGATATTGATTTGATTTTTATCCACAGGGGTATACATGGGAAATAGCAGGGGAAGGAAAGCTAGGACATCGACACCATAGTATAAAAATGACTGTTGAACTGCAGCAGCATGTTGAGTCTGGGTCTAGAGACCACTGAAAAGGTCAAGGCCCCAGGGCAGGGAGCTACAGTGAAGCTCAGAGGGGAGGATGCAAGGAATGTTTTCAATGATTCTTGAAGCTCTACTTGGGTTACACATTGGCCAGACCCATGATCCAGGACTTGCACAAAAGGTACTGTGAAACTGCAGTTCATATATGTCTGTAGTGTCCATGCTGCTACATACCTTGATCATGTTACTTAATTGGCAGTTTGGACCAGGGAAATAAAAGCTTCATTGGAGCTCAGAAGATCTAGGTTCAGGTCTCAAATCTTTAGGAAAACCTCTTTTGGGTATCTCTGTTTCCACATGATTGATGAATGCTTTCCAGCACTAAATCTGTGGTCTTTCTGGAATCCTTTGTAAAGCCACAGTGTTCATATACAAAGGCAGGAAGATTTTATTCTATTTGTCTCTCCACCCACATAAATCATGTTTGGTAAGGGATGGAGTACTGAACTTGGAGTCAGGAAGAAACTGGAAACTGATGAGGTGTTTGATCATGGACAGCTCACTTCTCCGAGTCCCAATTTCCTCATCTGTGATGGAGAACCATATTACCTGCATTATTAATAATAGAAATGCCACATTAAAACTGCACTAAGCATATTGGATCACCTTGAACATGGAAAGTATTGGACAAACTATAAAGATCCATGTACTATCAATCATTAATATTCAGAGCTCCCTCTGCTAGTTTACAACAATCTCTGTCTCTCCCCCCGCCCCCAGAGGGTGTAAACTACTCAAGGGCATGGACCTATTGAGGTTTGTTTGTTTATTTTAACATTGGGTCTCCAGGTCTTGCTGAGGCTTGAGGTAGGGGCTTATCCTATGGTGCTGAACTTCATGTAGAATCTAGCTGACTTAACTCACCAGGGCTCAGAACTCCTGTGTTCTCACAGGCATTGGCCTCCCCAGTGGCTGAGATGGTAGTTCTGCTATGAAGAATCATGGAAAGAGAGACAATTTCATCTGTGTCTTTGTCTCCTAGTATCCAGAATGAGGAACAGGTAAACTAGCAGTTAGTTGATTCTCTCTTGACATTTCTTTGCATTCCTTTAGATTCACTTTCTTGTGCATAGCTCTGATCATCATCAGATGAAATGGAAGCCACTTGACAGGGGCAATTCTTGTTATTGTTCTCTTTTTGGTCTTTGCAAGCCTAGCTCTTAATAATATTGGGCACGTAGTGAGTACTCAATAATTTAATTCAAGTGTGCCTGAGGCGGGAGGTATCAGTGTATCTACCTTTCCAGTCAAGTCCCAATGTTCCACCTACATGATCACTGTGGAAGGAAACCTTCTAGCACTGACAACCCTAACATTACAGGACTGCCCATTCACATCATCCTTACTCCTGGGTAGAAGAGAGAGAATTGTGGTCATCAAGCTCCACATCAACTACTCTGCAGGTAGAAGACTCCATGAAATTTTCATTCATCAAGATTTGGTGACAAGACCATTTTGGGGACAGAATAGAGACTCCAAGTCTCAAGAGTTTCATCTCTGATTTTGTGCCTACACACTGTCTCTTCTATTTTTGTGAAGTTATTCTTTCATGAAACTATAATAAATCATCTTTCCTCCCCTACATTTCAGAACGCATCAGGGCTCTGATGTCCTGTTTCTGGACATATGCTTCCCATACTCTCCCACCTTCAAGTCTTTGTTCTTATTGGCCCCTATGCCCAGATTTATCACCCTCTGCACTGACTGTTGAAATTCTTTCTAACTTTAAAAGTCAAGCTCTTCTGGAGATTTTTTCTGTTGCCTTTCCGGTAATGTAGATTTCTGCCCTGTTTCTCATGTCTCACAGATAATTTTTTTAAACTCCTCTCACACTTATCATGAATTGTGGTTTGATGTCTGTATATCACAGCTAGGTGGCACAGTGGATAGAGTGCTGAGCCTGGAGGGAGGAAGATGCATCTTCCTGAGTTCAAATCTGGCCTAAGACTCTTTGCCTTAGTTTCTTCATCTGCGAAATGAGTTGGAGAAGGAAATTGTAAACCACTCCAGTGTCTTTGGAGAGAAAACCCTAAATGGGATCAAAAAGAGTCAGACAAGACTGAAAAAGGGCTGAACTGCAGCAACAACAAATCTCATACTCCTGACCTCGCTGCGTGCTCCATGAGTGTAGGAACCAGATGATGTTTAGTCATTGCATCTCCCCCCAGTACCTAGTAGGAGGTCTGCATCCATGTGGAATAACCAATTCTTGAAGAATGGATGCTTACAGAGGCCAGGAAGACACAATTCAGTGGAAAGCACTGAAAATGCAGTAAGAAGATGCAAATTTAAATCCTGGTTTGACTACTTCATCCTGATGTGACTTTTGTGTAAATCAATTGACCTCTCTTGGCCTTGATTTCCTCACCTGTAACATGAGGAGGTTGGATGAGACCTCAGCAGAATTGTGCCTCTCTCCTGACCCCTCCCTATCCCTCTCCATTTCCCTCCCCCATACAGTCTCATAGGTGTGAACTTCCAGAGATATCTTCACAGATGTAACTAGAACTCACAGGTTCTGAGGTGGTCAGAAACTCAGATGGCTGCCCAGAGAGCATCTGGGTTGAGCCAAGAGGGTCATCCAGGGGCAACAAAGGTAACTAGCTGTCTGTGGATAAGTGGGTATAAGTCATTTCCTCTTCAGGGTCTTTTCTTCCAGTGACGAGAATTCATGATTGCAATCAGCCTGCCCTGATGGGGCTCATTATGAAAAATCTCAGGGGCATATAAAAAGACATGCTCTATCATTTCAAAATAGCCATCCTTATTGCATCTCCCCAAATCCCTCCTTCTTCTCCTTCTCCTCTTCCCCCTTCTCTGTCAATGTCTCTCTGTTTCTCTCTCTTCCTGTCTACTGAGAAGTAGAATGAATCCATTCCAGGAAGTCAATGACTTAAGTAATATGGTTGCTTCCCTGGGACTCCATACCCCTGCTCATGTTATACCAGAGTCCAGTACTTTGTTACCTATTGCTGGGCATGATAGTTCTTTTTACTTGCAAATGTTTCCACTGAATGAGCAAAGGATCAAGATGGAGCCACCAAGGAGGATAATGAGATCCTTCCCTGTGAAATTCTGTTGTCTCACACATTTTACTGACCACAAAACACTGCCAAATATGAGAGAATAGGATGCCTTGGGAATGTGGTTAATGGCATAATGCCCACTTCTCTGTGTTGCTGCCTAGGACTTTGAAACTTCAGGGAGGTGTACCCCCTTCCAACTCTGGAGCACTAGAGATAAAGGCAGGATGAGCCAGCCTGTGAACAATAGCCAAAGAGCCTCCCGTTACCCCTGGATGAGTGCTCCTATCTGAGTAAAGGTATAGGATGGTGTGGAGGCGGGGATGGGAGAGAGGTGTTGTGGTTCTCCTTTTTCTGGTCCCCCAGGCCTGCCTTCCCTATAGAGGGAAAAAAAAAACCCAAAGCCTGAGTAACTTTGAAATAGACAGGTCTGGGATGTAATGAGAGGTCCCTTACTAGAAGTATTCAAGCAAAGCGTAGATGATGAGTTCCAGAGCGTAGTTTTAGAATGATGGTATTATGATTTTAGACTTTGAGGAGATCATACGTCAACTATGTAAATGCCCTTATCTTATAAAGACACACTGAGGCTCAAGTCAATTAAGCAATTCTGCCCAACGCCACAGGAGTGTGAAGAATGATCTACGAATTGACATCCAGACCCCCTTGATTTCCAATTTTCCTGTCCTCCCACTGTGCTACTTGGGTGTGGGTGGACCTCAGTGGGATTCTGGGATTGTGTCAAAGCTCTGGAAAGAGGCAGATAAAGGAGTGAAAAGGTCTAATGTCAGACCCCAGAGGCTTCTGGGAACCAGAATAGCTTTCTCTTGGTAATGACTGAAGGGCATCAGAGCCAATACTTTCTAAGAGGGAGCCCTGGTGCTTTGCAAGGTTTCTGCAAATCTCTCTGAGGATGAAAGCAACTTAACACGGCTTGACTAACCAGGCCCCAGTGAACTGTAATTCCGCAGTAAAAGGAGCCACGCGACATGCTATTATATGGTGTTTATAAGAGGCAGTCTCCGCCAAGAGGAGCCCGGATGACCGGCATTTCTACTTCCACCAGGCCCTTGGGGAGATAAATTATGGAGATAGCTTAATATATAGGATTGAGACTCTGTTTGAGGCAAGTGGGGAGCAGGGAGTGGGGTGGGAGGTGGGGAGAAGGAGTTAATTGAATTTTATTCCAGGCTTCTAGGTTTGGGACAATCCTTTCCTTTAAGAGAAAATTAGGGGGTAAGTACTGTGCCTGTGCCTGAAGCTAGAAAGGAGGGCATTATTTGGGGACTTTACCAGCCTCTCTGTCCCTTTTCCTCCTGCATCTGTCTTCTACTAGCAACCCTAAACCACAAGCTTTTAATTTTCTCTGGAGATTAAACCAATATTTACCCGTTAAGCCTGCACTTATCCGGCAAGTTCGTTACTGGAAACTATTGGTTTTGAGTAAATGTGAGGCCTTGTCTAAGTATAGTCACCCCCCTTCCTCCCATGGCCAAGCAGGCTACAGGAAGAGGGCTAAGGGGAAAGTCTCACCATAGGAAGGACAGAGAGGAAGCGAATAAGGGGGCGATGTTTGCAAAGGGGGTGGGGGGGAATCCCATTCCCTGTCTGAGCTGTTTTTCTCCTACTTATCATTGCCTGAGATCTCAACAACTGAACATTTTGTAAGAAAGTCAGATTCAAAAGGCAAGTCTGTCTCTCTTGTGTATATGTGAGTAAAAATATTCCGATCTGATAGACACAGAAAATCAGTCTTGTAAATGGATATGGGTCTCTACGTGTGTATATATGCATATGTGTGTATATATTTGTGTTAACATGCAAATATGTATGCAAATATGTGTCTATGTATGTATTTATACATACACATTCAAGAGGGGCATTCTAGATAATTACTATACAGCAATAAGGTACTTGCAAGCTACAGCCTGTTATATTTATTGGGTGAGATCTCATCTCAATTGTTTACTGGATGAGAACATGGGCTGGGAAACCTCCTTGGGTATGACAGGAAGGCTGTTGGGATTGACTAAATAATTTGGTGAAGTCGTCCAGGTCTATCTAAAACCCTCAAGCTAACTGGAAGCCAGAGAGAGGAGAGAATCACTCCCGAGAGGGAATGGCTTGGGAGGAAGAGAGAGACTCTCCTTGGTCCTAACTTTGTTCTTTTGGGTTAGAGGACCTCAAGAACTTCAGAATTCACACCTTCCCATTGCCATACCTGCAGTGATTCCAAAACAGCTAATAGCAATGCTTCCATTGGGAACAAGGACAACCTGAACAAGAGCCCAGGAAGAACTTGTCCTAAGGGAAGCATCTTTATGACTTCAGTCAAAGGCCTTCCAGGAGCTGTGAGTTACTGTTTTGTCCATTTTTCTCCCTAAATTTAAATGTACTTTTCCCTAGACTTTTATTGTTTTAGTGGGAGAGCATGTGACAGACCATTTCGTGGGAATGTTCGGGGCAACTGTTCTTCTTGCACTGTATCTTAGTAAATAACTTTTTCTAAAATCCTGTCTGGCTAATTAATTGATATTAACTGATAATTATATTGGCATGCACACCAATGGGGGCTCATGAGTTGTAGCACTAGAAAAATAACTGAAACTCTCAAACTCCTCCTCAATTCTGAGGAGAAACTTCAGAGAAGACCAGCAGAGTTCCAGTGCCAAGGATCTGAAGACCAGAACCAAACATGCACATACACACAGATGGTCATGGATTTAGAGCTGGACGGGAAGGAACTGTAGAAGCCATAGAGTCCATAGGCATCCTTTTACAGACATGAAAATGGAGACCCAGAGAGGGGGCTTGATGTCTCCAGGGTCACACAGCTAGGAAGTATTTGAGGTCAAACTCCAATTCAGATATCCTTTCCACTCTAACATGCTGCTCTGACATATTTTTATATATTTTAATGCATATATATATATATATATATATATATATATATATATATATATATATATATATATATAGCAGGGAACTCCAAAGAGATACTCCCTAAGCACCTACTATGTGCCGGACACTCAGCTAAGCACTGAGGATATAAAAAGAGGTAAAGGAGAGTCCCTGTCCTGAGGAGCTCACACTCTAATGGGAGACAAACAAACAAACTATATACAGGAAAAATAGGAAATCATTAGCAGAAAAAAAGACACTCATTAAAAAAGTCTGAAGGAAGTTTCCCATAGAAGGCAAGGATTTAGTTCAGATTTCAAGGAAGCCAGGAAAGCCTAGAAGCAGACATGAGGATGGAGTGTGGTCCTGGCATGGAGGAAAAGTCAGAGGAAACTGGCAGAGGTCAGAGATAGAGGGACTTGCTCATGGAACAGTCAGGAAGTCCCTATCACTGGATCATTGAGGAAGGGGTAAGAAGACAGGTGAAAGGGGGTTAGACTGTGAAGGGCTTTGGAGATCAAACAAAGCATCACTCTTTGAGGCAATAGGGAGTCACCAGAGTTTATTAAGAAGGAAAGTGATGTGGTTGGATCTGCACTTTAGTGATCAAATGGAACGTGTATTGAAGTAGGGAGAAATTTGAAGCAGCAGACACACCGGCATGTGACTGCAATAGTCTAGGCATGAGGTGAGGAGGGTCTGTGCCTGGGGTGGGATGAACAGTGTCAGAAGAAAGAAGGGGACATATTCAAGAGATGTTGCAAAGGTGAAATCAGCAGCATTTTATATGTGTGTGTATGTATGTGCATATGTGTATGCTGTATATGTGCACATGCATATACGTATATATATGTGCATGTGTGTATGCATGTATACTTACTAGGTATATGAACCTGGGAAAGTTACTTAACCCTGTTTACCTCAGTTTCTTCATCTGTAAAATGAGCTGGAGAAGAAAAAGGAAAACCACTCCAGTGTTATTGCCAAGAAAATCCCAAATGGGGTCACAAAGAGTTAGACACAACTGCAATGACTGAGCCACAATAACATATATATATACATATATATATATATATATATGTATATATATATGTTCCTATGTATACAATCCAAGTATGCATATACACATGCAATACTATATTTTAATAAAATCCCCTGTTTATTTAAGCATTTTAAACCATTAACCTTCACCCTTTCTGCCAACTCTCATGAGAGACAGCTAGAGATCCTAGAGACTGGGGCTCTGACTCATTGAAGAGGGTGAGGAGAGCCTTGAACCCTTGGGAATCCAGTGGGCAATATGCAGGTTGGGGGGCTGGTCCCTGAACCTTGGTTTCAGCAAATTCTGAAGTCACAGAAGTTTCGAGTCAGAAAAATTGCCAAGGTCTTCTAGTGCAATCTGTGCTCTAAAAGGAGCTGTACTACAAATGCCCAAAGGCTAGCCAGCTCCACTTCAGTACCTAAAACCATCAGAGAGCAAACAGGAGCCTGGAGGAGGCTGGAGGCAGCCAAGTGCCCAGACAGGGTTTCACCACCCCGGAAATGTTACAAGGGTAGGATGAGTGGATGAGAAGGAACAGATGATGAAGCAACTTGGTGGAGTGCAAAGAACATCCGACTCAGGATTGCTGGTTCTAGTTCTAGGTCTAACATTAAATGTATGTCTTTGACCAAGGCATTCCAACCCACAAGTTCCAATGTCCTCGCCTATAAATTAGGATCTTGAGCTTGGCTGTAAATACAAAGCAATTTGCTTCTGTCTGTAAGAACTCAGGTAGGTGGAACTCAGGAGTGACTGGATAGAGGGCTGGGCCTGAAGTCAGAAAAACTCCTCTTCCTGAGTTCCAATTTGGTCTCCAACATTTACTCGCTGTGTGATCCTGGGATACTTAATCCTATATGCCTCAGTTTCCTCATATGGAGAAGAAAATAGCAAACTACTAAAGTATCTTTGCTAAGAATACCCCAAATGGATCATGAAGAGTGAGATATGACTGAAAAATCACTCAACCACAATATAAGGACTTGAGTTCCGTGAATCAGTTCCCACTTGCCAGTAAATCATCAAGTATTTCTTTAACCTCTGTGCTCTAGATTCTGGGGATACAAGCAGAAAGAAACTAGCCTCTGCCCCCTAGGAACTTGCATTCTAATGGGGGAAGGCAACATAAAGAAGCTGAAAATGACAGGAGGGGTTGGAAAGAAAATTTATCCACCGAGAAGAAGTCTGGAGTAGTGTGTGAACACTCTTCTTAAATGGGGGTGCTGGGAAGAACTTTCCAGCCTCCAATCAGAGGGATGGGAGGGGGCACTGATAAGATGAGAGTTCCAGGACTGAAGTTATCTTCTAGGATGAAAAAGTTCCTGGAGGCTGATAGAGAAATCCAGACAAGAGAAGATGAGGGGGAAATGATGCACCTGAAATTGCTAAATTATAGAGTAAACATAGAAAGATGCTTAATTTGAGTCCACTCTTGGGTTGTAGGGAAGAGATTGAGTTGGTATCTACCTCTTTAAATTCAATTCACCAAACATCCATTAGGATATGCCAGGTCCTGTGCTAGATGCCAAGAGAAAAGTGGGAAATCCTCCATCTCCCACAGGAGGTTACGTTCTGAAGTGGGAAATAGCTTCTGTAAGAGATGCAAGTTCAGTGCAGGGTCGTTTTGAAGAAGAGGGCAAGAGGAAGTAGGAGCAGATGAGGAAAAGTTCATTATAGTAGGTAATTATTGTGCCAAAGGGGAAGCCAGAGATTCTAAAAGGTGAAGGTGATGTGGAAGTAGATCTCAGCAGATCAAGCTCAGAAGACAACCATAAATAGATGGGAAGTGGGAGTTTTTCAGCATTACTCCAGTTTTCTATTCTCAGCAAATACACAAAGCACAAAGGGTTGACTTGGGAGATAATAAGTCAAAGGAGCTTTTCAAGGCAAGGCTGGATGACCAAGTGTTGGGAATATAGTCCTGGTAATCTGGGCTTTAGTCATGGGTTCAAGTCAGGAGGTTCACCCTTTTGAGGTCCTTACCAACTTTGTGCCTCTCAGATTCTCAGAGACTTGAACTGTGCTCTTTCTGTTTTTTCTAATTAACTGATTTTCATGAGGTTCCTAAGAAAAGCTAAGTGCAATCTGGATTTAGGATCACTAAGCCCTGTGATGTAGAAGGTGGGCAGGACCTTCTAGAATACAAAGCCTAAGTGTTTCATTTGAAAAACAAAAATCCATAGGGACAACTATACCCTAGGTTTTCACTTTCTATTTTGACTAACATTGAGTCTTTTAAAGAGACTCTCTGGTTCACTGATGGTTAATCACTAGTTCATCCCCAGTGACTGGCCCCCTAAATGATTGGCCTCCAGGGTCCCAGGTCCTAGGAGTGTGTAGGTAGCTCATGAGCTTCCAAATCATTTTTCCTCTTCTTTTTCTTTTGTTTTTAAAATACTCCTCATGACGCTGGTTGGGAACCCTTGGAGGCTGAGTCATAAATGGTATTATATCTACAAACCCAAATGGAGTTGAGCAAAGGCCAGAAATGGGGGGAGGTGGGGCAAGTTGAAGCCCTGGATTCAAGGACACATTTTTTATTTTAGATTTGGAAGGAAGTTTGCAATACTTAGCTTATTATTATAACTGCTTTTAAAATAGTCTTTTGTATGATTCAGTTACAAGCAGTCATCATGTTCTGCTCGCTTAGCTATTATCAGCCTGGCGGAGGAGCTGGGTGGCAGTGCCTCTGCCCAGAAGACCCAGCTGAGGGATTGGGGGAATTCCTGAAGCCACTTTGCATTTAGAGCAGAAGGGGATCAATTAACCATATTCTGATGGGGATGATCTTGATGGAATTCTCCAGATTGGCTCCCTGTCTCCATTACGTAATGCCAATGGGTGACATGCTCTGTTTCTTCCATAGGATTAAGGGTAGTTTTAAACCAAGTCATTTGCATTGACAGGGAGGGAAGTAGGGACACTGAAAATTATCTAGTTCCTGGAAAAAACAGAGAGCAGAGATCACTTGGGTTCAGGGAACACTGGGAACACTGGGGGATCAGTTTCCCAGGGAGGGCCTCCAAGCCTTCCCAGGCCTGAGGTTCACAGCATCTGGTGTCAGAGCACAGAAGAATGCAGGGGGAGAGGATGGAGGAAGGAAGGAGCTTTTAACTGTTCTGGTTTTGAAATCAGCTCCCGTACACTAGCAGCATTTCCTCCCACAGCTGAGGGAGGGAAAAAGAACCAGAAAAGACAATCTTGAGTAGAGGTGGAAGGAGACACTTTCCTCTTACTTCACTATGATGTTTCCCTCCTCCAGACCTGACAAGTGAATTACACGGTCTTTGTCATACTTTCCTCTGAGTATCATATGTAGCAATAGTAACAATGTCACTGAGAGCACTTCTGTGGCTTTTACATGAGGGAGAGATAGATAGAGAAAGAGAGGGGGAGAGAGAGAGTTGAATGGATCATAAACAGTTGATAGATAGAAGAGAGAGATGATAGATAAATGAATACAGTCGGTAGATAATAGAGATAAATAGGCATACGCATATGTGTAGGCCTATGTCTGTACATAGACCCATACCACACTACTATGTGTGTGTACATATATATTCATACATACACACTATATACATACATACACACATGCATCCATACACACTTACATGTAAGACCACTGGTTCTGAGGTCAGGGTACCTCATGGATTCAAACTGCATGTCTGATACTTATTACATTTATGACTTGGCAAAGTCAATTAACCCTCTGCCCCTGAGTTGTTCCACATGTACAACGAAGGGATTTGGCCAGCTATGTCTCTGAAGTTCCTTCCACTGCTAAACCTATGACACAATGAATAGAACTGGTAGGAAAAGGGGTGGACTGTTGTTTCTTCAGCTTGGGAAGCTCCAGGTAAGCAACTTTCTGTACTTATTCCACTTGGCAACTCCTTTGCAATGGTCTTGGGGAGTTCCCTGGGGCACTGAATGGGTAAGTATCTCGACCTGGGCAGACATCCAACATATTTCAGAGACAGGATCTGACCTCAGAGCCAAGTGTTTATCATCTTTCTTCTTGATCAGCCTAATACCCTCCAAATCTCTCTCTGGTCTCTTTCCTCCTTCAGTCTCTAAAGGACAACCCTCAGCCAAATAACTTCTTAAAGTACTGCTTTCGCCCTGGTGCTCTTGTCCTTAAAATGGTATACCCTTGTCAATTTAATATTAAACCCAACCCCTCCCCGCCCCCTGGACCTTACCAGCTGACCTACATTATATTCATCTGATCTGCAAATTCAGCTTTGGTGCCAGCATGTTGAGGCTGGACCCTTGAGATCCAGGTCCCTTACATTCATCTTTCGGCTCAGTCCCCTTGTATGCATTACTTCTCCTAATTTGAACATAAGTTCCTTGAGAGCAAGAACAGTGCTATTTGTCTCCTTTTGTCCCTAGCGCTTAATATAGCGTGTGGGACGTAGAAAAATACAATTTGTATTTATTGATTTTCCAAGAGGGTCCTCAAATCATAGATTTTATAACTGGAAGGAACTTAGTGGTCATTTAGACTGACCTCATTTTACACATGAGGAAACTGAGACCTAAAGATGTTTTATCACTTACACCAAGTCACAGAGCATTGAATGGTAGATCTGAGGTGCATGCTCAGATGCCGTCCATTGTACTACCCTATTTCTCAGTCTTCCTAAAGCCCACACTATTTGCTAACTTTCAGGGCCATATGATACACTCCCCCTAATATAGGTCCTTGGCTCCAGTTCAACTTTTCTATACCAGCTATATCCATGAATTTACTCAAGAATGCCCATTCGTCTGCTTTCCTTAGAGCTGTCTAGATGGCAAGGCCCAGTGAGGGGCTCCCAAGTATGTCAGACTTTCAGGCAATGCCTACACAGGACGCTGGACCAATAATTCCAGTCCACTGACATTCATGTGTTTCTCCCCATTTTCCAGTTACTTATTTAAATGCAAATGCCTATTAAGACCCCAGAGGATTAAAGTTAATGAAAATTCAGTTCCCTAAACAGACAGCAAGACTGTTTTCACTGCTGTTCATCTCAAAGATGACCAAAGATATCAGGAGGGTGAGGTCTTGGCTTGCCTGTGAAGTGGATATGAGTGGGGCAGAGCTACCCAAAGTCACTCTCTCCTCCAGAGTCATTGGAGTCCAGTGACATAGCAAAAGTCAAGATAATTGGCGACAGCCCAGAGCAAGATGGTGTGAGAGCACTCTCAGAAGAGCCAGGTCCGGAGGCTGGGAGGGGTGCGCAGGAGAGTCTGTTCAGGTCATATTTTCCTTACTATACAATTGTGACACATCTGTACCTCTCCCAGGGATCATTGGGACAAAGGGCTTCAAATGGAAAGTCACCTGAGAGATTATTTCCTCCCAAGCTCTCCTTTCACAGAGAAGTAAACTGAGGCCGAGACTTGTCAGAGGTCCCGGAAGCAGTAAGGAGCAGAGGTAAGATCATGATTTGTCGTATGACTTCAGGAGGAAAGGGCTCTCTCTCTTATTTGGGAGACCTAGAGAATTTGCCCATCGGAGCTTTCTTCTTTCTCTGGATAGGAGGGGCTGGATCCATCCAATCTTTGCCTAGGAACTATAACTGTCCTTCCTCTGCCTAAAAGTCTCCTCTCTGTGCATATCTAGGTGAAGTTCGTCCCCACCAACACACACACACACACACACACACACACACACACCCCACCCACAGCAAGGGGACAAAGTGGCAAAAATAAACAGCAACAACGAATTGACTCCATTTCAGTGCTGGAGGCCTGGATCAGGCAGGCCTTGTCCATGGATGTTCAGCACAGGCTCCCAAAGGCACATGTGGGGCCCAACCTCACAGTTGTCTATGCTTTGCAATTTCAGACTCTCTCCACAAGACCCACTTACCTAAAATGGACCCACTGATCCAGGCTCTGAAGACTGATGGAATTCCATTGCCCAGATGAAAACCTAAACATCCTGAGGAAGCAGCCAATGTATTCATCACTTACATCCAGTGTCAATAGGATGAGTCAGAAAAGATTTTGATACATTTGGATAATATGGAGGAGGGGGGATGGCAAGGAAGAGAGCCTCAGGGTGTCTAGAGAGTCTCAGTGAACAGAGGTAAGGGAGTCAGGGGGGCTGGCTGATCTCAGCTTAGCTTAGGTTGGCAGGTTGAGAGCACATCATTTAATGTCACATGTCAATAAATGAATTGTCCAGAGTCTGAAATATCCCAACCTACATCAAAGTGGACTTAGATGAAAAGGAAAGTTTTATGAATGTATGGATGTATGCATGTGTACATGCATGTGTGTATGTTGGCAGATAGGTGGCACAATGGATAGAGCACTGGGCCTGGAGTCAGGAATAGCTGAGTTCAAATCCAGTCTTGGGTATTTACTAGCTGACAGATCAATTAACCTCTGTTTCCTCCATTTCCTCATCCATAATATGGGGCTCATAACAATAACCTTCCTCCCAGAGTTGTCTTAAGGATCAAATGAAATAATATTTGTAAAGCACTTAGCAGAGTGCCTGGCACATAGTAGGTTCTATATAAAAGATCACCACCATCAGCACCACCACCACCACCACCACTACCACCACTGCTACTACTACTAGTATAAGCATGTATATACATATGTACACATACATATGTATGTGCATACATATATAATATAGATTCATATTTATTATATATATGTATATAATATATCTGAAATAACTGCATTCTTGGAGTAGAAAACTTTTTAAATTTTGTAGCCTAATGTGGGAATGAAAGTGGGCAAGTGATAATACTTGATCCTTTAGTAACAATTCAAATTTGCAAACTGTTTTTCAAACCCTGTGGGCACAGCTCTCTAGGAAGTATTAGTCCCATTTTACAGATAGGCAAACCATGACTCAGAGGACCAAAATTACCTGTCCAGGTTCACACAGCTGGAAATGTCAGAGGAAGCTTTGACCTTGAGTTTTTTGACCTAAGTTCCAACACTTTTATCTGCTACCTACTCGCCCAACACATGCTAACAGGCTGCTCCAACTTCCCTTGGTGTAACTGTCCATTTGGTACAGGAGTGATTGAAACCACAAAGTGCCCTCCAGGTGAAATTTTAACAAGACTTCAAACCTATTGCGTTAGAACTGGAAAGTGCTTCACCTTCCACATTAGAAACCTAGGAGCATAGCTCTAGGGCTGGACAAGACCTAGGGGGAGAAAAGATCTAGTATATCTGGTCCAGTTGATTTATTTTACAGATGGGGACATGGAGGATCATTGCAGTTAAATGACTTTTCCAATGTCAAAGATGAGATTGGAACCCGAGCTCTCTGACTCCAGAAGCAGTCTCTGTTTCAGCAATGCTCTGATGCCAATAGAAAACTGTAGAATCAGGTTGAGAGGCTGGCATTGACAAGGGGCTTGTTCTTCGCCCTAACCAATCCCACCCCATACATAGTAAGGAACCTCAGGCAGGTCACAGCCTCTTCTTACCACCTATATGGCAATGAACAAATCATTTCACTGCCATTGACATTAGTTGCTAGGTATCAATAAAACAGGCCCCTCAACTACCTTCTAGCTGAGGTCTAGCATTCTGTGAGTTCAAAGTCCTTTCATATCCCACTCTCTGTAGAGCTTCCCCTGAGCTGAACTGGGAGGAACTGTCTTCATTCCACCAATTTATTTCCACACCAAATTGATGCAGGGAAAATGTCAGGGATCCAAGTCAGATATGACTTGAGGTTTCTTGGATGTTTAACTCAGCTGACCTTCTAACTCAACTGAATGTGTTATCTAGCACCCTCTTATCTTTAGGCCACAGTTGATTTGGTTCCTCCTGTTATTGTCACTCCCCTTTCTGAATCTCACAACAATTCCATACAGTGAATTGCAATGAAGTATCATCATTCCCATTTTACAGATGAGCCAACTGAGACTTCAAGTGATCAAGTGACTTCTCCATAATCACATAGCTAGCAAGTGCTTGGAATCCACTTCTCTTCCCTCCAAGTACAGCATTCCATCCTAGATACCATACTCACAGAGTTACCAGGTTTTAGTGATTTAATTGTTAAAACACATATGTGCACACAAACATGTGCACTCAAGTGGAGTTAACGTGCTTATAGCACAGTCCTTTGCATATAGGTACTCAATAAATGCCTATTAGAAACATGCTTATACTCTCCCAGGAGACTCCTTGAGGGCAAAAGCCCTTTTAATTTTTTTGTCTTTCTGCACCCAGCACCAAGGACAGTGCCTGATACAGTGCTTAAGCAACGCTTATGGAACTGAAGTTATTGAGTTACTTCAATCAGGGAATAATGTTCACAGAACTTTTATTCTCTAAAATTCCTGTAGCTAGAGCTATATGATTGTAGTTCCCTGTGTCTGAACTACAGAAAGAAAGAAAAACCTTATGGGAAGTCTCCCACAAAGTCTGGAAAATGAATTGGGTATGGAAGGACCTGGTGGGGTTGAACTAGAAAGAAACAGAAAGAGGAAACCAAAATGTGACTTTTGAAGCTTCATGAATGAATTTTGAGAGACAGGAGACAAGAGAACCAGCCAAAGCATCAAGATCACTGATGAATAGCTAGAGACCATTCCCCCAAGTGGACCATTGCCATCCTCTCTCAACTCACATTGACAAGGATTTATTAGCACCTATGAAGTGCCAAGAGCTGCTAGTTGGTGTGGTAGATAGATTGCAAGCCCTGGAGTCAGGAGGACCTGAGTTCAAATGTGGCCTCAGTCACTAGCTTTATTAACCCTATTTGCCTCAATTCCTCATCTGTAAAATGAGCTGGATTAGGAAACGGCAAACCAGTGTAGTATCTTTGCCAAGGAAATGTCAAATGAGGTTACAGAGTCAGGCATGGTGGAAAAACAATTGAACAATAAATGATATGCTAAACACTGAACATGGGCTACAAAGAAAGGCAAAAATTATCCTTGCCCTGGAATGACTTACATTCTAAGGGCAAATAACTCTATTTTTGTAATACATATACATACGTATATGATAGCAATGGGAGATTATCATAGAGGGAATGATTAAAGTTTAAGAAAGACCTCTTGTAGAAGGTAGAATTTTCATTCAGAATCTCAACCTTCAATATTGCTTTGGTTTCCCTTCTCAGTGACAATTACTTGGATTCTCATCTTGGTCCTAGTGCCTGAAGTGTGGATTAACATTTCTGTTCTATGTGACTCATTCTGAAAGGACCCTCACCAGACAAATGATAGACAGATAGATAGATAGATAGATAGATAGACAGAGATAGATAAACATAGATGTATCTGCATGTCTGTATATATAGACATATAGGTATATATGTGTTCACACACACATGCGCACACACACACACACACACACATACACACATACACAATGTTATTTTCCCAACCCCAAACTCATTTCAGTCTCCAAATTTGAAAAGACCAAACCAAACACAGCTGCTTTTATTCAATGTTATGTGAGACCAGGAAGTCCAGTGAATAAAATGAGATTCCATTCTGTTTTTGTTCCTTCTTGGCACATAGTAGGTGCTTAATAAATACCTATTGAGTAATACAAATGGTCACCTTGTGACAGTAAAGGATAGGTCTATCTGGAGGTCTTCCATCATTGTCATCTTTTTTAAATTTCCAGATCATTTTATAAATGATTGTTCCAATATGGCCCCAGAGCCAAAAAATGGCACCCACATTATATTCCTATCCCCATCAGTAATTCAAATCCTATCTTCACCATTAGCAAAATGTGTGGTGCTCTCTTTTTTCCAAATTCTACACTATGTCATTACTTGGAAATAAAACAAAGTCTCAGGACTCCAAGGTAAGATGCCTGGTTACCTGTAAGAAGGGTCTTCATGACCATGAAGACTGAAGGGTTGGTGGAATAAGGATACGCCCAAGTAATGACTGCAATGCTACTCCCTGGTGTACATCTGCTAGATTAGCCAACATTTTAACAAGGATCACACCCCCCGCCTTGGAAGTGAAAATGATACCAAATGTCATCTGCCTTCTGCATGTTTATTTAACTTTGGGGAAGATATGATTTATTGAAGATTTGGCTCTGGTAGAAGAAAAACATTTTATATTGCTTTTTCAGCTCCACTTTAAACAGCTACTAAGAGGACGGCTTGTTGGTGGGGGGTGAGATTGAGACAGTGCAGATAACTTGCCCAGACATTGGGAAGCTGACTCATCTGCTGGCACATGAGTCCTTGAGAAGATGGGCAGGGGTGTCCTGGGATGCTCCTCAGAGCCAAGCGGCATCCTTCAGGCCTGCCTCTGGTGCCCCCGATGCACAGGATGGCACAGGAGATGGACCGACCTAGAAGCTCTGGAGGCAGGACCTAGGCCTTTACAACTCATTCACTGACGTTTGTTCAGCCAAGTCCGGTGTTAGCCCCATCTCCTTTAGGTTACTAGATCCATGTGCATTTTGATAGAAATACAGTCCTTGTGCTTCTGATTTGTTTACAAATAATTCAACCAAATATTCTTTTGAAAGACAGATTTGATGTCCAAAAACCTAATTCTCTTGTTCCCCTTCCTTTTTCCAATTAATCCTTTGGGTTTCCCCCTCTTCCCCAAGAAATTGGCCAGGAGTAAACAAAACTCTAACCTTAAAGACTGGGAGTGCCCTTTGAAACTTGGCTCACACACTACAAGTGGATCCTACGTTGGTGATTTTTTTTCATTGTCTAACTCTGAGAAGAGGAATATTTGAAAACAAAGGAAGGGAGCAATCAAACATCTATTGAGCACCTACTATGTACCAGGCACATGCTAAGGTCTTTACAAATATCTCATTTAAAAGGACCGATATTGGGCCGTTATTGCTATTACTCCAAGCCCAGTTCATTATCCCTGCGTGTGACTGGGTGGGGGCGGGGCGGGCATCAAGTAATGGGTAATTATTCTTATTGATAAATCATCATTGCTATGGATAGACTTTATCTCGGTGCATTTTAACTATTTGGCGTTTTCCTCAAAATTCTGGGGAAAAGTATTCTGTTGTTTCTAGATGCTCGGGCGAAGAGAATTAGGGAACTGGAGGAAAGAGTGAGGGTTGTGGCTCAAGCTTGAAGATCAAGGGGTGGCGGATGGTCCCTGGACTCTGGCCCCTGGGGACCAGTTCTGGACTCTGATTATTAGCAGCAGCTTCTTAGCTCCGAGTTCATAGCCTCTTAGCGGCTGTCAGTTAGTCCCTGAGTTCAATGAAGGCAAAGGACTATCTCATTTAATCACCAAGGCTCCCCCCATTCCCAGAATAGCATTTTCTACACACAGCAGATATTTTAGAAATGTTTGTTGAATTAAATATGGAAAATTGCCCCAAGGAAATTAATTGACAAGAATACAAAATCTGGTCTGAGATCCATGGGTTTGATATCAGAGAACCTATTCCTCTTCTCCTCTCTCTCCCTACCCTCCTGGTGATGCTACATGCTTGTTATGTGCCTTTGAGAAGTCACTTAATACTTCTGTGCCTCAGTTTCCTCCATTGTAAGTGGAAGTCTCTGGGTAATATGATTTCTGATGTCCTTTTCAACTCTCATCTCCTGCCCAGTTTGTTACCAGTACTAATTTAACTGAATGCTTAGCATATTGCCTAACACATAGTAGATATTTATTGATTACCTGACACATAGTAGGTATTTTTTGATGGATTGACTGTAGTCAGTTTTTATAGTTCTGTTCATATCAGTTCATAAAGTTTTCCTGTGTTTCTCAGAATTCTCCATATTCATTTTGTCTTATGATGCTTTAATTTTATACTATATTTGCAGACTACCAATAATTTAGCATTTGTCTAGGGAATGGACATTGACTTTGTTTCTAAGTCTTTACTACTACAAAAACTCTGGAGTCCTTCCAACAAAGTACCATCAATCAACTTATTTTTTTAAATTTTTCTTTCTTTTCAAGACAATTTGACTGCACATTCTGCCTATATTCTTTTTTTATTTACCCAGCCTTCTTACACCACCCTTTCTCTCTATTTTCCTGTAGGGCAAAATAGATTTCTATACTCCATTGCCTATATAGCTTAATTTATAATTTCATGCTAAAACACTTTTTAACATTCATTCTTAAAGCTTTGAGTTCCATATTCTCTTCCTCCATACCCCCCATCTTCACTGAGAAAACAAGCAATTCAATATAAGTCATATATGTGTAACACTGCAAAACACTTCCATAATAGTTATGTTGTAAAAGACTAACCACTTTTCCCTCTGTCCTATCCTGCCCTTCACTTATTCCACTCCCTCCCTTGACCTGTCCTCCCACAACAGTGTTTGCTTCTGATTATCCCTTTCCCCAGTTTGCTGTTGTTTCTATTACCTTCCTTCTCTTATCCCCTTCCCCCTTGCTTTCCTCAAGAGTAAAATAGATTCCCATATCCAATTGATTGTGTGTTATTCCCTCCTTAACCCAAATCCCATGAGAGTAAGGCTCAATTATTTCCTTTCATCTCCCTCCTCTTCTCCTCCATTGTAGAAGCTCTTTCTGCCCTCTTATATGTGAGATGATTTGCTACATTCTACCTGTGCCTTTCTCTGACTCTTAGTACATTCCATTCAATAGTAAATTTTATTTTTTAGATATTCTCCCTTCATACTCAGCTCACCTTGTGCCCTCTGTCTATGTGTATATATGTGTGTGTATACACACACACATACAATCACACATATACATACATATCTGTATATATACATACACATACACACATGTACATATTCATGCCTACACATATATAATACACACATACATACTCACACACATCTACAAATATATATTCCCTTTAACTACTCTAATACTGAGAAAGGTCTCATGAATTACAAATAACATCTTTCTACGTAGGAATGTAAACAGTTCAACTTTAATGAGTTTCTTAAGACTTCTCTTTCATATTTACCTTTTCATGTTTCTCTTGATTCTTATATTTAAAAGTCAAATTTTCTATTCAGCTCTGACTTTTCAACAAGAATGCTTAGAAGTCCTCTATTTCCTTGAAATTCCATATTTTTCTCTGAGGATTTATACTCAGTATTGCTGGGTAGGTGATTCTTGGCTTTAATCCTATCTCCTTTGACCTCTGGAATATCATCTTTCAAGCTGTTCAATCCCTTAGTATAGAAACTGCTAAATCCTGTGTTATCCTGATTGTATTTTCACAGTACTTGAATTGTTTCTTTCTGACCGTATGTAATATTTTCTACTTGAACTGGGAACTCTGGAATTTGGCTAAAATATTCTTAGTAATTTTCCTTTTGGGATCTCTTTCAGGAAGTGATTGATGAATTCTTTCCATTTCTATTTTACCCTCTGGTTCTAAAGCATCAGGGCAGTTTTCCTTGATAATTTCTTGGAAGATGATGTTTAGGCTCTTTTTCAATCATGGTTTTCAGGCAGATCAATAATTTTAAAACTTTGTATCCTGGAGATGGTGCCAAGATGGCAGAGTAGAAAGATGCATATACTCTAGCACTTCCCCGACAGCCCACAAAATACCTGTAAAAAATGATTCTCAACAAATTCTAGAGCAGCAGAAGCTGCAGAACAATAGAGCAAAAGAGGTTTCCAGCCAAAGGTAACCTAGAAGGCCATCAGGAAAGGTCTATCTCACTGGATACTGAGAGGAGCTGAGCCAGCCCTGGCCACCCAGCACTGGGAGGAACAGGACCTGAACTGACCTCCAGGGCAGAGTTCCTAGCAGTGAGGGTCCCAGATACCTCAACCCTCAAGGGACAAAGAAAACTCCAAAGGTCAGTGCAGGAGGGCTTTCCCAGCAGGAATGGGTCTCCTGATGCCAGCAACAGCAGTAGCAGACTGCAGGCAGCTATGGTAGTCCGGAAGCAGCCTGGATCCATTGTCCAGGCAGTTCAACTTAAAGTCTCTGGCAGTAGGGAGCCCCTGATATAAACCTCAGCCCTCAGTGATGGCCCTGCTCCTACCCAAATCCCGATAGAATCAAGCAGCTGAGTCCAATCTCAGTCTTGAATACAATACTGGGGAGAGGAGGGGCAATAGGATCATTCTCTTGACAAAGGATTCAGAAGTCAAGTAACTGGTTGGGAAAAGGCCCCAAAAAGAGAAAAATAAGACCATAAAAGGTTACTTTCTTGGTGAACAAGTGTCTCCTCCCATCATTTTGAATGAGGAAGAACAAGGTACACTGTCACAGGAAGTCAAGGCCCCTGCCTCCAGGGCCTCCAAAGTGAACTTAAATTGGTCTCAGACAATAGAAGAGCTTGAAAAGTGAGTTAGCAGCTTGCTAAAAGAGAACCCAAAAAAATGCTGAGGAAAATAACACCTTTAAAAAGGGCTAGCTCAATTGGAAAAAGAGGTTCAAAAATCCAATGTGGAGGAGGCTTTAAAAAGCAGAATTAGCCAAATGGAGGAGAAGGTTCAAAAGCTCACTGAATAAGATAGTTCTTTAAAAGAGAAAACTGAGTTCAGGGAAGCTAATGACTATGATGAAAACCAAGCAGTTAAAAAAACAAAAACAGAAGTTTGAAAAAATAGAAGATAATGTGAAACATCTCATTGGAAAAACAATTAACCTGGGGGGCGGAGCCAAGATGGCGGAGTAGAAAGACTCACCTATGCTAGGTCCGAACCCACAGCCCATAGATTTCCTGTAAAAAGAACTCCTGACAAATTCTGGAGCAGTGGAAGCCA
>CM053772.1:6798423-6863688 GCA_028658325.1 Potorous gilbertii
TCATCCACATCCAGAGAAAGAACTATGGAGTCAGAATGCAAAACGAAGCAGACTATTTTATTTTTTGTTATGCTTTCTTGTATTTTGTTTTGTTTTTCTCATGGTTTCTCCCATTCGTTATAATTCTTCTATGCAACATGACTGGTATGTAAGTGTATTCAATAGAAATGTATGTGTAGAGCCCAATTTTGGTCTAATAATTAACACTAAGAAAACACAGGTACTCCATCAGCCACCACCACACCAGTCATACATGGAACCATTGGTTACAACAAATGGAGAAGTTCTGAATGCTGTGGATAAGTTCACTTACTTTAGTAGTGCACTTTCCAGGGATGTACACATTGACAATGAGGTTGATGCACGCATTGCCAGAACTAGCTCAGTGTTTGGGAGGCTCCAAAGAAAGGTTTGGGAGAGAAGAGGTATCAGATTGACTGCCAAACTGAAGGTCTACAGAGCCATTGTGCTGACCTTATAGTTAAATGCTTGTGAAACATGGACAGTCTACCAGTGCCATGCCAGGAAACTGAATCGCTTCCACTTGAACTGTCTTAGGAAGATTCTGAGGGTCACCTAGCAGGATAACGTCCCAGACACTGAAGTCCTTGCTCAAGCCGAACTGCCAAGTATTCAAAGTATGCTTCAGAGTGCAACTCTGATGGTCTGGTCACATCGTTCAAATGCAAAATGTATGTTTGTCAAAAACACTATTTTATGGAGAACTTGCATGGGGCAGGTGATCACATGGTGGCCAGAAGAAATGATACAGGACACTCTCAAGGTCTCTCTCAAGAACTTTGGATTTGACTGTGTAATATGGGAGACACAAGGATGCACAAATTTGGGATATTCACCCCAAATATTCATACAGACTATCTGTGCCCAACCTGTGGTAGAGCATTCCAAGCTCATATTGGTCTGATCAGCCACAGTCAGACACACTGAATTTTACTTTATCATAGTGATATCATTTTGGTCCTCTTCAAAGAGGAAGGACAACAACCACGTTTAGAGCCCATATAAGACTGCATGCTATCTTAGGGAGGGAGGGGGAAGGAAGTGGAAGAAAATTTAAAACTTATGCAAATGAATGCTGAATAAATTAATAAACTCAAAAAATAATTAAAAATAAAGCAGCTGAGTAGTGGAATAAATTAGATATACAGAATATAGAAGCAAATGAGCATAGTAGCCTAGTGTTTGATATACATAAAGATCACATCTCCTAGGAAAAGGATGCACTATTTGACAAAAACTGTTGAGAAAACTGGAAAGTAATCTGGCAGAAATTAGGCATGGAGCAACATCTTATCAAATTTCAAGACAAGCTCTAAATGATATATGACTTAAACACAACAGCAGCTATCATAAGCAAAATAAAGGAATAGAAGAAATTACCTTTCAGATCAATGAAAACTGTTCATGATCAAACAAGGGATGTAAAAGATCCCCCAGATCACAAAATGGACGGTTTTGGTTACTTAAGATTCAAAAAGTTTTATAAAAATAAAACCAAAGTAGTTAAACAAAAGAAATACAGATATCTGGGGAAAACTTTTTGCAGCAAGTTGCTTTTCTCATTTCTAAGATATATATAAGGAACTGTTTCAAATTCTAATAACAAGAACCATTCCCCAACAGATAAAATGAATTTTCAAAGGAAGTATTTCAGGCTATCAACAGAAATATGAAAAAAATGTTCCAAATTACTAATAATTTTTAAAATATAAATTAAAGCAAATATGAGGTAACATCACACTGGCAGGTATAAGCTCTACCCCCTCCAAAAAAAAGACATGTAGGAGTAGTCATGGGAAAACCAGAGACGCAAATGAATAGCTGCTAGGAACTACGAACATGATGAAAAGCAATTTGAAGTATCCAACAAAAGGTGTCAAACTATGAGCTCCCTTTGATCCAGCAATTGCACTACCAAGCTTGTGGCCTAAGGATAATTTTTTTTAATAAGAAAAGGGTTAAAGTATACAAAAATATTTGTAACACCTCATTTTGTGGCGGCAAAGAAATGTCAACTGAAGTCATGCTTATCAACTGGAGAATGGCTGGACAAATTATGGTTTATGAAAGGAATGAAATATATTTGTGCTATAAGAAATGATGAAAGGGATGGTTTCTAAGAAACCTGGTAAGATTTGCTTGAACTCATGAAGGATGAAATGATCAGAACCAGAAGAATAATGTATACAATAATAACAATATAAAAGAAAACAATTTTTGATCACATATAATGACCACTAAACATAATTCCTGAGGATCAGTGATGCTGTCCACCTCCTAACAGAGAGATAATGGGTTCAAAATGCAGAAAAGGGCATACATTTCTGGATACAGACAATCTGGGGATTTGTTTTGTTTTACTATACAAATTTGTCACAAAGTTTTTTCTTCTTATTTTTTCCAAAGGCAGGGAGGTTGATAGGGGAGAGATGAGAGCAGGGACTACAGACATGATTCCCACAAAATGAAATGAGAACATTTGGCAGATTATAAGGAAGTACAAACAAAAAGAGGGATTTTGAAAGTTACATATTATGTCTTACCTACCAAAAAAAAAAGCAAACTCTATAAAATTATTTTTAAAATATTTTGTAACTATTTAATTATAATAGTTTTCTTTATAATACTATTTGTTTTATTTTAGGCATTTAAAAACCTAATTCTGAGAACAGGCTCATAGAATTCTCCAGAATGCAAGAGTCCATGACACAAGGAAGTTCTTAAGAACCCATATAACAGATTCACAGTTTCAAGTACAATCCTCTCCCTCTGTTCCACATTTATAAATATAGCAATGATCATTTTATTTGATGTTTTAAGTTCAAAATAAAAAGAAAAGAAAATGAAAAAAAAAAAAAAAAGAAAAACAATTAACCTGGAAAATAGATCCAGGAGAGACAATTTAAAAATTATAGAGCTACCTGAAAGCTATGATCAGAAAAAAGAGCCTAGACACTATCTTCCGTGAAATTATAAAGGAAAACTGTCCTGATATTCTAGAACCAGAGAGCAAAATAAATATTGAAAGAATCTACTGATCACCTCCTGAGAGAGACCCAAAGAGAGAAACTCCTAGAATATTGTGACCAAATTTCAGAGTTCCCAAGTCAAGGAGAAAATACTATAAGCAATTTGAAAGAAACAATTTGAGTACTGTGGAAATACAATCAGGATAACACAGAATCTGGCAGTTTCAACATTAGGGGATAGAAGGTCTTGGAATAGGATATTCCAGAAATCAAAGGAACTGGGGTTGAAACCAAGAATCACCCACCCAGCAAAACTGAGCATAATACTTCAAAGGAATAAATGGTCATTCAGTGATATAGAGGACTTTCAAGCATTCATGATGAAAAGACCAGAATTGAAGAAAAAATTTGACTTTCAAACACAAGAATTAAGAGAAGTATGAAAAGGTAAACAGGAAAGAGAAATCATAAAAGACTATCTAAAGCTGAACTGTTTACATTCCTACATGGAAAGAAAATATTTGTAATTCTTGAGACTTTTCTCAGTATTTAAGTACGTGGAAGGATTGTACATACACACATGCACACATACATACACATGCACACATACACACACACACACACACACACATATATATATATATATATATATATATATACATATATACACACACACACACACACAGAGTCCAGGTTGTGTTGAATCAGAAGAGATGATATCCACAAATACAACAAAAATAAAATAAAAATTAAGGGAAGAGGGAGGAAAATACTGGGAGGAGAAAGGGAGAAATGGAATGGGGCAAGCTATAACTCATAAAAGAGATAAGAAAAATCTTGTTCAATAGAGGAGACAAGGGAGAAGGGGAGAGGGGAAAAGTGAAGCTATTCTCTCCACATATGGCTTAAGGAGGGAATAACACTAAATTTGGCATGAAAATCTATCTCACACTACAGGAAAGTAGGGGAGGAGGTGACAAGTGGGGTGAGGGGAATGATAGAAGGGAGGGCAAATGGGAGAAGGGAATAACTAGAAATAAATACTTTTGGGAAGGGGTAAGGTCAAATGAGGGAATAAAAAACAAAGGAGGATAGAGTAGGATAGAGGACAATATAGTTAGTATTACACAACATGATTATTATGGAAGTCTTTTGCAAAAAGACACATATTTAGTCTGTATTGAATTGTTTCCCTTCTCAGTGGGGATGGGTAGGGAGGGAGTGAGGAGGAGAAGTTGGAATTCAAAGTATAAGAAATGAATGTTGAGAATTATTATTGCATATAACCTGGAGATAAGAAACACAGGTAATAGGGTATAGAAATTTATCTTGCCCTACAAGAAAAGAGAGAAGATGGGGATAAGGAAAATGTGGGGTGTGATAGAAGGGAAGGAACGTTGAGGAAAGAGGTAATCAGAATGCAAGGTATTAGGGGTGGGGGGAGGGGAGAGATGAGGAGAAAAATTGGACATGTTACAAAGTGATGTAAAAGCAATTAGTATTAAAACAAACGACTGAATTAATTACTGAGACTAAATCAGAGACATCTTTAGTTTGGAGAAAAGAATTTTAGCCTAAGTTTCCTAGAAGAAGGGAATCTCTAGGATTAAATTTGGCATTGATGGAAAAGTTAAGGTTTTAATGGTAAAACTGATTTTATGATTGTTATTTAATCAGGAACTAGAACATGTATAGAAAGGCATGAAAGCCACTTAAGACTTGCCTGAAAAGATGTTCCTTAGCCAAAGTGAAATTAGAGTCATATCTGAAACCTGGTTATTGGAACTTGCTATTTTAAGATTCTATGAGATTATTAACTGACTGTTCTTCTGAATCTAACTCCAGGTCTGGATAGCAAGAAAGGCAGTCTGTGCCTCCAATTCATGATACCAGGAAGCCTGTGAAATGCTGATATCAACTGCAAAAGGTGATCTCAAGGGAAAGGTGGGAGAGCAGCTGTTCAGCCTGAGCTAAGGTATGATTCTCCTGACTCAATTTCTCCACTAACACCTGGCAGACTTTAAACCTGACGGAATGCAGGTTGACAATCTACGCCTACCTGAAGTTGACATGAGGTTGGGGAGATATTGTTTCCGGCAATGTTCCTACTCTTAGTGGCAGTTTCCTATAGTCAAAAGGTTTGCAAGTTTAATACCAGATCCATTAAATTATAGATTGTTGGTAGGGGAACATCCAAGGTTAAGTCTAAAATTAAGCTATTAGGCTTGGGACTTTAGACCAACAACAATAAGTTATAGTTCTTTAATTCTTAGTAATAGTGTGGAGATAATTAGGTCAAGGGCTTGTGAAGTTAACATACACAGTTATTATTTGTGTCTCGGTTAATGTTAAAAATAATTCGTTTGTGGTCTATATTGTAAATGCTTTAAAAGAAGTATCACATGACCAAAAAATGGAATTGTTTTATGTGATATGAACTGTGTTAAAAATGAAAAATGAAAAAAAAAGAAATAAAATTTAAAAAAAACATGAAAAAATTATCTCTCCTGGGTTCATTTTCCAGGTCAGTGGTTTTTCCAATGAAATATTTCACATTGTTTTTTATTTTTTTATTCTTTTGGTTTTATTTTATAATTTCTTGGTTTCTCAGAAAGTCATTAGCTTCCATCTACTCCATTCTAACCTTTAAAGAACTATTTTCTTAAATGAGCTTTTGAACCTCCCTTTCCATTTGGCTAATTCTGCTTTTTAAAGCATTCTTTTCCTCATTGGTTTTTTGGACCTCTGTTGCCATTTGGGTTAGTCTATTTTTAAAGGTGTCATTTTCTTCAGCATTTTTTGGGTCTTTTTTAGCTTCCCTGTTGACTTGCTTTTCATGATTTTCTTGCATCACTCTCATTTCTCTTCCCAATTTTTCCTCCATCTCTCTTGTTTGATTTGCAAAATCCTTTTTGAGCTCTCTTCCATGGCCTGAGACAATTGCATATATTTTGGAGGTTTGGGATGTAGAAGTCTTAACTTTTATGTCTTCCTCTGACGGAATGATTTGTTTTTCCTTGTGTAAGAATGGAAGAAAATACCTGTTCACTAAGAAAGTAACCTTCTATAGTCATAGTTTTTTCCTTCTTTTCTCATTTTCCCAGACAGTTGCTTGACTTTTGAGTCTTTTGTCAAGTGGAGGGTATACTCGAGGGACCTGTAAGTTCTCAGTTCCTCCAAGGTGGCACAATTGAGGGAGAGGAATTTACTCATCTCCTTGTCTGCACTCTGGTTTGGGAACAACCAGAAGTACTCTTTTCTTCCCTGTAACTGAGAATAGGATTCCCTCTCCAGAGCCTTCACTAGCTGCACCACACCAGTGCTCCTCCTCACCCCAGGACCACCACTCAGTACTGACACCCAGAGTAAGAATTTGATTCCCCCAGCATCTTTAGGCCCATAACTCCAAAAGTGGACACTGTTGCTGTGGTGGCTGCTGCTTCCCTGGGGTCAAGGCTGGGGCCAGACTGGGTTCCCTCCTCACTCAGGTAAAAGAGCTTTCTCACTGACCTTCAAAACTGTCTTTGGCATTTGTGGGTTGAGAAATCTGGGAACCAAAGCTGCTGCCCGTGATTCTGCTCCCTGAAGCCTGCTCCAGTCCCATCTGTACCATGCTGCATGGTCAAGGCTGCTCTGCACTCCACTCTGAGCAATAGACCTTGCCTGTTGGCCTTTCAGGCTGTCTTGGGCTGGAAATCTCTTTCATTCTGTTGTTTGTGTGGCTTATGCTGCTCTAGAATTGGTTTAGAGTCATGTTTTACAGGTATTTTATGGGCTATGGAGGGAGAACTACAGCAGGTCCATCTTTCTACTCCATCATCTTGACTCTGCCACTTCCTGACTATATTTTTGACACAATATGGACATGGTGGGTCAGAGTAGAGCTCCACACATCACACAAAGAAACTATTACAGAAGAATCAGTTAAAGGATACAAATAAACAACTGTATGATCACAAAAGAGTGTGAATGAGGAATAACTGATTTGTACCTGAACAGTCACAGTGGGATCCCAAAGATATCAAAAGGACTCAAACAGGTTGACAGGGCATGCATGTAAGACATAGGCAGATTTGGATGGCTTATGATTTGGATTATGGAGGGCATCTTGATGAGGTCACAAATTAATGAGCATATTGGAAGGCTGGTATAGCACTGATATTGAGGGGAAAGTTTATGAGTTCATAGTTTAAAGTAAATGAATGAAGGATTATACCAAGCTATGTTATTGGATTTTCACTGTGGGAGGAGGGGGATTGTTATTTTGTCGTGTAGATGGTATAATCTTTGTGTTATTTTTTTATGCTAGCCTGCACCATGTATAGTAGGAAAGAGAAGCCCAACACCAGCTTTGACAATGGTCTTCTGATGTCTGTCAACCTGTAGATGTGACCTGAGGTTCATCAAAACTCCCTGTGCTGATGCTTTCCATCCAAGTTGTGCTGGGTTTCATGATATCCCTCATTTAGGAGAACAGAGAGTAGGAAGGAACCTAAAATATTGCATATGCCAAACTCTCTGAGAACTAAGTCCCACTGTGGAAAAGTCACTTTCACAGGTCACTTAGGTGGTAAACAACAGAGCTGGGATGTGGGTATACTTGTGAGTGATGAAGTCAGGAAAAGCTTTTTGAAGGAAGAGACGTTGGCCCTGAACGTAGAAGGGAGTTATGGGTCACAGCAGGGTGTAGAGAGAAGGGAGAGGAATGTAAACAAGGAATACTAACCATATAGAAGTGGAAAAGGGGCCACCATAAGGGCCATTTTGACTGGCATGTGGTCCTTGGGGGAGAGGTTGGGGAGGATCATTGCATCATAGACCTACAGCTGAAAGTGACCTCAAAGGCCTAGTCTAACCTCTTCATTTTGCAAATAAGGAAACTGAGACAAAGGGAAGTTAAATGATTTTCCTAGGGTCATATGTGCACTGTCAGGACAAATATTTAAACTTGAGTTCTCTGACTGTAAAACCAATTTTCTTTCCATCATACCTATCTTACTAATTAATGTCACAGACTACTTTGCATTGCTTTTGTATGTATTTTTTATTTACATAGTTATTTCCATGTTGCCTCTCCTATTAGACTATGACTACCCAAAGTTCAAGGACTGCCTTTTTTGCCTTCAAATGTATTTCTACCCCTCAGTGCTGGCACACAGTAGGTGCTAAACAAATACTTATTGAACAAATGTCATCATACTCCAGGGATATGAGTATCCTCAAGGAAGGGGTAGTCAACAAGTTCAAACACTGCAGGGAGAAGTCAAGACAGTTGAGAAAAGAGAAAAAGCCATTGCATTCAGCAAGTCAGAGATCACTGATAACTTTAGAGAAAGCAGTTTCAGCAGAATGCTGGGGACAGCAGCCAGATTGTAAAGGGCTGAGAAATGAGTAGGAGGTGAGAAAGTGGAGACAAAGATTGTAGTCATCTTTTTCAAGGAATTTGGCTATAAAAGATGGGGAGGAGGTAGAAAAATATAAGACAAGCCTTGAGGCAGTGGTAGGATTAAGTGTCTCTAAGGCATATATTAGTTATTCTTGATAGTATGGGTAAAAGTCAATGCAGAACATCCCAGATATCAAAGCAAAGCATCTCAAACATTGCTAGGGAAACTGAGCTTGCCCCCATTTCTACCCCTAATCCACTGACTTTCCCAAAGTTTCAATAGGTTCCTCTCCATGACATTCTTCTTTTTTTCCAAGGAACCAGAATTAAGGGACTGCTGCCATCTGATCCAGACTCAGGGATTTTAGAATTCATAGGTCTTACAGTTAAAACTCCATTTTCAAGTGAAGTAGTTGATGCCAGAAAACTTATATGACTGGTCCATGGCCCTCCAAATGGATTATGATGGACAGAATCCTAAAATCCAGGTCTCCCGATCCCTTCCCCAGTGGCTAAATCAGTATAACTTCCTGCATAATCAGTTTATTCCATTGAAGCTTATAGGCCCTAAAGCCCATAAATGAAACCTTCCACAATAGTATCAATAATCTTATTATCAATGGCCATCAAACACTCGATATTTCACAAACATATATCATGAATCTGGTCTGGTGTTCACTGACAAGAATTCCAAAGATGATTGAAGAATGACTTGTCCCTGGGGAAGAGAGCTGACTATCTGGTCAGACAACCAAGGCTTAGAAGCAAAAGTGGGCATGATGAGAAAGTGGATTGGATTATGTTGTTTAGACTATCCAGGAAGAGCAGAGGAGAAAACCATCATTCCAAGGAAGCCATCATTTTAGGGAAGCTTTCTGGCAGAATGGGAGATGTAATAGGCAGCACAGAGAAAGAATGAGCACAGCATTTGGCATCCAAACCTTAAGAACATTGACCTAGGTCACTTAGCCAAGGTCATGTGCCTTGTGAATGGCAGAACTGGGGCATGAATAACTGGTTCAAATAGGAAGCTGTAAGATAATGGGTTCCCACTGGAAGTACCCTCCTATCCTGCTTGTATTTGACACACTGTAACTTGACTCTACCATAATGATGTCATTTTGGTCCTTTTCAAGAACAAAGGACAACAATCTACCATTTATATTCCTAGCAATTTACACAATGCATGGCACATAGTAAGCACTTAAAAATACTTGTTGACTTGCCTTATTCTAAGTTGTTTCTACCCTCTGTATCATTATAGGAAAGTGAACCAGTGTCTTCCAAATTCCAAAAGCCCAGGACCAGACTCTAAATATCTTGTCCGAGTTCTGCCTCCAAAATCACATCATGTCGGCATTTTAGTAGCGGACTCTGAGTCTCTTAAACTACATAGATTTTGCACACATTAGGGTTCAAGAAATAGAGTCAAACCCAAGAAAAGATTAGATATTGGCTCAGTGAAGAATTCATATCCAAAAATATGAATGCCAAATCTGAGAAAATAGCCAGGACTTCTAAATGCAAGACTATGTTTTTCCCATTGTCTCATAAATCTATGACAAGAAGAATCAGTAAGCTTGAGTAACAGGTTCAATGAGGAGATCAAGGAGGCCTTGGGGAACTAACCCTGTCCTAAATGGGAAGGACCCGTCCACCAAAATATTGATAGTGCCACTTTTTGTTGCAAAAAATGGATATCCCTCAATTGGGTCTTGGTCAACATATTGTGGTATATGTACATCATGCAACACATGAATACTTGCTGAATGATTACACTAACAAGAAATAAGAAAAATTAATAGAAAAATCAAAAGGTACATGAATTGATGCAAAGTAAACGGAGCTAAAGAAATGAGATACACAATGGGTACTACCTGGGGTTCAAAAAGACAAATAAACCAACACTGAATGCTGTGTGACTCTACGGACCACTCGTGGCCCCAAAGGAAAGAGAAATGGATCCCTTTATTTGCAGAGATGGGGTCCATGGGTGTGGAACATGGGATGTTCTGTCAGACTTACTTGGGCCATTGGTCAATTGTTCATGACTGTTGTTTTGTTTTGTTTTCATCCCTCTTTCATTTTTACTCTTTCATCTACCTGACTGTGGGGGAGATTTTCAGAGATTAGGTGACAGAAATCTAAAAGTTGTTTTGTTTTTTTTTAATTGAAGTGAATGGGTTGGAAGAACCCCAGACATGATAAAGTCTTACTCATTAACCATCATAAACCAATGGGATCAAGGACTTGATTCAGTAGATGAGAAAGATAGAAGTAATTTAAAGGAGGGGAGAAAAGAGAAATGGTGGTGGTATCAGGAAGGGTAGAGGGGGAGAGATGACATGATATAGAAGGGAGTTTCTCAAAGAAGAGGCTTCAGAAGGTAGGTTAGGGATAGCAAGCATCTAAATGAGGATTATAGGACTCCTCAGAGCCCCCTGACCTCAGCCTGAATTTCAAGGAACCTGTTAATTGGGCCCTGCTTTAGCTATTTATGGCAATTTCTCATTACCCCCTAACATGAACACTCTAATCCAAACAGATGAAATCTCATTACTAATCCCCAACACTCCTTACATCATCCACTTTCCTATGCCTTCACCAATATTATTAAGCAAACTTGAAATGCCCTGCCCATTCCCTGAGGATCTGGAGAAATCTATCATGAGACTGCTTCATTTTGGTCTCTTTATCCCAAGTGATTAGCATGGTGCCTGGCATTCAGTAAGTGTCTAATAAAAAATGTTGACTCAAAGTTCCAACTTTTTTCTGTTCTACATATAATTAACATGTACTAGACTGTACATGATGTATGACCTTGTGTCCTATAATTGTATCCCAAGTATAATTTTTGTCTCCCTAATCCAACTGTCATGCCCTTTAAGGGTAGAGTCTATAAGTGACACATAGTATGTGCTTCATAAATATTCTCTTTATCCCTCTTCCTTTCCCTCTTTCTACTTTCTCTTTCTCCTTCTCTCTTCCTTTCCCTCACCCTCCTTCCCATTGTCTCACCCTCCCCCTTTTTTCTCCCTCTCTCTTCTCTTTCCCTGACTCCCTCCCTCTCTATGTCCCCTCTACCCCATCACCATCTCTTTCCCTTTTACTTTCTCTCCCCTATTTCCTTCCCTCTATCTCTCCTTTCCCTTCTTTCCTTCTCTATCTCCTTCCTCCCTCTTTCTCTATCTCCTTTTTCCCTGCTCTTTCTCCCTTCTTTTCTTCCTTCTCATCTCTCTCTGCCACCCACTCGCTTCTCCCTTTTCCCTCTCCTTCCCACTCTCCTGTCCCTCTTACCCTCTCCCTCTCTTCCTCCTACCCCTCTCTAGACAGAAAGCTGGATAACTACTTCCTGGATATGTTATAGAAGGGGATGGTATTTGATTGGTGGTGGAGGTATAGACTGGACTCAATGGTAGCTGATGTTTCTTTCAGTTTTAATACATTGTCATAACTAGTTGTTGGTAAAAAGATAGATCAGACCTGAAAATATTTACAATAAGCATTATAGCTGTTATCTATAGAATATTTTGTGATATACTGAACAACAGTGATATTCCATCTCATCTACCCCTTCCAATAACCCTGTGAGGTTAGTGTTACTCCTCAACCTGGGGGGTTGCTTTTTTCTACCTCTCTAATATAATTCAGGTTGGGAGATTCCACCCCATGAGGAGCTTTCTCTGCAAATAAAGATCGGGACCTTATGAAGTAAAGAGACTTACCTAGGTTTACACAGCTAAGATGCGTCAGGGGCAGGACTTTAACGCAGATCTTCCTGGCTCTGAGGTCAGCTCTCTATCCACTACATCACACAGACTCTTGTAGATGTTATGATTCCCATTTTATATGTGAGAAAATTGAGGTGTGGAGTGGTTAGGTGACCATTGTCCTATGTGTATGAGTCACAGAGGTACAGTTAAGAAGCGCCTATGTTGGTATGGAAATATAGGTCTAATAGTCTCTCTACTACACTTCCTTCCTTCCTCCCAAGCTCAGAGGGAGAAGGAACTGTCCAGATAGATTGGCTTAAAGAGGAGGTGGAGGGAGGCAAAGGACCAGGGTGAACCTTAGCCCTACTGGGAAGACAGGTTATCTCAAGCAGAATCAACAGGAGAAGAAAGACATGTGGGCAGGGAATGGAACCGGGCACCAGGGCCAGAAGTGCTGTCAGGTTAAAGAGAAGCACAATTCATTGTCTTGAGAGCTAAGACAGGGTCATCTCAATCTTAGGACATTCAAGAGGCAAAATGGTTGGACAGGGCTACTGGGAGTCAGGAAGAGCTGAGTCTGAGGGTGGTCCTTGTGAGGAACTTAGCCTCTCACAGCCTCCATTTCCCCATGTGTAAAATAGAGACAGTAACAGCACCTCCTTCCTAAGGTTGTTGAGAGGAAGAAATGAGAAGCTATTGTGACAATATTTTCACGTTGCACACGTTCTGAGCCTTCTTTTTAGAAGAGGTTTGACTGGAGACTCTGTCAGGCAGGCAGGAGGAACAGAAGCATTTCCACAAAGCAGATGAGCTGAAGGACAGTTCCTGAAACCCAACCCCCTGGTATTCCTCCACAAGGTCCAGAACACTGCCTCTGGTTACATTGTTTGCCATAACCTCGAGGATGAGGTGGTCAAACGGATGACATAATTCACTGTCTGCTCGTAGCTGTAAGGAACATCTGCCTAGTTCTAATGCAGAAGCATCAGATAATGAATTCTGACTCAGAATGCCCTGGCTGCAGGTTCAAGTGCCCAGGATGTGCTCCAGGAGAAGACATGGGGTCTCTGACCACCCTCCTCCTCAACCTCTCTTTTGCCCTATTGAGCGAACCTCCCAATAGAAGACTCATCTTTCTAGGGATGATGTCCCTCTGTAGGGGAGCTCTCCTGGATGAGACTCTTGGTGCTCTGGGCAGGAGGGCGGAGGGGGGTGGTAGCATACGTACAGTATCAGGTTATGAGTTCACATCTCTTAAAAGGCTAGGAAGAATCACATTTCATTAACTCTGAGTTAAGTGGCCCATTTGGAGACCAAAAAGAGTTGATTCTCTGCTGTGAAATAAAATGTCCTCCTGGGTGGCAGCTTGACACATCTAATCATCAGTGGCAGAATCACCGGCCCCCTTCCTAAACTCTTCGTGCAAGCACAAATATACCTACTCACCTCACCCCACCCCACATACATCCCATTCTCATACACTCTCTTACATTCACACACATATACGTGCATACACAGACACACCCACTCACCACACATTATCTTTCACATACACTTCTTCATACTCACACATACCGGCACCCACCCCCTCACATTCTCACACACACAAGCAAATGCACATGCACATACCCTCACTCATCCACCCATGCCCTCATGCTCACACACACTTGCACATGCACATTCACACACGTGTGCCTGCACACACTTCATTCTTTGTTCATACTAGTCCTATGACATGGAATCAGTTCCCCTGATATTCCAGGTGCTATGAGCTGTTGGGGCAATAAATACAAAAATGAGGCAGTGCACATTTTAGAGCATGGAATGAATACACTGGAAAGTGTTTCTTAAACCCTTCCCTGTGTCTATCATGTGCTAAATGCGGAGGATCCAAATACTCAAGCAAAGACAGTCTTGTCCTCCAGGACCTTAGATTCTATTGGGAAAAATAGCCACTTCTCTAAGTGCCCCAGGAGGGGCACTCGAATAAAGACAATTCTTGGGATGATTAATGAGACCATGGAGGGAGCGGTAGGGAGATAGCCACACTCCACTAGGGAGCAATGGAAGTTCATTTGATCATGGTTCTTTGTTCCCAAACTAGGAGGGGGAGGTAACTTTCCTGGAATTGTGTTCAGAGAAAAGTAATCACTAATTAGGGGAGTGCCCTCCACTCCTACCCATGGAAGTTCCTCCAGAGCATGATTTGGAGTGGAGGCTGGGGGGAAGGGGGCCTGAGAGGAAGCAATCTTGGTGGAAAACCATTCTAACATGTTTACAGCCTTCAGAGCCCAACATCTAGGTCAAGGTCAGCACGTAGTTAATTATATAACCAAAGAGGATAAAGCCATGTGCCTGGTTCTGGTGGTAGACTCTCTGAAACAACGAGCACAGAGGGCAGTTTGTCCAACCTGTGTTCAAATTGGAATCCTTTCAGAAGGTGAGGATGGGGGAAGGCAGAAATACAAGAAGAAGTCACAAGCTTGGCATTGAGGCATGAAATAGCCATGATGGAGAGGTGGAAGGTGAATTTCAATTATCTAAACAACTGCTGGAGTTTTCAGTTCCAAAGAACTAATAATGTCTTGGCATCCTTAAAGATAATGCCATCCTTCCAAATGTAAAGAATCAACAAGGATAATTCCATTCCGGATTTGGTAAAGACCTAAAGGGTGAAATTGCCTCCTGTCATCAGAGGATCTCCAACTAACCTTGCTCATTCCCCACATTGATTCATTTCCGTAGGGACATGTAAAGACCTGGGTTTCCTAGCTTATTTCCTAGCTTACTTCTTGGATTTAGGGTCCAGCCAACTTCACCTTTTGGCATACTCCTCCCATTACTCCTACACAGTTTTGCCTTCTGAACGTAATTATAAGAAATCTAAGAATTCTTTATCCTGCTTGTCCTTCAAGTAACTGAAGCAAACCAGCAGAGCTGTGCTCTCTACCTTCTCTTCTCCAGGAGAAACATCCCCCAGTCCCTTCACATGACCCCATAAGGCATGAGCTCAAGACTCTTGGCCATAGTGGCGGGTTGTCCTACTTTGGCCATTCTCCAATGTGTTAATGTCCTCCTTAAACTCTGCTGTCCAGAACTGAACAAAACATGCCGTGTGCAAGTCTGACCAGGGCCGACTGTTCCTCTCCCACTCTGGCTGTGCTTCGTGTAGACTTGGGCAACATTTGTTGGGGGTTGCTTGGCTACCACTCTTGATCTTGGAGTCCAGTGAAACCTTTCTACCTTCTGGTTTTCCCCATAAATTGAATTGCTGTCTTATTCCTTTCTTTCCCATCCTGTTCCTGTGCATTTTCTTTTTTCCTTGTTTCTCTCAAACACAGTCTGACATGGATTCCCATTAAATTCTATCTTTGTAGCTTCCAGGCATCTTAGGCAGTTGAGATACTTTTGGATCCAGACCCTATCATCCAGTGCATTAAATATGTTTTATGACTGGAGTAGAAGCTAGCAAGTTGTGGCTGTTGTTGTTGATAGGTACTCTGGGGACCCGGCTTCTGAATAATTGTCGCCAGCTATCCAACAATGTCTCCACTATCAGGAAAGTCCTTAGACAATGTAACACTCAGGTGAGTCTTTTGTTGTAATTTTCCAGGCCCGCAATTCAGGTGTGGGAAAATCTCTCTAACTGAACTGCAATTTATAGGCTTAGATACAGGGGTTAAAGAACTAGCAGTCAGGATGTATCAGAGATGTGAGTTAAGCCTGCGTCTCCATGACTCTGACGAAGGTCCTTCTATCCACTCTACTACACTGCCTCTCATGCAGGCAGATGACTCCACTGGATACACTACACCAAATCTGTGTTCTTGCCAAGTCCTGAGGAGGTGCTGCTCTCAGAGGTTCTGGTTTCTATAATCTTCATTTTGCTTATTTCTAAGAAACCATTGGCAATAACCAGGTAACTCTCAGTTTAGTTTTTGCTCCCGCATTTCTCCCTCTGTATGCTGAAGGAGGGTGACTCATATTGTTGACATTATCTGGTAATTACCATTGTGTGTAGGCATGGGCTGCATCAATGTCACTGTGACACTGTGGGCTAAGCCTGACCTGAACTGCTGTTCCCCATCCTCAGCAATGGGGCATCCAAAGGCATCTCACTGTCCCTTTTTTCTTCAGTGGTGATATTAACCCACTGCCAGGTCAATCTCTGACTCACTGCTGACCCAGGCAGGCTCATTAAATGGGCAGTCAAGCACTACTGATTTTTTTATTGCTCTGACCTGAAGAACTGTGATGTGTCTTTGTCCCAACCTCTGCCTCCCTTCCAAGGAACATTCCTTGATCTTATGACTGTGTGGCTAAAGCTGGGGTCTCTGTAGCTGTATAAATATAAATATAAACACACATGTATGTGTGTACATATTTACACAAACACACGCATATCATCACGTAAAATCCATGTGCATTTACACAATATATGTTTATAACACATGCACATCGTAAAACTTTCCATCGATTTGCCTCTATTTCATGGTCTCCATTTGTAGTGAAATTAACATCCCCTTGGAACAAGCTCTAGAATGTTTCGGCCAGATGACTGGATTGTCATATGGGCTATACCATAACTCACACATTAATATGTAAAAATGACATTTTTTTAATAAAATGTGTCACTTTAATTTAGAGCTAGAGCAGATGATATAGGCAAATATTTTCTGACTCATTAGGCCCCGGGCCCAAGCAGCTAAATCCTCCTGATGACTCTTGTCCTCACGTTGTAATTCCGACACTTCAACATTCTGAAACTAACCAGGCCCATGCCACCCTTTATTGGCTCCATCAATGCAGATGCAAACATTTCCAGATCTTTTCCCAGGACTGGCTAAGGAAGGGCAGGGTGGAATTGAAGTAGGCAACAAATGGGCATTGAGGCTGGTATTTTCTGATTATAACTTGCTACCTTCAGAGAAACTGAGAGTCCATGTGTCAGGAATATTCTCATATCAATTTTCCCAATTGGCAACTTGCTCCCTGTGGTCATTCCCTTCACCAATACCCATCGTGACCCCTCCACAACA
The DNA here is from genome assembly GCA_028658325.1 of Potorous gilbertii. Taxonomy (NCBI): domain Eukaryota; kingdom Metazoa; phylum Chordata; class Mammalia; order Diprotodontia; family Potoroidae; genus Potorous; species Potorous gilbertii. The sequence continues at coordinate 6,815,552 of CM053772.1, forward strand.
ATGTAGTTTTGAATTGAAGAAGCCTCTTTTTACAGTATTAGTTACTTAAATCTCTATATCAAATCCTTTATATGAAAAGTGATAAATAAGTAGTTGGTCTTTGAACATTTCTGTGGCTAAAGAATTCATTCTCATGCAGCCAGCCTAGGAAGGGTCTCTCCAAACCAAGCCAGAATGGTCCTACCCCAGAAAAACCAGAGCTCAATTCAGTCCAATATCCACTCATGGCCTTTGAAAGACTCATGTTCCCTTTATACTCTGATGGGGGATGGTGGGAGCATAGGGAGATAACAATGCAAAGAGGGCATTTAATTGGATGACCAGGTAAGTAATGGTTAGCCCTGGGAAGGTAGGTATGTACCAGTGCCTGAGGAAGAGGAGAAATCAAGGAACCAAATCTGAGTCTTCTGTGTTCCAAAAAGTTTATAGACATGTCCTTGGCTAAAAACAGATGGAAAATGTAGCTTTACCTTTGTGGAAGAGTGAGACCATAAGACTGCTCTCCACCATCCTCAGGAACTATCATAAGAGGGACACAACCATTCAACCAATTAGGAGTGCAAATCATATGCATTAAGAAACTCTATATACACACATACTCATGCACACATACACGGGACTTCTGCCAGGTCTGGATGCCCAAGTTAGGTGAGGATTCCTTGGAGTGAGTGGGGATGCTACCCATCAGAGAAAGTAGGAAGGGATGTGATCTGGTGCATATGGAGGGACCTTGGCATCGGCAATGGCAAGGGCTAGAACTTTGTCAGAGGCTACCACTACCTTGTCCTTAATCTCTTTACATTAACTCTGCAAAAACATCCTAATTGACCTTCCAATTAGAGTGGATGTTCCTTCAGGGCAAGAATCATTTCCTTCTTTGGACATGTAGCACAGTTTTTGGTACATAGTTGGCATGTAATAAAGACTTCATGATTGATTGACTGATGGTTGGCATGAAAAGGCGAAGACTAGTGGGAGAAAGGGGTGAGAGCTGGCTTCTACTAAATCCAAGACTCCCACTTGGAAGTGAGATTAGATTTCCTCCCGATATCTTCCCAGAGGAAAGCACTAGGAACAATGCAGAAAAGATGCAAAAAAGCAACTTAAGGCTTCATAGGAGGGAAGAAAAGTAAATCATCTGAATAGTTGGGGAAAGCTTAGAGATGTCTTAGGACAAGCATCACTTCTCCATGAGAGAAACTGGACTCAATATCTACTGGAGTTTGAGAGTGGAGCTCTGGGATTCTGACATTCTATGAACACCCTTCTTATTGACTAAGTGTCCTTGGATAAGTTATTTTTAACTCTGAGCATCTTAAAAAATGGACACTGTTAATAACTATTATAAACCACATTTCAGAGCCGTTGGGAGGAACACTTTGTAAGCCCCGAAGAATTATTGAAATGTGAGAGTGCACCATGATGACAATTTAAGTAATAAATGATTGATAAAGAAATTGGATGAGGATCAGGTGAGGGAACGAACCTCTAATGTTATTGGAGTAGAGGGATGTTGAGGAGACTCCTGAAAGTGGAGGCCAGCACTTTTTCTGAAACTTCAAATCTTAGAGAGTTACCCAGGAAACTGAAGGGTCAGGTGATTTGGTCATGGTCACACAGTCAGTACGAGTGGCAGTGGGGTGGAGAGTGGAACCTAAAGGTTCCTGATTCCAGCACTTGTTCTCTCTAATGCCAGGCTTCCTCTCAAATTGAGAACAACTGATGAAGACAGTTTCTAAGCAACGTTCTACAAATATATGTAGGAAGTGAATGAAATGAGACTCCCACCAACATCATCCTATGAAGCTTTATCTTGGCTTCAGCCTGCAGATGACCTGGGGTTTCTATTAACTGTGCCAGCAGAGTCAGTCTGTAAATCAGTCTGTCAAGAGTGCTGGGCCTAGGAGTTCTGGTCAAGTTAGAAGGCCTTGGATGACAGGCAAAGCCCTGGATGGTATGTCTGGTGGCCAGGGAACAGTCGAAAGAAGCGTGGATAAACTCAATCAAATCAAGCAAAATTCCTGATATTTTTTGGCCATGGATACTCTGGCCATGTTCTGAGTCTTATGCACTACTGGCATACCAAAAAAAAAATCAATCTTTGAAAGGTTGAATTTCCCAAAATAACATCTTATCATAGTATTCCGTTCAAATTCCTTTCTTCATATTGTGACTTGGCATTGTGATTTAGTACAGGCTATGTAGGCTTAGAATTAAGAGAGATTTAGGTTCAAATCCCTGCTCTTACATTAACTTTCAATGTGACCTTAGAAAAATCATATTTTTTCATTTATATGTGATGGGGGCCAATGAAGGCCCCATCCTCAGAGCAATATTGGATTTGCTTTCCCTTCTTGGTGGTTTATACAAAGCAAACCCAAGTGTTCCCTGTCAATCTAGTAAATGGATCTTGAAAAGCTTATGTTCAGTAATGTGTGACTGAGGGACTGGTACTATATGAGGATAACCACTTTTCTAATTGGCCATGGAGACAGAAGGATTGATTACCCAGGAAGAAGTCAGCTAGAACTGAAGACTCCAATTCCATGGGTCTTCCCTGGAAAGGCCTAGGCTGCTGGAAGCAACCAGTTTGGGAGAAGGGTGGTGGCTGCCTCATCTCCCATGTGTCCATGTGTACATAGCATCTCTTTCTTTTTTTTTCCTGGTTTTGGGTGAATTATTATTCCAAGAGAAGAGTTTGCAAGTGACTGTGTGACTGGAAAATGCATAGTGACTGAAGGTGACAAGCTATTACGGGAGAAATGGCTAATGATAGAGGAAGCCCTTCCAGATTCATGGGAAAAGCAGGCACTGCAGGATGCCAGTGACTGTGAGCCTTTTTGGACTAAGAGAGGAGCTTGCACGAGGCAGTGAGGTGGTATGATGGCTTTGGATCTCAGACCAAGAATATTTCAAATATTGCCTCAGACACTTATTAGATGTGTAATCTTAGGCAAGTGACTTAATCTCTAATTGCCTCAGCTTCCCCAACTGTAAAAATGAAATACCTCCCAGGATTACAAATCTCTATATCTATCTATCTATCTAGATTACATGCTATTGTTACTAGGGAGAAGAGAGCTGGGAGGGATAGAGTAGTGTTGGAACATAGTCTGGGGTCTGGAAAGACCCATACTCAATAACACATACACACACACATACACACAAGTGGGAGGCTATTTCATGTGTAAGAACATGAGTGACCAATAAGTTAATAGGCATTTATGAAGGGCTTCTGTCAATCACTGTGAAATCACCAGTAGGAAAGAAAAATGAAATGGTCATTAGTACAACCTAGCTGCATATTAGAATATCTGATCCATATGGTGGATCCCTATTGTCAATAACAAAAGAGAAGGGTTGCAGGATATCCCTTTGCAGGGATGGCTGCTATTGGAGCTGAGCTTTGAAAGAAAAGATCAGCAGCGTTATGAATGCTGGAGTGGGCGTGGCCAGATTTGGGGCAATGGTGCCACCCACCAGACCTAAGTGCAAGGTGTAGGGGAGCAAGAAGAGGAAACATGACAGGAAGTAGAAAGAGAAGAATGAGAAGGCAGATGAGTCCAGATCTGGCGTGATTGGAAATAGGTTTCTGGGCAGGAGTAATGGCACAGTAAGTTGCCGTTAAGTCCTATTACTTGACAGGAGTGTGCAGACCTCGTTTTATTGAACACAGTGTCAAGTCAGGAAGACTAGCTAAGGGACAATTGCTTGATCCCAAGGGGTGCAGATGTTAGGGCCATTCTTATCCCACAAGCTGAAAGCTTATTAAGTCATGACCAAAACTAAATTAAATACCATTTTATCCCCCTGAGAAGGCTCATCTAGATTGCAACAAGATTCCAAAAGAAATTTATTACATCAATTTTGGTTTTGCCCCCAACCCACATATATTCTTAAAAAGACTTTCTTTGCCATATCTAGTAGTATGTAGTATCTTCTCTGGATTCAACTTAGAGACTCTCATCTTGAAGGAAGGCATTTGATTTTGTTGAGCCATGGCATATTAATGATTGATTCCCTCCTCTTTTCCCATCTCAAATTCATCAGTCCTCTGCTAACATCATCAATATTGTCACTTTTCCATTCCGGACACAAGGGGGTGGGGGTGAGTGACAAGAGATGGGGAAATTTCTGCTGGATACATTCTTCATTGATGAGATGAGCCTTGCCCTTTCAGAGCAGCAGGTCCTGTGGAGAGCTAAAGCCTTCATGGGGAGCCAGGGATGACAGCTACAAGTTCATGATCTTTTCCTTCCCAACCAGCAGACATAGCTGAGGTTCACAGCAATGCAGAGTGTGATTAGGGTGGGCTGAGAAGGAGGTTGGATGCATTCACAGGCTCTTGGCACCAAGCTCACTCCCTTTATTCTCTCTCCAAACACCCTCTCATTTTTCCCACATGGTTCTGGGCAAAAGGGGTCTGGTTAGTTGCAATTGTTTGTGAAGAGATTGGTTTTCTCTTGCTCCAGGCTCCTCTGTGACATGTCATCCCAAACCCTTCTTTTTTGTTCCGTATGGACCAATCCAGCTTGATGAAAGTAAGTGTCCAAAGAAAATACCCAGCTCCAGGGTATGGAGCAGAAGATGATGTCCATCCATTCCAGTTGGCTCCTGACCAAGACTCTCAGCATTCTCTAAAGACCTAATCAAAGAATCCCACTATCCTGAGACTATATACTCCTTGAGGGAAGGCAATCTTTCATTTTCAGTCTTTGTCTCTTTGGGTCCAAGCTCAGGGCATGGCACCTAGAGATGGAATAGAAATATCACTACCTGGGACCAGAAGACTCCAGCTCAAATTCTGCCTTTGATACAGCCTACCTGGCTGACTTTGCACAGGTCACTTAAACTCTTTGACCGCATTTTCCTCATCTGTAAAAATGAAGGGGTTAGGCTGAATGTCCTCTCTCTTTTCTAGTTGTAGAACTATGACTCTATTTGTTACCTTGGCCAAGTCTTACTCAACCTCCCTGGCCTGGATTTTCTCATTTGAAAAATGTAAAGGTGTCAGACTCTATGGATTCTAAAGTTTCTTCCAGCTACAAAGCAAAAAAAAAATATATTTTTAATAAATGTTGGTGAAAGGGGAATTTTGAAAAGCTCATTTTATGAACAGAGTTACTTTCTCATCTGCAACATTTGTCAAATTCTGGATTTCAACCAGATCTCATGAATATTTCCTAAAAACTTACTGTGGACAGCACCTGGTGCTAGGTTCTGGGAGAGACAGAAACTTTTGATAAAAAAATAAAATCTCTTATTCTCATAAAGCTTATCACAAAATGAAAGACACAGATGCAGATTTTGAAAAAATATACCATGATAATACTTGATAAGTGGGAGAGATTGATTAAATAACAATTCATGCAAAAAAGTGGGCAATATTAGGGGACCGCAGGGTAACTGTGAATCAACAGCATGATGAAGCAATCAGGAAAGCTTTTTGGGGTGGTCAAGGAATGAAGTTTCTCCCATTTTTATTATTTTTTGTTACAGTTCAGATGTTTAATCATGTCCCACTCTTTGTGACCACATGGACCGAAGGACATCAGACCCTTCAGACTAAGAGTGTTTCCCAGTTGGGATCTTTGGAACACCATAGTCTAATGAGCACTTTCTCACTTCTGCTTGTTTGGAGGATGGAATGGAGCCAACTTTCTCATCCAATGGTCTCCTTTTGCTTGTGATTTGTACCCCCAGCTCCTAATATAGTATCCAGATATATAAATATCCAGTAGGTATTTAATAAATGCTTTTTGACTGGTTAATTGAAGGATTATTCCCTACTTGAACTCTGAAAATTCTGTCAGTTGCTCCAACTTTCCAGTTAGATATCACCAGAAATTCATGTGCTAAGAGGCCAAACAACACTGTCTGTTACTTCCTTTATGGACTTCAAGTTACAAGAGCCATCACATTGTGTCCTTTAGACTAGGTGAATGGAAAGTCAGGGAAGAGCTCTTTAATAAGAAAAATAAAGCCAGAAAAGTAATTTTGTTGTTTTTATTTTTTTTTCCCTCTTGCTAGGAATGTGGGGAAAGGTAGAACTCACTCTGGTATCTTTCAACCAAAGATAAAGGTAACTCAGTTAAAATAAAATCACATACACACACACACACACACACACACACACACTGAACTATATTATAAAAAGTCAAAGTTAGGCTAATGACAGTCTAGGTGACAAACATCCCAATCTAAAGATTGCAAAGTGCATTGGTTCTTCCATCAAGGCTATTTGTGAATACCAATTGTTTGAGGAAGGGGAAGAGGCCCTTGGACTGGACTAATTGCTTGTTGAGCAGAAAAGCTATTGTAAACCATCCCTTAGGGGAATGGTTGCTCCTAATTGCAGAAAATTTAATATGAAAGAAAGAAAAGGAAGTCTCAAAAGGTGTTATGTGGTATTTCTACAGTGTGTTTGTGTGTGTGTGTGAGTGTGTGTGTGTGTGTGTGTGTGTGTGTGTGTGTGTGTGTGTGTAGGGATTATCTGGTAGCCTATTTCTGGAGGAAAATGGATTAACTGGGGTAACCATTGTTTGTATACTTTTATATAAATTAAACAAGATTATTTTAATTTTTCATTTACAGAGTTGAGGGAGTTTTCTGTGTCTGATAAAGGGATCAAAGGGGAAATCAAAAATTAAAAATAAAACCAAGAAAAGGCCCAAAGAGCACATAACCTCAGAGGGCAGAGATGGGAGACAGACTTGAGCTTGATCTAAGGGAAAGTTTCCTAATATTTAGAGAAGTTCCAAAGCGGGAAGGGCTGCTTTAGGAGGTAGTGTGAGATCCTTAGGACTGGATGTTTTAAGCTGGACAATGGCACAGGAGGCAGCCTGACCTAATTCAAAGTGTGCTAGATTGGGAATCTGGCTTTCTGGTCCTCAGTTTCCTTGCCTATTAAATGAGAAGATTGGAGCAGATGGTCTTTGAGGTCCTTTCCAGCTTCTAGATTGATGATCCTATGACCCTGTCAGGGATATTACAGAACAAGTCCTATTTGCTCAGCCAACAAGCATTTGTTCAGCACCTTCTATGGTCCAAGAGCTAGAATCGGAGCCCAAGGAAACATATGACGCCATCAGGTTGCTCAAGTCACTGGTTGGTGACTGCTTCTCCCACACATTTTTCAGGAAAAGGCCCAGTCAAGCTCCACCTCAACACCAATACTCCAGGCTCTTTCCACAATCTAGTAAATGGCCTTGGGCCATCCCCTACATGTTCCACCCCCTTTCATCAGTTATGGAACTATGAAGCAGAATGTAATTATATATTATCCATATCATTGTTCCGGGATGGAGTGTGTCAGTCTCCTGACCCACTTCCAGATGCCCCAGTCAGGATTCCCTAAGTAACTTTCGGAACCCAAAAGCCCCTTCCTGGTGATGGCCACTACCCTTTGGGTTTTGTCTTCCCCATTAGAATGTAAATTTCTTGAGGGCAGGAATCAGTTGTGCGTTTTGCATTTGTATTCCCAGCTCTTAGCTGTGTTTTTGGCACTTAACTGCTGACAGTGATGGGGAGCACCATAGAATAATGCTGCCATAAGTTACAGCTGGGTCATGAAGGATTTTAAAGGACAAACAGATGTGATTCTACTTCACCTGACAGTCAAGACAGAGTTCCTGGATTTTAGCAGTCTGTGATGTAGCATGATTACAGCAGTTGTTCAGGACTAACATTTTGGTCACTTTTTGGAGAATGGATGGGAAAGAAGAGAGATTTGAGGCAGAGAGAATAAGATGATAGTGCTCTGGGCAGGGCTGGTGGAGAAAGGGACAGCTACTTGAGATGTTGTAAGGACAGAAAGGAAAGATGTGGTCCCTGATGGTGGGATGAGCAGAGAGTGGAGTTTAGGAACATCCGAATGAGGTGAACCTAGGTGCTGGGCAGGGTGGTGATGCCTCCAACAGAAATAGAGAAGTTCCTATGACTAGGGAGTTTGAGGAGAAAGTGAATGGGGCTGCTTCTGGACATGTGGTGTCTGCAGTGCTCACAGTCCCTCATTTGGACAGGCATGTACCTATATGTGCATAGTTCTCCCCTGTTAGAAAGTTAACTCTATTAAAAGAGGTTGGATTTTATCTTTGTCTCCAGCACTTAGAAGACTTCTGGATGTTTAGTAGGGACATAATAAATGTCTCTTGATTGATTATGATCCAGCTGGTAGTTGGTGATATGGGACTAACACTCAGGAGGACACTAGGCCTGGCTAGATAGGTCTACCTGGGTACAGTTGAGATTAGAGGACCTTCAAGGCCCCCCTTTTCCATCTCTGATATTTGATGACTTTATATAAGCAAGTACCATGCCATGAGCAGCTGCTTCGCTTTGGGCTTTTCTCAAGTACTCAATTTCAGATTGGAAATTTCAAGATGGCCTGGCAGGAATTGGGCTTGGCAATGACCCTAGCCTGTGGTTAGCATTCCTGCTCTACATGCTATGGAGCAGGCTATAGATTTCAACAAGGAACGCGAGCCATTTCCCTGGGAGGGTTTGCATGTTGGCATGTATTTTTCAGAAATTCTCAAATATGGTAATATGCATTCATTTTCACAAGAAATATCCCCTAACCACATTTTTCAACATCAATTCCATATAAAACACATCTTCATTAGAAAAGTTCATTATCCTGTTGATTATATTTTGATAAAGCTTGATTCTCTAAGTGTATAAGGTACACATTGGAAATGAAAGAGAACTCTTCATTTCTTAAATGTTTGTTGATTCTCTTTTTTAAACTGAGCTGTCATTTCCTGAATCCACTACCACAAAGATCCCTCTCCATTACAAAAAGCAGTTAAACAAAAATAGATCCACACACACACGCACATACATACACACAGTCACCATATGATCATGTAAACCTTCGGCCACACTAGAAGTCCACAAGCTCTGCCAAGAGGAGGAAGCCCTATTTTGCCGTCAGTCCTGCCATCAGAATTGGTCATGACATCAGGCAGTTCTGAGTCCCTCCAAGCTTCCTTTCCTCTATGCTTTTGCGGTCATTGTGCAAATCGTTCTCCTGGCCGTGCTTATTTTGCTCCACGTCAGCTCTTCAAAGCCTTCCCAAGTTTCCACAGATTCTTCTGATTCATTATTTCTTAGGCTGCAATAGCTTCCTTGACTCTCATCTTCTCCTGTTTGCCCGGCCATTCTTCAGCCAATGGTTACTTTCTTTGTTTCCAGTCTTTGGCTACCACTCACTAGAAATTCTAGTATTGCTACTAGAAATATGTCTGTGTCCATGGGCCCTTCCCTAAAGGGGGTTGTTCTAAAGCACTGTTCCTCTTTTGGGCCCTCAGGTTACGATTTGTTAAATTAAGATTTACTAAATGATGACTTTCTGTAGACTGGGGCAGTCTAAGTCCTTCCCTGTTGATAGCTATGAGCTAGTAGGATATTTTGTCTGATAGCTTCAGTCACAAAACATCAGAATGAGAAGTCACCTCAAACACCTCTAGTAAAATCCATCCCTGTGCCTTTATCTTATTGTTGAGAATTGGGGAACTGCTAAACAGAGTCTTAGTGATGGTAATGTACAGCCTGCCCCTTAAGTTCTCCACTCTGACCTCAGACGAACGGTTCTAAGTACTAAGCAGTTTCTCTTTATACGGATCATAAGCCTAGCTTTCCAAAACCCCAGTCGACACTGCCTTATTTTAAAGTACAGAAGCAGTTGAAGGGGACAATGGTGTGGCATAGTGGATAGAGCACTGACCCTGAAGTCAAGAAGACTTGATTTAAAAATGTAACTCCAACACTTACTAATTGTGTCACCCTGTCCAAGTCAATTAACCCTTGTTTATCTCAGTTTCCTCATCTGTAAAATGGAATTTATTATCCCCACACCACTCACTTTCCAGAGGTGTTGAGAGGATGAAATGAAATAATAATTATAAAGCACTTATGCATTGCCTGGCTACAGAAACGTTAGATGGCGATGAGGAGTATTATCAGGTTATTGCTAGTATTGTTCTAATGGGAAGAGACAGCACATTAAAAAAGTTCAAATTCAAGCTGAATGGAAAGGCCAGAAAGTCCCAGGAAAAATGGTAAGACCTGCCTATGTTCCTCCAACTCATTGTAAAGATTGGAATTGGTGATGCTGATCTCATCAAACTAGTGGGAAGTCATATTGTCCTTACTAACTGGTTTCCCCATGCCCAGCCCACTCACCAAGGGATGGAGAAATGCAAGAGAAGATGAGTAGGGCATTCTTGTGGTGGCAGGTATTCACAGTGAACTAGATGAGATCTGGGCAGACTAGGACAGGGGCATAGAGAGACAAGGACTATGGGGAGAACCATAGTCCATAAATCTAAATATCTGTTAGTTACATGGGTAAGAGCTAGGTGCTTTATTCTTTAAATTAAAAATGTAAATTTTACCTTAGCATAGTTCACAGAAAATCTACATTATAATCCTTTAAATAAGGAATCAAGTGTCGTTAGTTGCTTAAATGCCGATTCTAGAGCTGTGGTGAATTTTGTATTCAGGCCATGACCATGTTAGATATGCTCCCCTGACTGGATCCATCATTGAGACCAGGCTATCATCTTTCTTGGTAGAAGATGGGGACTTTGTTGCTCAAAATCTTAGCAGTGGGAACCAAGATAACACTTTATTTTCACCACTTCTAAAACCAATTAAAGAATAATCTCTTCTGCTCTCAAAGTATGTTAAGGAATTAACTCTTTCTGGCACCAGGGAGTCATTCGTGGATATCCAATAACAAAAAGGGCCCTGGGCCACAAAATACTTTCCCAAATTCTTGGATGAAGGGTTAGGATACTTGCACCTGCTTTGAGCCAGATATGTGACCTTGAAAAATTGCTTTATTTTCTTGAGCCTCAGTGGCTCCATGTTTAAAGTGAAGGAGTCAAATTTAGAGAGATTTAAGGTCCTTTCCAGATTCTGAAATTCTATAGCTTTGGGGTTCCACTGATCGCTGATGCTTGGAATTTCTGTGAAGGGGAATCCAGCCTTGTATTGCCAGGAGACCTGAGCTGTAACACCAAAATATGCAGAGACATAGCAAGGGCACCAGAAGATCATGGAAAGAGCACACCATCTCAAGTCAGGCTCCCTGGATTCTCAAGCTGCTTTGGCCAGGCTTTGTCTCAAAGTCACTTTCCTTCTCTGGGACCAATTTGTCATCCTGAAAAGAAATGGCCAATTATGTTGGAGTTTCTTCATCTTTTATATGTCATGGTCCTCCATGGACAATCTAGTGATGGATACATAAAACAAGCCTACAGATCCTAGATGATCTCTGAGGTCACTCTCCCTTCTTGGTTTCTCTCAATAAATCTGTGTTAACCGGCTGGCATTGCAGCCTTTTGAGATAGGAAAGAGATGCCCCAAGGATCCAAATAAATATGAAGGCAGATGACCTACAGACAAGTATGAACTCTGTGACCTCCCCAGTGGCAGTCACAAAGAGAAAGACCTCACTCAACTGCATTCGTCAGTCCTGTGCCCAGCATCGCCAACCCCAGCCTGGTTCCTTAGGTGTAGGAGGCTTCCTTGCTTAGGGGATATCTTTCTCCTCTTTCCCCTTTTTGAATTCTGGCATGGGAATAAGTAGAACCCTACTGGGTTCTCTTTCATGTAAAGCTTCCTTTAGGCTATTATAGTGTCACTGGATTCTTGGGTCTTGTGAGTTCTCCCTTTGGCCCCCTGGCCTTTTGTAGGTGGACCTTCTATATTTTTTGTTGTTTTGTCAAGTTTTCCTACAATATATCCTTTCCAGAGGTAAAATAGACAAATCTGATGACAAAATTGTAAAAGTTTTTGCATGAGCAGAATCAATTTAACTTGAATTAGAAGATGGCGGGGAGGGGATCTTTGCAGCATCTTTTTCAGATAAGTGTTTATTTTAAGATCCATAGAGAAAATTGCTTCAAATTTATAAGGCTGAGTCATTCTTCAATTGACTGTCAAAGGATACAAATAGAAAGTTTTCAGAGGAAGCAATTCAATTGTTAATAGTCATATAAATTAATGCTTTAAGTCTCTAATAATTAGACGGATGCAAATTAAAACAATTATGAGGTGCCACCTCAAATCCATCACATGCCAATATTGACAAAAATAAATGAAAATGATATATGCTGGAGGGTATGTGGGAAAATAGGTGCACTAATGAATTTGTGGATTTGTGATCTGATTCATCCTTTCTGGAAAGCAATTTGAAAGTGAATCTAAAAACTCTCTTAATCGGTGACCCAGCAATACCACTACTAGGTATATTATTCAAAGATCAAAGAAAGAAAATAATTTACATATCTACACAAATATTTATAGCAGCTCTTTGAGGTGGCAGAGAATTAGAAACTAAAGGGAGTGCCCATCAACTAGAGAATGGTCAAACATGTTAAGGTATATGAATGAGACATATAATATCATATGCTATAAGAAATGATGAAGAGCGTGGTTTCAGAGAATCTTAGGAAGACTTATATAGATTAACATGAAGGGAAGTGAGTAAAACCAGGAAAATAAATTACATAATAATTACAATATTTAAAGGTAAATAGCTATGGAAGATTTGGAAATTTGGTTATTTGGACATGACCAGTGTAGGAATTTTATTTTCTTGACTGTACAGGTTTGTAATGAATATTGTTTTTCTTGTTTTCTCAAAGGGAGGAAGGGGGAAAGGAAGAGGTGGGAGGGAAAGACTTCAAATGTAAAAAGAAAACAAAATTGAATTTTAAAAATATGTCTTGACCCTATTTCTTGTTTCTTGAACTTTTCACAGTCTCCGTTCCATCACCCATTTTCCTTTTAGCCAAGATTAGATGGACCAGTATTCTTGACTCAGCAAATAGAATCTAGGGCTATATGGCTATTGGCTGGGTGGTTGGTCTATCCCTCCTTTCAACTCCTATTTTCCCTATCCTTTGTTTTCTGACAGTTGTGTTGCTCTTTCATTGTCGAAAAAGACCCCACCTTCAGAGAAAAGACCTGACTTACCCTTGACTTTGTTTTGAGTGAGGGAGGGCTGACAGTACAGCCCCTTGGGTGAGGGAGGGGAGCTGTACAACAGTTAGCCTTACTCTAAATAAAACTGTTTGGAAGAGAAAGATACATATCTGAGCCCCATGGGGAGGAATCTCTTTATCAAGACCCAGAGCAAAGAGACCCTGGTGTTGAAGGGGATGTGGAGTCATGCTCAAGCCCAAGTTTTCCCTTTCTACTTATGGTTGCATTTTATCCACTCATGAGTGTGTCTTAATGAAATGGTCCCTTTCTCTTTCCCATTATATTTGTTTTTTCTGTTTTTGAAATATTGTGTTCCTGGCCCATTATATTTACACTGAGAGTCAGACAATTCCTTGAACTGTCATTAAGTATCTACTATTGCGATGGCATACCTGGTATCTAAAGAGCTAGCCTCAGAGGTAGTAGGAAGTGAAATAGCCAGTATCTGTTATCAGTGCTGTATTGCACACTCTCTGCTCTCCTTTCCAGAAATGGAAAGGGACTCATCTCTGATGTCAAGGAGTTTGTATTCTATCTGGAGAGACATATTTGTATATAATTATATTAAATAAAATGTAAACACAATAAATACAAAGCAATTGGGGGAGGGGTGGTGAGGAGGAAAGACAGCAGGCCCAGGAAATGGAGAAAGTTTTCATATAGAAGGTGGAGTTGGAGGGGAATGTACAAGGAAGATGTGAGGTCAAGACTTGTCTCTGGCACATTGTCTATATGACCTTGGGTAAGTCACAACCTCTTAGTTCACTAGGCAACATTCTAAGATTGTAGATTATACAGATGAAATCTCAGACCCTAAACTAACAAAAACAGCTATGTACCTCCAGGGATTTAATTTATATATTTTGCAAGCCTGAAATATTATTTCAATTAGTTTACTGCCCCAAGCTCTAACTTCTGACATGCCTGTAGCCTATATGGGCATTGGATTTCAGCAGAAAAACTTGTTCAGTTGACTCAAGGATGGGTGAGCCCTATGAAAGAAGTGAGCAGCCAGGGTGAGGAAATAAAAAACATGTCCTTCTCCTCCTCCTCCTCTCATCATCAGTAGAATTCAAGATAAGATCTCCATTGTCCAATTCACTACTGGAGACACCCCAAAGATTCTGGAAATGAGTCTTCAGAAGGCAAGCTTACCTCCAACAGCCTTTATTCAGTTACAAAAAGTCATCATTCATCCACCTGTGCAGAATATTAAATGTAAAAGAGCAAAGACTGAAGAGAGCTTTGATTCAGAAGCGTTTCTATCTGAATCTCACTGAGAAAGATATGAAGAATCAGATAAATAACAATAGTGAGAAAAATAAATAGCTCTTTTCCGTCACGCCTTAAGATGGGCATTTACATCACACTGTCTCATGCAGGGTCATGAAGGATGTTGGACTTTCAAATGTCCTTATGAAGTTTAAGAAGGTCAGATATTGACTCCAGTATCAAAAGAAGCCTTCCGGCCATGGAGACAGGTGACTTCAATTACATGAATAAGCATTCCTCCTATCTTCCAATCCAGCAGAGGGTTTGGACGTTCTACATATCTGATTGTAAAGGGATTTGCTCTTATCCCCAAGCTGAAAAAGCAAGGCTGATTCGTAGAGTGGCATCTAATAAGAGAAGTCTCAGGAAAGAAATACTTGCCTGGGGAAAGTCCAACTGGAGGCAGGTGAGTGCTGAGTGATTGAAGTTCTTTAACCCTAAAACAAAACAAAACATAAATATCTATAAAGAAATATTCCTGGTAGAACTCTGTGTGATAGCAAAAATCTGCAACAAAATTCACTAAGACCAAGAAATGACCAAAAAAATTATGGTGGTTACTTGCAATGGAATGTAGAGTCTTGTGAACAGAAGGTAGTAGGCTGGGAATTGGAGTCAAGAAAACCTGGCTTGAAATCTAGTGTTTTCAGGAGGTGCCACCATGTACCTGGGCTTGATGTAACTAGCCCTAGCAGACACAACATATTCACTATAGTATGCACTCAGGAAACTTTTTAAAAATTATATTTACTTAATAATCATAAAGAACATAATTTTTGGTCATCAAAAAATAAAGAAATGAAAGCAACTGTATGTTTTTAAATTATCAGCTTATGTTTATTTTAATACTACCAATTTCCCTTTTAAATCACTCCTTTTCTTTCTCCTATAACACAAAAGAAAACTTTCAATCTCATTCCTTTCATTCCAAAGACATCTTTCCAACTGGATTCAATTCCCATCACCCACCATTTGAGCATGGGAGAAAGCTGGCATGAAATTTAGCTGTTGCCACAGGTACAGTCTTAAAATATTTATTTTAGCCTTTCCTTTTGCCTACCCACCAGACTCATAGAGCCACATAATCAAGCACTGACTTTCCACAGTTCAGAGGCCAGTGAAGTCAAAGGGAAAACACATGCCTCACATCTATAAGAAAACTGTTCATCTTGAACTATGTGATGGAGCTCCAGTATGACAGTGGTGAACACCTTTGCCAAGCAGACATCTTACTGTTTGAGTCTTTATTTATACTGTTTGAGGATTATCAAAGATAATTATATTTGTTTCAGAGAATCACAGATTCTCCCAAAGGGAAGGCCATTTTGTCATCCTAATCTCCATTAGGAGGGGCAGGGCTTCCAGAAACAAGAAGATGAGAAGTCCTTCCTCTTCTGCCTTCACTGGACCATACCTGGGGCATTGTGTGCATCTCTAGGCATGATGGTTTAAGACAAATATTGATGTTTTAGAGAGATGAAGAGTCCAAAGGAGGGGAATGACAGTGGTGAAAGGCCTTTAGTGTATGTCATATGAATACTTGTTGAAGGAATGGGAAATTATGGAGAAGAAAATACTCAAAGAAGTTATTATTCTTGTTCACAGGTATTTGAAGCACAATCATGAGGTGGGAGGAATCATGAGGTCACAGTCAAGGCCGATGGGCATCAGATGCTGACTTACATTCAGTATCAGGGATGGTGGTGGTGGTGTGGTATCCAACAAATCAACAACCCTGATAACAAGAGTGATCCCAAAGGACACAGGGCTGCAGTCACATCAGAAGGTTGTGCCGGGAGGTCCTCAGACAGAAGATAGAGAAGTGTGTGTGTATGTGTGTGTGTGTGTGTGTGTGTTCTATGTGTTCTAGTGAGGACTCCTTTCAGAGAAGGAGTAGCTTAGATGATAGCTGGAGTCCCTTCCTGTATCATTGCAGAAATGAATTATTTGGCCATAGTAATCCATGGAAACAACACACAGACACACAATGTATGCATATTCCCTTTAACAAGATGGCAAAAAGGACAGTTTTTTGTGATTCACTTGAATCTTCCAGGTCCTCATTGCTTGCTATCATTGTCTTCTTCCTTTGGGGTCTCTTGTCTCTAAGTCACTTCCTCTAAGCCTTCTCATGTATCCTCATGTTCTTCAGTTTAAATATTAGCCTATCTTAGCTGCAATAATATCTCACTGCTTTCCATAATTTGTCATAGAATTTGCTATTTTGTCAAACACAGGGAAGTCTTGTTACCTTCTTATCAACTCAAATAAGAAACTGCCTTTGATTGAGGAAGCCGTCCCTCCAAGATGTCTGAGGCATTTAAATGTTGAGTGACTTGCCCAGGGTCTGGTCACTAGACAGTGTTAGAAACCAGTCTGAAATTTGTGTGACTCCAAACTCCAACAATAGAATTTATCCACTGTGCTACACTGCCACTTCAACCCACGTATTAACATTTCATTATCTTTTTAGCAGTTCCCCAACTTTAGCATCTTTCCTAACTTTTGTTATTATGAACCACACGATGATATATTTAATAGAATGGTCTCTCTTTCTCTCCTGTCAGTAGCATCAATAGAGTTTAATTTAGTTGTCTAATCACTGTATCAAAGGAAATGGATATTTTGGGGCTCATTTTATGATTCCATATTACTTTTCAATAAGTTTGACCCCTGGACCCGACTTCACATTTCACCTACGTGGCCTTAAGCAGATCACCTATATTCTCTGACTCCTGGTTTCCTCATCTGTAACATGTAGTCTTGTTATCGACACAGCTCTTATCTATTCCCTCTGTTTAGTACTCTGTGGGAAAACCCATTCATCATGATTAAGGCCTATCTACGTTCTCTTGGATCATGAAGATAGAGTATTTGGACTCTCTCCTTGTCATATGTCCCCCTCACTATGTGACCACCCTCCCCTTCACTATTATTCATTTCCCTAGTGGCACCTTTCCTTTCTGTTCTTCCTAAGAGTTCCTCATAGATTATATGGAGCCACAAGCTTCCAACAACCATGCACCCCTTCATTCCCCTCTGTGCGATTTTAATTTTAAATTCTTCAGAGACTATTGGCTTCTATATCTCAGTCATATAATAACACTGGTTGTATTGGGGGCATTATTTCTAGGAAATATTAGGAATCATTGGTGGAACTTTGTGATTTCCTCAAGGCCAATCAGCCCATATACCTCTCTCTGCCTGATTCTGGTCTTATCTTGTTGGCCATTTATACTGCCAGTTCCAGTTCTACATGCTGTTGGATGAGTGCTATGATTTGTCTATCCAACTGGATTTCATAATTGAGCCAATTAGCATTTTGGCAATTCACGAAATGGCATCAAAGTTGTCATCAATAGCAGTAGTCCAATGGGAAAAGACAATCACAAAGCCGTATTAATGGATAGAGCACTGGACTCATGATCAGCAGTATCAAAGGTTCAACCTGCCTCAGACACCATCTTGGTGGCCTTGGACAAATCACTTAGTTTTTTCAAGTTAAAATTTCCTCAACTAGATAGTGAGGGTAACAATTCCATGTACCTCACATGATTGTTTCCAGGACACATGAGCTAGGACATGCAAAGTGCTTTCAAACTAGCTATTCATCATCATCATTATAGTCAATATTATGAGCTAGAGATAAGTCAAACATAGCTTGCCAGTTACAATAGGACCCATGGAATAGGAAGAGACTGGTAGAAAGGCCCTAGAATGTGGCTTAGACCCACCATGGAATATGGACAAAAGCTGCACAGTAGAGACAGGCGAGGATGGCTAGCAAAGAGTGGGCCTATTTGGAGGGAGTTCTCCCATCAGTGAGATCCCTGATCCACTGGAGAGTATTAAAGAATCATTTTTGTCATTGGGAGTCTTGGTTATAGGATTTTCACTAGACTCTAGTTGTAGGCATAGCTTAGGGTCAGTTCTAAATGAAGCCAGTGTCCACATCTAATGTAGAGTTTGTTCCCAGCAAAGGCTTTTGTTCTAAGTCCCATCCCATGACTCTTGACCCAACTAGCTTTCTTCTTTCTAGAGAAAGTTGGAGGGAAGCTGTAGCTCTATGGCTTTCAAATTCAGTCCCAAAACTTTCTAAGAGAGAAAAACATGGAGGTGAAGATGAAACTAAAGGAATAGAATTCCAGATTTTAAAATGGAAGAAATCTTAGAAGTTATCTAGTTCAGCTGCCTCCTTTTCTAGAAGAAAATGGTGCTTTCACACAGTCAAAGCACTCCCATCTAGTCACACAGGCCACAATTCAAACCTAGGTCCACTGTTTCCAAATGTATGACTCTATCCACCATGCCACATGATTCAGCTATGACAAAGTCCCTTGGAAAAGAGTAAGAGGAACTCAAAGCATGATCAAGAATGCACTACAAGTGAAACTTGATCCTCGTACTTAAGGTCTTTGTCTCCTTAAAGAAGGACCAGATGGCAAGAGTGTTTTTGACTTGGTCAATCGCCCCTCTGGCATATTCCAGAAATGCCACATGGCAAGTCTATACCTGAATAAGTCTGATTCTTGTTGCTTTCCTCCTCTACCTCCACCCTAACCTTGGTTCATTGCAGGTGATGGCACTTTATTCCAGTTCTTTCTTTCTATGACTGTCCCCCATCCTTAGCCCTTGGCCAGACAGAAACTCCTTGCCTGTAAAAGTCATCCCAGAGCCTAGACCAACCTTTTCTGAAAGTGGAGAGTTGATCCAGGTCCCACTTAGCACATTGCATCAGTAAGACCATTAGCTGAAGCTCCACTTCTCCTTGATGGGTCAAAGAACACACAGTCATCTTCCCAGACCAGCCTCAGTCTGTGCTCAGTATACTACCCACACTCATGTGCAGCATGTTCTTTCTCCCTGCCATAGTGTTACCCTCAGATGGACCTTAAGGAGGGGAGAAGGGGGAAGTTAACCCTCTGCACCTCAGAAGAATCCAAAGGATCTCAACAGGCCAGAGCATTGGGTTGAACTGATTATGATAGATTACTGGCAAACTTGAGGAAATCATTCACAAGAAAAGATAGGAGAGACATACTTAGATAGTAATTTGTCCAAAAAAGATAAGAAGTTTTAATGGACTTCAAGTGAAAGCTTTAGTGGACATGTCAGTGGTATCGTGTGACAGCCACAATGGCTACTGTAGTCTTAGGCTGGGTTACCTTAATAGAGGCAGAGCTTCAAGGGTCTTCTGTCTTCTACTCTAGTCAAACTATACATGGAATCCTATGTTCAGCTCTCTATGCTACCATGTAAGGACCCTAGTAAAGTAGAGAATGTCCAGAAGAGAACACCCAGAATGGTGAGGGACCTTGAGTCCATGACATACCAAGAAGGAATACCTTGAAATATCACTGAAGGATACCATGGAATATTATGACATACCAGTTGAAGGAACTAAGGATGTTTTTTCTAAAAAACAGGGGACTAAAAGGGGCCATGAGAGCTGTCTTCAAGCATCTTAAAGATTGTCCTATGGGAGTGGGATGAAACATGCCCTTCTTGAACCCATTCCAACAGACAGAACTATGAGTAATGGGTAGAAGTTGAAAAATTCAAGCTTGATGTCAGGAAAGACAACCTAAGAACTGTCCTAGAGTGTAATGGACTGCCTATAAAGGAGACAGGTTCCTAGTCATTGGAGGCAGTCAATCAAAGTCAGGATGAGCACTATTCAGGGTTGTTTTTTTGAAAGATTGAATTGATCCAGCTGATGAGGATCCCTCCCCAACCTTAAAATTCTGACTCCTCTGAAGAACACTGAATCCATGACTATAATGTCTTTTTCGGCTTCTCATGAACAGATACAGCTGAATATCCTACTCTAGGATTAAAACCTAAAAGATTCATCTCAATTTCTGTGGCCAAGAGGCTTTTCCACTTACTAGCTATGTGACCTTGCAGGAGTCCCTCTTTCTAGTTTCCTTCAGACTCCATTTTCTCAATCTTTGCGTTGCTTTCCTTGCTGAGTTGTCACGAGAAGAAAGCAAATAGATTTATGTCCAAAGCTGTGTGCACTGGAGTTATTAAACAAATGGGACATCCCTGCTCTCAAGGAGGTTATATTGTGTAGGGAGAGACAACATGGCCACATATAAGTATGAATGTAAAACAAACAAAGATGATGAGAGGCATTCACTTCTATGAGGACTTTCAGGTAGAAGGTGAGATTTGAGGCAAGTTTTGAAGGAGATGCACTCAATAATGGGTTTAGTGCTTCCAACTCTTGGAATTTAGAATGGTGGTACAAGCTAACTGATCTTTAGCTGAATCTAGCCCCACCTATGGTCAGTCAAGTGACATCTCACACTACATGACAAATACTCACTAGAGAATCCTGAAATAGTTTCATCATCAATATAGGGATCACACTTAGAACCTCTGCCAAGGTCACCTAAAGTGATCCTGAGAAACCAAAGGGAATGAGCATTGATCAAGGATATGAGATTAATCATGATCAGACATACTCATCCCAGAGACACGTGATGAATGAGCTGTGTCCAGAAAAAGAAAATATGTATCAGAAATGGCTCATTCCCCGAATAGGTGTCTCTGGGGAGTATATCCAAGAATTCTGGTACTTTGAAAATCATATCCCCAAGGTCCAAGGATTAAATTGGCACCCTGGTTTATAGATCAGGTTTGTATTAGCATGAATAGTTTTCCAGAGTTCTGATCATCCCATGAGAACTAAAGAAACCAATTGCTTTCTGAACCTCCAAAGAAAATGAAACTTGAATCTATGAAGACAACTTCCCTCTCCCTCCCTCCCTTCCTCCAGTTCTCCCGCTATCCCTTGCATTCATGGGTGAAATAAGCCTGAGCATCCCTTCCCACCCTAACCCTACATAATGTCTTTCATTGCCAGGGAGTAGAGATCAGTGAGGCAGTCAATAAGCATTTAGTAAGCACCAACCATGTGCTAGGTGCTACGCTAAACAGAAAGAAAAAACAAATGACTGTCTACTCCCAAGAAGATCTCACTCTAATGAGGGACACAACATTCAAAGAAACATCTACAAAAAAGGTATAAACAGGCTAAACAGAAAACAATCCACAGCGGAAAGCCATTCAAGTTAAAAGGGATCGTCAGATATCATACCAGCACTGGTGGGAGGCACACCTCACTGTTCTAAAGAGTTTTCCTTGTGGAATGTTAATGCTCTATTTCCATTTGCAAGATCAAGGAAGGAGTTGTTGAAAAAATATGAATGGGATAAGAAGGAAGAATGGTCTTGAGTCAGGAGACCTGAGTTCCAATTCTCTCTCTCATCTTTACTTGCTTTATGACCATGAACACGTCAACAAACCTCACAGATACTCAAACAAATCTCTGCCATTTACTGCCTGTATGACCTTGGCAAGGCATTCAATTATCTGAACCTCATTTCCTCATCCTTAAAATGAGTGGATTCAACTAGATGGTCTCTGAGGCCCCTTCCAAGCCAAAGTCTATGATCTTGTCAACAGTATAAGATGATAAATTATGGACAGATCATGAAATGTGCTGGAGGATAGAGTTCCCATACTAAGGAGATCATAGCTCCCTGCTGTCATCCCTAGGTAGACTATATAAAGCTGAATCTGGATGGAAGATGGAAGAGGGTGAATTCATTTCATTTATGCTAATGATATATGTGGCCTTGGTCTTAGCTTGCTCATCTGAAAAATGGGATTAATAAATCATAGTACATTGATTGCTCTCAAAGGAATGTTGGAAAAATTCTTCTGCCAGATTTATCCAAGTACAGACATAGTCCTTCTAAGGAAAGTGACCCTGTCGACAAAAAGTATTCTGGGACTTTCTTTGAGGAGAAAGTCCATGTTAATTCATATTTAAAAGACTGGGCAATGTGCCCACCTGCAGATCACTGAGTGGTCTCAGGGAGGTGTGGGACTGCACATGTAAGTACATGTCAACTTTTTGATGAGACTTGGGGGTGGGGTGGAGAGAGAAGGGACCCTTTAAAATAATCTCTGAATTATTATCTTTGTTACAGAGCTCAGAGGAAAGGCTTTGGGAATTCAAAGCAAGAGTATAGAATACAGCTGCAGAGCCTAAGCCCTTGACCTTTCTTCTTCAGGCAGATTTAAACTTAAAAAAAAAATTTGTCGGCCTGTTGTTCAGGCTTCTTTGGGAGGTCCCTATATGGAGCTGACTCTGTACCACTGGGTTGTCCTTGATCCTTGTGCTAGTGAAAATGAAAGGCACAAGTGTGTTGGCAGGGAAAGAGTTTGGGCAGACCTGCAGGGTCCAAGGAGTCCAGATCTAGCTTAGGTAACTTTCATTTCATCATAATTCTTCTTTGATTGCTCCTACAACCCTGGCATTGACCCCCTACCCACTTCTTATGTCTTTCTCTGTGGATGTTCTCAAATATCCATACCCTCCCAAGATTCCTTCGCCTTTCATTTTTATGCGAAGATCCACAATCCCTCGAATAAATGCTCTTCCTTCCAGCATCCTCACCTCAAACCAAATTTGTTGTTTCTCTGTTGAAGCAGAGTCCCAGCATCACTTGACACTAATAGGGTGCCCAGTCCTCACTGTCACCAGTCCTTACCATTCTTAGGAAAGGCTGGGAGGAGGTTCTTCCTATTGAGCTTGGCAAGGGCCTCTTCCAGTAACACCAGTCCTAACCCCTCTCTTCTCTGTTGTGCAATCATTCAAGTCATCTACTAAATGCATTCAGTGTGCCAGGCACTGTGCTGATTGCTGGGGTTGAAAGAAAGAAATGTTCCAGCTCCTGCCTTCAAGGAACTTATGTTCTCTTGGAGGAGCATGCACTCATATAAATCTGTACAGAATAAACAAGGTGAATTTAAGGGGTGGGAGGGAGGCAGCACCAACAGTTGAGGGAATCAGGAAAAGCTTTATGTAGGAGGGAGCATTGCCATCTCTCCTGGCACCTACCTCTCCACCGACAAATCAAGCCAGGTCTCCAACATCACCAACACTTTCCCTCTAATTGTGCTGCCTTGTCAAGCTGCCCTCTCATTTGTCCTCCCATTCCACAATAAATTTCTACCCAATGTACATGGTAATGGCTGCTTGTCCTTCCTCATCAATGCCACCTCTCTACCCAGAACCACATTTCCTTACCAATGTGCCCAGTGTTACCATTTCCCTACAGAAGTTGCTTTCCTTGCAGTTATTAGGGACACCTTCATTGCCAAACACAGTCACCTTTTATTAACATTCACCCTTTTTGACTCCTTTGTGTTATATGATACAGTTTGGAGTGAATTCCATACTGGTCTTGTCTTATCTCAAGCTTCTGTCAAAGGTCACTCTTATCTTCATTCCTTTCTGAAAACTAAGCTTTGGGATCTCAGCATCCAAAGAGACATGAGAGCTGATTTAGTCAGATCCATACCTGAGAAGCAATCATCTATTCACCATGTCAAAAAATGATCATCCCAACATCTATATGAAGGACCCAGTGAGAAGCACCCATAGCCTCTTAAGATAACCCACTGATACTTTGGACAGCTCTTATTGTTTGGGAGATGTTTGTTATATTAGTCCTAACTGTCTCCAAAATTTTCGCCACTTTATCTGGTCCTAACGTCTAGGGCCAAGTAGCAACTTGTCATCCTTCTTCTGGGTGACAGACCTTCAGTTCATTGAAGAAAGTCCTTAGTGCCTTCCTTTGTAATCTCATCTTGCCATTCGTGGTGCCATATTCACAGGATCATGCTGTACTCTTCTATGCATCTTCCATCTTCTATACATACTTCTTTTTAAAGTCTATTTGGGTCATCCAGGTGGACCTCTTTAGATACCTACTTCTCTTCCAATGAGGAGTGACTTTTCTTTGTGTTTAGAATGTCATTCTTCAGAAATTTCTACCCTTTCTTGGAACTTTGAAGTCTACTTTTCCTAAATCTAGGGTGCATGTTAGATTTGGTCTACCTTCCTTTACTTTCTGTATCATGATTTTTTTCTGATGGAGTGGTCACTCTCACCCCAAATTCCCTTCATTTCTGAATTCAGTTTTAGCAATAATTTCCCCTCTCCTGGTTTTTTGTTTTGTTTGTTTGTCTGTTTGTTTGTTAAGAATAAAGCCTAGAAGAGCAATCCCTCTGCTGTTTATTTTCATGGCTTCTTGTCCCTTTTGAAGAATGCAATTGTTGTTAAAGCAAGCCAAGAATGTATCTTGCATTGTTTTGGGTGGAGAGCGCTTCAGCCGGTATGCAGAGCCTGATTGCTGCAGTGCTCAGCTTTACGGTGCCTCCCAGTCAGACTGATGGTTGCTTCTTCCATTCCTAATCTATTTCTTCCTTCTGACGAGGCAATCTCAAGGAAAGTCCCAGGACAATGTTACTGTTCTTTAGCCTTTGTCCCTTAGCTTCCTGTTTCACACCTTGAGTTCCTCAATAACTCTCTCTTGATAGCACTTCACATGTGTCTTGTGGTACGGCCAATAGGACTGAGGCTTACTGCTTCAGAAATTGACATATATTCTGTCTTCTTTGTTCTCATGTCAATCTAAGCTCAGTGATCTCTCTTAAATCTGAACACCATCTCTCTTTCTTGAATCTAGAAATAAACTACTGATCTTCCTGTTTTATGTTTTACTCATGGCAGGGCTCCCACCAAGAGCCACTGAGTCACACACAGACTCAGATCGATCTCAGAGACTATATCTTCAAGGGAATCATTGTCAGTCCAGCTCTACCCCCGGAGTAAAATTCTAGAGAAACCTATTAAACAAGGCTTAGCAATCACATGTTTAGGATTCCTCCAGACATGAAGAACAAGGGCTACATGAACAAATTTAGTAAACACATACACATACATAGATGTGCATACACATATATACTATATAGACATATACATCATGTATACCGCGGTGTACTTGGACTATATGGGGGGGGGGGGGAAGTGTTTCCTAAAAGCTTTTCTTTGGTTACTTGTCTCAAGGACTGGAATTTTGTGTGTCAATATGCCATATTGACACACAAAATTCCAGGCTTCCTAAATAAGCCTGACTTTTGTAGGAGAAAGCAGGGATTTCCCAACAATGATGGTGCTGAGATCAGATTCTGTCTGGATTTGAAGCACCTCCCTCTTACAATGACCTCCACTCACCAAGAGTATTTTTTCTGTAAAGGTTCTCAGCAACCTTGGCATCCTTATGATTGGGAATGGGAAGGACAGGAATCTTAACCTCCTTGGGAATGGGAAGGAGAGGATTCTTAACCTCCTTTCAACTGAGCCCCACAGAAGTCATGTGGCCCACTCAAGTCACTATCACAGTGAAGTCAAGTCTTGGCAGTTCTGTCTCCTTTTTTTGTCACAGTCAGCTGGAGGTCATGTCATCCTCTTGATGTCATGTTCCTTTTTGAGAATGAAGGACAAACATAACACCCACCTGTTCACTGGACAACCTTGCCTTGGGGGAGGTGCAACCAGTAGGGCGTGGATCAATTCCTTCGACAAAATCTGATGTGGTCTGAATGTGCACTCAGAGGTTTGACTGGAGAGGTTTAGGGGAAGGAGGACGTGATCACAAAACTCATTTCTGATTCCCCCATATCAGGGACTGAACATTTGGAAAGAATGTGTACTCTTGGGTGCCCAAGTCACTTCTGAGAATGAAGAGTTTGGAAACTTTTGAGAACCTTATTCCAACTGAAATTCTGAATCATCTTCATCTCACTAGACAACTAAAACATATGACAAAGAAAATGGATCCTTTTTTATCAGAAAAGGAATAGGGAGGTAGGTTCATGATGTTAAAAATTAAACAAGAAAAAAATTAAAAAAGAAAAAAAGAGAGAGTTAGCTCTGCCAGGACTATAGACTGATCTCAAGTGGCCCAAGGCTACTCTGCCTCACCCAAAGCATAGGCATCAATGGAACTTCATTCCACAAAGACCTCTCCATAAACAGCTAAAGCTGTACGTTGCAATTAGGAAACAAAGGCTTAAAGAAAAGTGTATGATCCTTAACAAGAGACAGCTGTTGGATCAATAGATAGAGTTTTGGACCTATCATCAGAAAGACCTGAGTTCAAATCTAGTTTCAGCTATCTGCCTCAGTTGCGTGATCTTGACAAGTCACTTAACTGCTGACTGTCTCAGTTTCTCCATCTGAAGGTTGAGATAACAATAGCATCTACTTTCTGGACTCATTGTAAAGTTCAAATGACAACACATCTATAAAGTACAAGTGCCTGGTGCATAGTAAGCACTTAACAAATCTTCATTCCTTTCCTGAAGGAGAATTATCATTATATTGGCACTGGCTTCAGCTGGCCGCTCTTCCACCTTCCCATCAAATGCTGTACTAATGTGGAGCTGATCTGGAAAGTTCAGGTGAACCTCTGGCAGTGGAGTTAGGGGAGTGATCCAGGCCTGATAGCTTAAAACACTCTTTTTCTCATAGCAACCATAATTTCAAATTGTATTACCTTGTCTTGATTTTCCATGTCAATGGAGAATGTTATTATAGTTGTTGATAACAACAATGTATTTCCAGTGAAAAAAATCATCGGGTTGGGTGGTGAGTAGGACTATTTACTCACTTCTGTTTATGCCCCCCAAGGCCAAAAAATAAAACATCCTTCTATTGTGGTTTTCCTGGTTATATCAATGGATATATAACTTCTCTATCTCTTTTTAAAAGCTCCAAGCCCCCAGTCAGTTATGTGCTCTGTCAAAACACTTCCCTGTATTAGATCTTTCTCTTTCACTCTCTCTCTATCTCTCTCTCTCTCCCTGTGTCTCTGTCTCTGTCTCTCTCTCTCTCTCTCTCTTCCCTACAGGGATGCTTCTTCCTCAGTTACCTCCTCCCAACTCCATTTCCAATAACTTTACCCAGACTAACAGATGCCTGCAGTTAAAGCTGTTTATAGAAAACAAAATAAGCATATAAAACAAAGAAAGGAAAACAGATTTTCCCCATGCCCAGAGGGAAGGGCTTCAGGCTTCCCCTGTAGCTATTCAAATGTTTAAACCTGTGTTTTACAGCAATAATAATTAAATCAATCCAACAATACCATTCATTCAAGTTTGTACCTGGGCTTGGGGAGGGCGTGCATTCCCAAATAGGTGGATAAGTATTGCTGGTATACATTTTTTTCTTTTTAAACTTTATTGGTAACTTTTCATTTTCTAGCATATTCTCCATGATCCTCATCACTCCTGATCTGTTCCTTGTAAAAATAGAAAAAACAGGTAAACACTAATTATATTTCATGTAATGCTTTTAATAAAAACAAATAGAAAAAAATATTTCACCAAAACCAAACAGTGCTGTGGTCATGACTCCCAGAGAATACTGCATTCTGGATCCATAGTTCCCACCTCTCTACTTAGAGGATGGAGCCATGCTTCATTAACTGTTTTCTAAAACTGAGAGTACTCGTTACAATGAATCATGCACTTCCAATTGCCATTGACTAGTGTTGTTATTCCCACCCCCCCCATTATTAGGGTCAGTACACGTACTACTAGTCTCCTGGCTCTGCTTACTTCACTCTGCATCCGTTTATACAACTCTTCCCACATTTTTATGAATTTCTTACATTAGTCTTTTCTTATAGCAACAGTAGTAATCCACTGAAATCACAAACCACAAATGCAGCCGTCCCTCTCAATAAAAATTTAGTTCATTACTTCCTTTCTCAAATATGTATATATATATATGTGTGTGTGTATACATACATGTATGTAACACATATATACATCTATGTGTATGTATGTATACACATATATATATCTCACACAAATGTTGCTGTTAATATTTTAGTATATATGAGACCCTTCTTTCTTTCCTTCACTCTTTTGAGGGTATATGATCAAAAATAACATCTCCAAGGGAAAAGAAAGGATAAGAATCATTAGGAACTTTTCTCAAGTCCATCCAAATGGTTTTCCAGAGCTGTTGGATCATTTCACAGTTCCATTAGGATTGACACCTTGAAGTTACCCTCCCTTGACACCTGGATATGACAGCTTCCTAACTTTAGCATAAACTGTGTGATAGAAAAGTAAGGGGAGAGAGGCAGGGACTGTGGGAAGAAGAGACAAGGGAAGAAGAAAGGAAGAAAGGAGAGGAGAGGAGAGGAGAAAGAGCAGAAGCATTTGCAAAAAGAGGTGAGGCACAGCAGGATTTAACTGTATAAGAACAAAATGGGAGACGTGTGACTGTAGAGTAGTGCCCTGAAAAGGTTTGAGATGGGGTGGATTTTCAGTAGACAGCTAACTCGAGCGTAGTGTTCACTTGAATGCAGCAGTCAAGACAGTGAATGGGGTCCATATCCATTCAGAGGCATCATGTTGAGGACTAGAGAAGGGGCGGATCCTTTGCACTCTGCCCTGGTCAGGCTATACCTGGAATACTGTGCTCACATTGTAAGATGGACACTGATAAGTTGTAGATCTCCAAGAGAATGTTTTCGGAGCCCAAGTCCCGATCATAATAGGATTAACTGAAGGAAACAGAAAGGAGAATAACCAAAGATGGCAGGTCAAAGGCCTTTCTATATTTGAAGGTCTCTTTTCCAACAAAGGGGATTAGAGGAGCTGGGTGTGGTTGGCTTGGCCTCAGAGAGCAGAACTGAAAGTAGTGGATGGATGCTTCCAAGAGGCTGGATGGCAGGAAGACTTTCCTTCTGATTAGAGCCATCCCAGAGTGGAGTGGGCTACTTTGAGAGAAGATCCTCATGGTAGCAAAGGCTCAATGATCTTGGTGATCTTGTAGGGGGGAGTCTTTCTTAGATGGACAATGAAACACATGTCCCCCATGCCCCCCCCCCCCAATCTCCTCTTCCCCTGAACTTCTGTGATTCTGGTTTCTTTTTTTGGAATGTGTAACATGGGAAACGCCCTGTGCCAGCACTCTCCCAGACAAGAATACTTTCAAGTCTGCTGTAAATTGTTTTCAAATGGTTAAAATAGCTAATTGCATTAAAAATGGGTAACTTGTTTGGGGCTTTGTAGAATTTCAGTAATGCGGCTTCGATTTATTTGTGGGAATTTGGGTGGCTAATTGCCTTGGACCACTTTGAAAATGTACCCCTGTGTCTTAACAGACCATTAAGACAGAGGGAATTCAGAACAGATTTTATTCTCTGACAGACCTGGCTCCGGCATTTCTTCCCCAGACCAGCAATGGAGCTGAGTGTCATTTTGCTCCCCTGTTTTCCCTACAATCAACCTTCTATTTTCTCTGTGTGGGGGTGGGGCATGAAGACAGGGTAGGTTACATGAGGGCTACATCTTTTTCCTGTTTTCTCTTTCCAACAGCGCTTAGATACATAAATTCCCTATCATTCAGCCTTCTCCCCATACTCCATGCCATTCCTGCTCAGCCTGCTCTCTTAGATTTCATGGCCCAGCCCACTACAGTAACTTGATGCTGGTAAGTTTGGTAAGCCACATCACATTGAGTTCTCCTTCCTGACCCAGTTAGTTCTGAAACCCCAATGGAAACACGACGATGAGACCTCCGCTCACTGGAGGGTAGAATATGGGAAAGGTCCCATGTCCAGGCCATCCCAGTCACTCCACTGGAGGCAGTAATATGAATAGTTCAGGAAAATAAAGAAAAGAGCAGCTTTTGCCTGGCAATTGCTCCAGTCCCCAGGAGCTATTTCAATATGTCCTTCAGTCCTATTTTGGTTTAGTTGTCTTCACTTCTTGTCTCTCCACCAGTGGATCATCACATTTTTTATGTCATGGACCCCTTTAATGAAGCCTTCTCAAAATTGGGTTTTTCAATACATAGAAACCAATTGATAGAGTTGCACAGAAAACTGTTTATGTCGGCATTTGGAGATTGGAATCAGGTCAACAAACTGAGCTCTATCCTGGCATCTTCTAAGCCAGCCTTCAAGGTGTTGCCAACTATTTTTCAAATGCAAAGATCTTGTCCAGTGACTCTCAGATCCAAAAGTATCACCATCACAGATCTGGACTTCAAAGAGACTCAGAGGCCATCTGACCCAGACTCTTCATTTTACATTTGAGGAAACAGAGCCCAGAAAGGGTCTAAGTTAAGAAGGCAGAATTAGCAGTCAGAATTTGCACCCAGCTCCTCTAACTATAAACCCAAGGCTCTTTGCTCTGTGTCTAGTCTTCAGCATCTCCTTGAGTTTGTTGCTATTTAAAGGAGAGCTCAAATTTCTGAGGCTAATGTTTGAGACCCTCCACAATCTGCTGCTGTATAACTTTCAAGTTTGATCTCCTGTCATTTTCTTTCCTAGATTCTGCCCTCAGCCATACTTTACTCCTGTCTGCCCCCATGCATAACACACAGTGCATCCTGGCTTTTCAAGACAACAAGAATGGCCACCCTCCTCCATTCTGCCTACTGAATTTCTACTGTTTCCTTTAATCTCAACTTAAATAACAACCTTGTACTGGAGGAATCTACTTAACTCCTGATGCCCTGGACTGCATTGTCAGAACAACCTTGTCTTCTGTCCTCATACAACACCACTTCCAAAGGATGTGGCGTCTAACCTAGTGCGGTATAGACAGGGTGAGATTTTCTTTAAATCCTCTTTAGAATGGGGGCACTAGGAGCTGAGAACTTGTTTTGTCTGTTTGTTGTATCTCCTCAAGCATCAGGCATAGTGCTCTATATACAGTATATCTATCTATTGATCGATCAATAGATAGATGGATACACACATACACACACATATATTAGAGACTTACAGTTTTGGTCATCGGAGGCATCATTTTAATTCTACATCATCCCTATGTAATAAATGTCTGCTAAAGGAACGTTGTCTTTCCTTTTGGCTTATGAGGTGAGTGTTGCGAGTGGAGATCCTCTTTGGTCAGGAGCCTCACTGTTTTCATTTCAGATGTGTGACCAGTAGTTTTGCTCCAGGTTTCTGGCATGATCCTGTCTAGCTCACATGAGCTGATACTGTAATTGTCATAGACTGTGATTGTTTCCTGGTCTGCCTTCCCCAGCTCTTCTCCTTTGTATTGGTGGTAAGTCCCATTTATACGATGAAGATCAAAGGATAGCCATTGGGAGTGGGGGAGGGCAGGGCATAGGTCTTCTTCGATGGCAGACAAGCATCCTCACAAAACTGTTGCCCTAAATTTCTCATTTTTATCTAAAATTAGTCCTCAGCCATCTCAAGCTGCCTAATTGTTTCTTGTTATAGAAAGATGAGGGTCAGGACAAGGCAGCCGCTTTCAGACAAGTGACTTCTCGATGGCATACTGACTCCTCCCAAGCTGTGTCAACAAAGTGCTAAAACACAAAGTCAATAAAACCAAATTTAGTCATTTTAATCAAAATTGCCATTGTGATACACCATGAAAAAATCACCTCTTTTCATTTCACTTTAGTCACTTTAATTAATAAAATCCTTATAAAAATCATTAGACTTAGAGGCAGGAGTTTTCTGGGTTCTAATATTGTCTGGTATTCCCTAAGGATAGTCATGGGTCAATCACTTAAACCTCTCAGAGCCTCAGGTTTCACTTTAATCATATCTAATTGAACATTAATTCTTGTGTGGAGTTGGAGGACATGGGTTTAAATCCTAGGTATTCCTCTCCTTTTCCCCTTCCCCTACTGTTCTACATGATTTGAGTAACTCACAAAGTCTCTCTTTTCAGGTCAATTAGCCTCAACTTAATCTTTCTTGGTCCTGAAGGTGTTAGTCCTCTTCTTTAATAAAGTATAGTTTCAGGAAGTATTTCCCATTGGGCAACAAAATCTGACTCAGGAGGTCCATAGCTCTTGGATTCATGAGGAAGCTGCTGAGGCTGGAAATATCTACCTCTTAGGATCACTTCTTAATGACCTAGAATCAGGTAAAAACACACAGAGAGGAACAAAGAGCAGGGACTCAGTCCTGTCTCAGACTTGCTTAAGCAAACGTGTCAACTGCTATTTACATGTGCTCACTACATATAATCTTCTCCTCCCCTTCACTCCCATGGAAGTCCAAGAGAAAAGTCACCTTAGATATGTCATTAAAGACAACTGAACCAGAGAGACAGTCACAGGCACAGAGTTTTTCATAGGTCTGATAGCATATTGAGTGGGTACCTTCAGACTTCAGTCAACAATCATCTTCATCCTAGGTCACAGTCATGGGAACACACAAGGACCAGTGAAGAATTGATGGGTCACTCATGGCCTTTAGCAAAGAACTGAAGCACTAGCTCTTTCCTAAGGTCTCCATTGGCCCTAGCATTACAAAGTGGGAGTTCTTTACCCTTTATCTTTAACAGATGCCTTGGGGAAATCTCTGAACCACTCCTCAGAATAATATTCTAAAATATATAAAATGCAAAGGATTACAAAGGAAAACAACTAAATTGAAATTCGATTACACACACACAAACACATCTATATATTCACACATGCCTGTAAATCCCAGATTAAGAATTTCTGTCTTAACTTGGTAAGGAAATAGATAGATGAACCTGAAAGAAAAAAAAGAAAAACAACTTATTGGGTGGGGGTGCTATAAAATGTGATTTTTTTTAAAGTATTGATTTCCTTTTTAAGTGTCTTGTAGACATAGCCAGCATTTTTCTACCTACCCCTCTCTCACCTCTGTTCACTCCTGTTTTGCCATCATTCTGCCAGCCCACAAACTGTGGACTTTCAGCCTTGAAGGCCCCAACATTACAGCTATCACCTGTGATTTTATTTTTTCTATAACCAGTGAAGAAATTATTTTAGAAACTCCATAACTGTCAAATGAAGTTAAAACTTCCAGACCTTGAGAACACTCATCCTCCCCCTAGATTGTGTGTTGAGCATCGCAGCCTCCTGGACACCACCTCCAATTGTTGCCTGGAGCCCTGGAGACTGCTGGGAGTTCACTGCAGGGTCTCATTGGTAACTTTTACTCAATGTCCCTAGTTGTAGCCTCAGGCCAGAGTTTAGTTTTGTGATCAGACCTGCTGGAAAAATCAATGCAAATGGCTCTACCTTCTCTGAAAAGGGAATGGAGCTACTCCAGAGATGTGAGGGAGGTCAGGATACCAAGTCCAGGTGAAGCTTGATAACTGCTCTTCTGCATGAAAATGAAGCAAGACAAGGCAGAAAGAGTAGTGAAGGGAAAGAAAAGGAATGAAAAGAAAGGAAAAGGGAAGAAGGAGATGGAAATAATGACTTTTCAGCTACATCTCTCTTCTGTGGAGAAAGGCTTCTTCCAAAACCAATAATAGCATTTTCATCCAAAGAAACCTGGAACTCTATTTGTTTTGTCTCTTCAGCTTGGGGTTAGAGCTCTATTCAGTTTTCACACATGGCTTCACATCCATGAGGTATGAAAGGAGAGAAAGTTGTTCTGACTTGGCGTTTGAATCATTAGACTGACTCTTCCAGGGTGAATAGAATTTGGGCAGGCTGAGAGAAGAGAACAGTTACTGGGGGTGAATCCATTGTTCTACAGAGGAGGGCACCATGTCCCAGAGCCCTTCATTAATTGGATAAAATCAGTCAGTAAAGTAGAAATAGGCTTGACTGATTCTTTCCCATCTCTTCTTGTCAATTAGTCGTTAAGTGCCTTGATGTCTACCTCCACAGTCACCTTTGGCCGGCAGGCCATTCATCTCTCTGGGCCTCAGTTTCTTTTTCTGTATAATCTGAGGGCCACCTCTCTCTCTGGATCTGGGATCCTAACATCTTACACTCCTTTCATTTGTTCTTTCCATTACAGTGATTCCAATCCTCATGCGGGTTCTCATCACCATCTGCCTGGATTGCTTTTCCAGTCATTTCATCTTTCTTCCATTTCTTGCATATTAACCTTAATTCCCATTCCTAAAACCATAGATTCAAATTTGGATGGAACCTTAGAAAACGCTCATCACAGGGCACAGTTAAGATTGGAATCTACTTCCTCAGACTCAAGATATGAGGGTCATTTGACTATTAAACACTCTCACATATAGGTGTGGGGTTGGGGGGTAATGTCATCCCTCTGCTCGAATGCCTTGATGTTTTCTTATTGGCTAACTCTCCAGGCTGATATTCAAAGCCCCCTATAATCTGGTACCTCCAGCCATCCTCCTTTCCACCTTATCTGGCTTCTCCTCTATACCCCTCTGCACCATGATGCCCACTTTGCAATACTTATGTCTGTCTTGCTGCTCTAGTCTCCAGCTTCTCTAGAAGATGCCCTCCTATAGGATCCAGACCAAACATTACCTCTTTAAGGAATATCACCTTTCTCTTGATTCTCCCAGAAGAAAATAATATTTCCTCGCTTAGTCCTTGGTTTGTTTTTCCCCATCTGACTTAGGCACGCAGGTTTTGTTTTGTTCTTTTTTTTCACTTTTGAGGCTATTTGTGAGTATATACAGCCTATTAGAATAAATCTCCTTGAGGGCAGATTATTCCCTTTAGTGTTTCACTATACCAAGCTGTACTTAGCAAAGTGTCAAAGCAAAGTAAATGTTAGTTGATTTGCATTCCAGAAAGTCATTAACTTTCACTGGAAGGCCATCTAGTCAATTGTAACTGTTTCTTTTTTGATCAGAAAATCTGAGGGTCTTCCCCTCCCAATTCTATTTTTCTTATTAATTAAAGGACCATCTCTTGACTCACTTCTTAAAGAGGCTTATTCACTGAATGGGTGATACCTCGCTCAAAGTGAGAACCTGAAAAGGCCTTGGCCTAAAAGGGTCAGAGTCTCCCCATTGCATCCTGAGGCATCTCCAGTAGTCCTGAAGAATAGCTGGCCATTGGACCCAGATGGCTCTGGAGGAGAAAGTGAAGCTGGTGAACTTGCATAGCTCTCCTTCACTCAAATCTAAGTGAACTCTGAGTCATGTCATCATTTCCCTGATGTCATGGTCCTCTTCAAAAACAAAGGACAAACAGTGTCTAAAGAGGGGCAGCATCTTTTTGTTGTTATCTAGCATCCTCTTGAATAACTCAAGAGATGGATGAACTTATAACCTACTAAGGAAGATCACTCTTGTTGTTTGATGATGATAGGGTGTTGGGACTGAAATCTGGATGGTCTGAATTCAAAGCCAGCCTGAGGAACTCACTAGCTATATGATTATGGGTCCATCACTTAAACTTAGTCTGCCTCAACTGTAAAATAGGGCTAATAGCTTCTACATTCATGAATTATTGATAGGGTAGAATGAGAAAATATTTATAAAGCCCTTAGCACAGAGTTTGGCACATTATGGTAAGTGTTTAATAAATACTTGTTCCTTTCTTTTTTCTTTCCTTCCCTTTCTCCCTTCTTCCATCCTTCCTTCCTTTTTTTTTATTGGATCTGGGGTCAGAATACCTGGTTTTGAACACCATTATCTGTCCATTATTCCTTGTGACCTTAAGCAAGTTGCATTACCTCTGTGAGCCTCAGTTTCCTCAGCTGTAAATCAAACTGGTTTGTTGGAGAGGGGTGAGGTGTGGAGAACCTTCCAAGTCCCTTCCTACTCTAAATCTAGAATCCACTTTACTTATTAAATTAGCTGGTTCCTTGTTCTCACACATCAAGACGACTATTCTCTCTTGCAATGTTTTCTCACTTGCCCCTCCCCACTATGCATAGATTTCATACATCTGCCATTAGATATCTCCATTTAAGTCACTAATAACAATGCTGGACAGAGCTGCTAAAGGCAAAGGTAAGTCCTCATGACATTCTACTACAGACTTTCCTTCTAATTATTTCTAACTGACACTATGGAAATGTATGTATCATAATAAAATGATAAGAAAATGGAATAGATCTGTAAGTTCATTGGTGTAGAGAGCTCCCATGTGATGAAATTCTCTTTACCAATGCAGTTGGCATCAAATTTTCAAGTTATGTTCTTAATTGTACCTAGAGAACATTGAGGGACTAAATTACTTGCTCAGGTATCATACAGCATCATGTGTTAGACATAGGACTTGAAAAGGCACTCACACAGAGAGAAATATATGTAGATATTATGTACATATAGACATATGTGTATATGTATATGTGCATACATCACATGTACATATGTGCTAGCATGTAAGTATATGTAGCACTAAACCTTTATAAACTCCTCATAAGACAGGAAGCACAGCTATAATCCTCCACTTTATATGCATCCTATAAGGGGCTCTATGTCTGGATCTCATCCTGGCCACAGTCAGGACCCCAAACATGGACCAGTCACTCCAACGTCAGTCCCCTATGTCAAACTCTTATCACTCCTGAGTCTGCACACCACTCATCATCAGAGACACTGGAGTCTTCCCAGACCTGAAACCTGCATCAAGCTACCTGTCCCTTTTTCAGGCTCTCTGAGCAGCTGGCTACCATTCAGTCCGTGGTTTTGCTCCTTTTGGGATGAAGTAAATGTGGTCTCATTCATCTAAGGTAATGGGCTCTACATTATTCTGATTGCACACTTCTATTAGGAAAACAAAATTTGAGCTGTTTCCTTTGATATGGGTCTATTTACCTCTTCATACATTCTGTGCACCTAATGTTATACTAATGGGGCCATATGTGACAAAAGTGACACCAAATTTAGTTTGTTGAAAGGCTGAAACAAAGCTAAAGAGGCATTTGATCCTAAAGGTAGAGAACCACTGGAGTCTGAGCAAGACATCAAGTTCATCCTTTTGGCTTCTGGTGTTATTGTTCAGCGGTTCTTCTGTTCTGTCTAACCCTTCTTGACCCCAATTGAGATTTTCTTGCAAAGTTAGGGGGGTGGTTTGCCATTTCCTTCTTCAGCTCATTTTATAGATGAGAAAACTGAGACAGAATAAAGTGACTTCGCCAAGGTCACAGACTGCAGTGTCTGAGGTCACATTTGAACTCAGGTCTATCTGCCTTCATGCCCAGTACTCTATCCCATGTGCCACTAGTTGCACTTGGCATCTGTGCACAGAATGAAATGTTGTAGGGAGAGACTTGAGGCAGGAAAACCAATTAGGAGGAAATTACATCTGCCTAGAAAAGAGGTGATAAGGACTTGAACATGGGCACTAGTTGTATGAGTGGAGAGGACTTAGCAGAGATAGTGTGAATGTATAAATGAGAAGATTTGATAAGTGCTTAGACAGGTGGAGGGAGTGCAAGTGAGCAGTTGAAGATGAGGATGAGAATGGGTTTTGTGGGTTTGGTTACAAATAATAGGAAAGTTTGGACAATGAGAAACATCTTCTGTCCCTCAGGTGCCTTCTGCCACTCTCTCCTCCTTCACCCTGTTTCACAATAGGAGGGAGATAGCCTTCCTCTTTACCAAGGCTAACGCTTCTTCCTGAACATGCAATCCCATCCATCCTGTCTTTTCCAACAGAATGCCCTCTCTGTCATCCCTGTTCTGTCATCTATTTTCAATTTTTTCTTGTTTACTGACTCTTTCCCTGTGGCATACAAAGATACCCATGTTTCCTCCATTGAGCCTGGGAAAAACAAAAACAAAAACTCAAAACCCTGACACTTAACCTTCCCATCCTCACTAAATCACTGGTGTAGGGCAGGTGTTACACACTGACAAAGAAATTAGATTCAAGTTATATGACTTACTCAGGGTCACACAGCTGATAAAGGTAGCATTTATGTTAATGAACTTTTAAAAATATATATTACTCCTCTGGGGGAAAAAACACTTAAGAGCTGGTCATGGTCCCACTTATTATACCAATGTCTCAATGGCATGGAAAGATTTGTTGTCTTCATGTTTACCTATTCCTGACAGCCTCGATTTCTAAAGCTGGATCTACTGAATTTTGGGGAATTATATGCCCTTTCAGTGGTCCATTAAATTTTGTAACTTTCTCTACTCTTCAAAAAATATATATAAAAGCACCAAACCCAATGGAAATTGGGAAATTCTGTGAAAATACCATGAGCCTCCTTGCTCAGATAGAGATTCCTGAAGGATATCCAAACTCTAGCTATTCTAAATCTCCTGGAGACTCTCAACCTGAGCAAGACTCTAGGTTTCCTGGCTGGGCTTCTTAGGAGGAGTGCTATCCAGAGGTCATTCAACAAAGATAGCTAGAGTAGATACATCACCCACTGTTTCTACCTCATCTGGTTCAATCTAAGCAACAGAAAAGAGACAACTTTAATTAACTTCCAGAGGCAAAGAAGTATGCAAATGAGGTAGTTTTGCCCAGTTTTGTCTGATGGAAGCATGAAACAGCAAGAATAATTTTCATGAAATTTGGTCACATAATTCTGTTTGTTGGCTGAGATATTTAGACAGGGTTTGAATGCAGAACAGCAGGGGATTTCTTCCACATTTTGGGGACTCTCCGGAAATCCTTTTATAAAAATAGTTCTCCTCAGGGCACTGAATATTAAGGATCACCAGAATTAAGGACATAACTTCTTTCCCTTGGGATAGTGCCCAAGAGCCCATACATTCTAGTGGAAAGAATACTCAGCTGTGCTTGAGCAGAGAACCTGGCTTTGATCTCCAGCTATGGTACCTAGTATCTATGGGACTTTGGACAAGCTATTTCCTTTTTTCTGTGCCTCATTTTCCTCCTTTGAAAGATCAGATGGTTGAACTAGATGGCCTCTAATGTCCTTTCTAGTTCTAAATTTTTGAACCTGTGATCCTATCTCTGTGACCTTGGGCATCATTTTTTGTCTCTGAGCCTTAGTTTCCTTATCTGCAAAACACAGAGCTTGGAATGGATGACCTTTACTGTCCTTTATGACTGTAAATGCTATGATCCTCTTACACATTCCCCATTCCAATGTCCCACTGCATTTTAAACGTTTCAAGAGATGAAGCCTTAACTAGGTCCCTAGAGACAACTTCAGAGCAAAACAGGCCTCTCGTTAAGAAATATTTTTGGTAACTCAAACAAATTTTTTCCATGTTCAGCTCCATCTAATTATCCTGTACTACAATCCTCTGGAATACCCCCAGCCAGCCCTTCTCCTGCTCTGGTGCCATGACTTTCACATAGAGTTTGAGGAGTCTGTGGCAATCTCCTCTTTCCTCCATCATTGGCCAGGTGCCTCCCAAAGTAGGATGCATCCGTCAGAAGGGAGCCAAATGAGAAAGGCTGAGTGGGCACAAGGCTGTTTGCTCCTCTTTGCCTCCTACATGGCATCTGAAGGATCGGGGGAGGGGAATGCCAAGGCACATCTCAAGGAGAAAATGACTTTTCTTTTTCTACTCGAAAATGTGCAGCACCCTTAGATCTGTTTTGCTCTCTTCTGAGGGAGTCAAGAAAACGTGAGCCAAGGCAGCCAGGTGTGAACTGGACATTGTTCATGGCATCCCACTTTTCTATCAAGTTCTCTTGAGTACTGGCTGGCTCGCTGTTTCCTATATCCAAATCTCTGAGAGATCATGATCAACCAGAGAGCTAAATATTCACTTTATGTTGCTTTTTCTTCCCCTCCACCTTCCAGTGAGATTCAGTTTTGGATTGAGTCCTACAGCCGTCCTTGGCCCCTTTTTGTCTTCAAAGGGGAAGTCCTCCAGGGCCAAAGGGTGAAGATTTTAGAATCAAAAGAAATGCAAATGACACAAAGCAAACAGAAGTAAACATTTAAATCTTCTTTTTGGAAAAGGCTGCACGTTAATTGAAGACGAGGAAGCCTCTGCTGGCTTGCATGAGAGCTGGTGGGCTGGCTGCCCATGGGTAAATAAGGCTCATCTCTTCATTCCTTTCTGAATCCCTCTGTGGCCCTTCTTTGTCAGTTTTGGAGTAGGGTCTGAGCCAGGCTTTATGATATGCAGTCATCTCTACTTCATTAGGAGAGGGGACTCCATGAGGTGATCCTGGGTGCCCAAGGAGCAGTATATTGGGCCAGCTTCCTTCCGCTCCTCCCCCACCCACCCGCTACTTCCCTTTCTCTCTGGGTCGGGTTCTTGGCTTCTTTGTTCTTTCATGACTAATATTGCCATCTGTGACATTACATATCGACATAGCAATGTAACATATTAAGCGCAGGATAGCCCGGGAATGCTTGAGCTCATCCACCCCAGCCTTCGGGGCTCCAGGCTGCAGGCTTGCTTGCCAGCCACCTGAAGCATCCTGTAGACTTCCTAACACAATTCTCAAAAGGTTTTCTGTGGCCAGAGAAATCTAGACTTAGGAAGTTCAGCTTGATTCAAAACTGGCAATCTGAGAAAAGGGTGGGACTAGTTCTCACCAGAGGCAAAGTGGAAATTTTCCTGATCTGTTCCACCTTCACCCAATCTTACTTTTTCATGGATTGCACAAGAGGTTTAGCCATGCAGACACATATAAAGAAATCTGTAAGCAACAGGTGGATTCCAAGAAGGCCTGTTAAGTGGATCAGGGAATTGAGAGAAATCCCATTCAACTCAACTAATATTCTCTTTATCAAAGAAATCATATGTCTAGAAGACAGATAGATGGTTAGAGAGATGACGAGTGGATACACAGAAAATGTGCTGACACTGTATTGTGCTGGAGAAGCAACAAAGCAACAGGTCCTGTGCTCAAGGAGCCAACATTCTTTTCCTTGTTCTCGAAGTCTTGGAGCTATGCCTGTTCTGTCATGTTCACCTATACCAGAAGGGAATTTGGGGAGTGAACACTCTGACACCAGAGCGTATCAGGAAAGACTTTAAAGATCATTAATCTATTACTATTAATGCAGAATACTGAAGTGATAGCCTAGGTTCATTCAAAACCACCTTAATCCAGTATTGAAGCAATACCAATAATCTGAAATCCAAGAGAGAAAACATTGTCTGGTGAGCATTTGTGTTTACACAAGAGGGTTCTCTATTGCCAATGGTCCCATAGACAATGAAGATGTGCACAGGCAAATGGCCCCATAAATGATCCCAAGTAATCCTTTATACCCAACTAGTGGCAAGGGAAGGTATGTTCAGAAAAGGAGGTCCAGAGGCCACAGAATAGAGGGGAAGGATAACAGAAGGACAGCTGACTGAGGAATCACACCGTATTAAAAAGATGTAGAAAAAAGGCATCGAGCTCTTAGAGAGAATTCACTAGAGATAATCTAAGAAAGAAAATGGGACCGGAGAAAAAAGGGACAGTGAATTGGAATGTGCTCTCATGAGAAGGAATACCAACCCTGGTGTCATTGAAATATTATAGCATTAAAAAAATCTCCTTGGACACTCTTCCTTTTCTAATGCACTTTCTCATCATAGCCCCAAATGAGGATTGTGGTCTGTTGATTTGATGTAAATTTCATACATTAACAGTCAGGCAAAGCCATACAATTATCTCAATTTTCCCATAGCAATCTTGTTGGGAGATTCATAAAAGGTAGCAGGACATTCAAGTCCTAAAGGTCACTCTTAGTTTTCAGTAATTTTGTTTCCTCAAATTGCTCACATAAAACTTTTCACACCATTCTCAACAGGAAAAGCACACTTTCACTGAAGACCCAGACTTATTGCCTCAAGGCGCCTGGGACTTAGGATGATGGGATTTGAGGGGTGCCAGGTAAAAAATCCAAGAAGATGATGCAAATTTCAGTTTCAGTATGTTTTTCCTTTGGGAGAACATCATACTTTCTGTCTTGTCTCTGTGTGTGTGTTTTTCCTTCCTTGCTAAAGAAGACCATGCCTGTCTTGTTTAAGAGGATTGTGAACGGGACTCTAAGGGAATTTGTGCTATATATGTATGTATGTATGTATGCATGTACACACATGTATGTATTATGTATATATGTATACAAATGCATACATAAATGTGTGTATATACATACATATACATATACATATATATATATATATATATGTATAGCAATATATCACTGTCTTCATCGTATTGGCTCTGTCTCCCCACAAGAAGAGAATTGGCCTTGAATACAGCAAGCTATTCTTCCCCATTGTCCACATATCCTAAGATTGTATGATTCAAATGTATGACTATAATCATAAAGCAAGATAGACTCTTCATGTATTCAAGGAAGGCAAAGGGCTGTTGTGTGCCAGTCTGAGTAATATACTTGTCCCCATAGAATGCTCAAAAACTTAGAGCAAGGCTTTTAGCGGCTTAGGAATCCCCTGGAGAAATGATGGTAGGACTTTGATAAATAACACCAAGCATGAAGTTGTGTATGGCTTGTAACCAATATCATTGGAAGAATTGAGTATTAATGATATCTAATTAAGCTAAGAATTAGTGATATCTAATTTAATCCAAGAATTATTCCTTGAGCACTTACTTTGTGATATTCATTATTAGAAATGTGAGATACAAAGATGCAAACCAAAAACTTTCCTACCCTCCAAGAGTGTATTTTATGAGGACATAAAACCAACAAAACATGTAAGTCCTGATCATTTAAAAACCTTGAAACAATTAGAGAATGGGTAAGTGAAACCTCTCCAGATTCTAAGGAAGATCCCTTATTTTAGAGAAGATTTTATCTTTCATTTAAGGGATATATTTGCAAATATAAGAATTTTCTTCAGAAAAAGTGAAACTTCAGGTAAAAAAGATAGGGCTAGTGAGCAGTTATAATTTCAATGCTACTGAGAAGTCTCAGGTCAGTAAACTTCCTCTAATTCTACAGCTCGGTACCTTCTTTCCAACTGAGATTCTTAGAGAGTTGCCCAGAAGCACTAAGATATTAAATGACTGACTTTGAGTCATCAAATCATTAGGTGTCCCATGAAGGACCTGAAACCACAACCTCCTGATGCCAAGGTCAGCTCTCTGGCCGCTATGCAAATATGAAGAAAATGAATCTGAGCCTGCAGAAAATCAGTCAGCCTAAATTTCTCATCCTTATCCTCCTGTACCAATTTAAAGACTCTAAGATGAAATTTAAAGTCATTTATCATCCCTCAAGAGATTTTTTTTTGGCCATTCTCATAAAAAGCAAAGTACAGAGGATAAAGGAGATGACTTTGTCTCTTGTGCTTGATGTGAAAACAAACAGAAACATTGTTGATTAATCAATATGCCTGGTTCTCATCCTTACCATTTCTTGCTTGGTCTATAGCAATAATCTTCTAACAAATTTCCCTTTCTTCAGTCTTTGGTCTTGTCAGTCTATTCTCCAGTCTCCCTACTACTAACTTCCCTAAATGTAACCGTCTCTGTTATTGTCCCTGCTGAAGAATCTGCAGGGCCTCCCTATTGCCTGATTGTTGGGTAAAATACCAACACCCCTATCTCACTTTTCATGCCCCCCTCAAATCTCCTAGTTAACTTACCAGATTGATTTCCTGTTACT
Organism: Potorous gilbertii; assembly: GCA_028658325.1. Lineage (NCBI taxonomy): Eukaryota > Metazoa > Chordata > Mammalia > Diprotodontia > Potoroidae > Potorous > Potorous gilbertii. Next base: position 6,858,934 of record CM053772.1, read on the forward strand.
GCTCATAAATTATGTATTCCATGGACTGGCTTACTATCTTTTCCCCCCAAGTTCCATCTGCCTTCAGCCTAGCTTCTGCTTTAGCTATCCCCCATAACTTTATTCTTCGCCCTCACCTCCACCTTTCAGCACGTGCACCACTGTTGTAGGCTAAGCTCAGCATGCCACATCCAACCCATCACTTATTAGTGCTTTTCCTCTCTTCAAACTAACTACTTAAGCCAATTTCCTCAGTCACTAATTCTTTGTCCATCTTCAATCTATCTTTTATACAGGGAATCCCTTCTTTTGACCAATTGTACAAAAGGAAAGTGTCAGGAAACAGGAAATGAGTAGGGGAGCTACAGAAGACAAGGTAATTGTGAAGGGGGCTCAGTAGAGTCCAGGAGAAGACTGTAAGAGAAGAAGCAGACAGCTGGGGAGGAAGTGGTTGGAACCAATAAAGGCTCCCCTGCTTGCCCACTCACCCTCCCAATCCAAGGTTATGAGCTTTATAGAGCAGGACCTTGCCAATTCAGGACTAACATAACCCAGGGGCCAGCCCAGTTTAGCCTGGGTGAATGCCAGTAGCCCACTGAAGTGGCTGAGGGTCCACGCAAGGAAACAAAAATGGCACAAAAATAACTCAACATCTCCAAAGTGTTGCCTCCATAGGAAGGGCAATGGTGGTTAAGCCCAAGAGCGGTGGGCTCAAGTTTTTCCTCCTATCCCCATGCTGTTTTCATTGCATTCTCCTTGTTCTTAGAAAGTTGAAGGTTTAAATACCCTGGAGATCACAATAGAAAAGCAAACAGCTGTCTGCAAAGGGGATGAAAAGCTTCACAGAGGCAGAGGAAGGACTGAAAAGAGATTTAGAATATCATGAACTCTGACCCAGGCCAGACACTAGGATAGGACTGTAGCATTGCGGAGGGTGGTGATAGCTTAGAGGAATTCATCTGTGCTCCAGAAGTCAACCAGCTGCCACACAGCCCCAATTCCTAGTGGCAGATAGACCTTTTGCTGACCTCTTTCTACCTAGAAGAGTTCATCCCTGAATATACAAGGGGTCTTTTCAAGTCTCCTTTACCAGGCAAGAAACTTCACTTCCATTGGAGAGGGCTGAATGTGAAAATTATGTCCAAAGGTAGATGAGCAGAGACAAACTTAGGCTTTTCAAATTCTTCCTATTACCCAGGGACTACTCCTACCTCAAAGTGGAGAGAAGAATTTCATGACAAATGCTAGAGTTTTGATAACAGAATGTCAGACTTGGAAGGTATTTTAGAATGTTTACCTCCATCTCCTTCTCCTTACTTTCCATGTACATTCATTGTAGCTTGTATTTAAGTTTGGGGTGCATAATTTTTATTCCAGTACAACAGAAGTGCCTTAAAGGCAAGGACTGTTCTTTCTCCTTTGTCTTGGATTCCAAGTACCTAGGACAGTAACTGAAATCCAGTAGGCCCTCAGTCAATGCAGGTTGGTATTATTAACTGGATGTCAACAATCAGAAATGGCATGACTAATTATCTGGCAAGTTAGAGTAGGGATGCTTTCAGGACATGGCCTCTGAGATCCCTTTCAGCTTGGAAGTTCTATGCTTCTGTTGGCGAAAAGGTCTATATCCATGCCAATGTTGCCATCATTCCTTGGAACCCGAGAAGCAGCTTCCTTTGCATTGGCAAAACTCTCCCTTTTATTGAAAAAGCCTCACAGATGCTCTTTGTGTTCAACAGCTTAGAGGTCCAGCTTTCCTTCCTTCTTCTCTAACATGCCATTTCTCTACTAACTTCCCAACATAGTTTATGATCTCCTTCTGTTTCTTAAAATCCTGAAAGTTTTTATTTGTTTGTTTGTTTTTAACATTCCTTCCATTTCTTTAAGGAAGACTGAATAGTCTCTTATAACCTGGATCTTTCCCACACTTCTAGCAACTCTTAGATATAGATGTATAGAAGATAGATAGATAGATAGATAGATAGATAGATAGATAGAAGATACAGATAGAGTTATAGATACATTCAAAAGGCTCTGTTATCTCATCAATTAAAGAGTTTCTCCCATGGCGCAGACCAAAACCTATGCATGCCATCCAATTTTTCATGATTCTCATACAATATTCTAGAGGTCTGCCATGATGTCCCCTGACATTAAGGAGCCTTCACTGCCTCACTTGAATTGGTTCATCATGTTATCAACTCATCTCTTCCCATCATTCAATCTCTGGATGATAATTTTTACTCATCTTCACTAGAGTTCCTTGTACCAACCAAGCAAGCATATTGTACTTTGTAACATATTCCTTTCCAAAATTCTTCCATGTCTCCTTACTATATGTGATCACACTGGTACAAAAATAGTATTAAAATATAGGTCTTTCCTTTCAAAGAAGTATGGTGTCATAAAACAACTCATGAAATAGAAAAGGGGAATACACATCTGTCTTTATGGTATATGTTTATACACACATATATACACATATGTATATATGTGTGTATGTTTATATTTACATATGTTTATATTTACTTATATATATTTACATATAAGAGGAGAAACAATTGATGATACGTTTCATCCAAGTAAACTTCTACCAAACTCTGAAAATGCAAACCTAGGACCATCAATCCAAAGGGAAGCTATTATCTCAATATTCAGCAAAGAGCCAGACCTGGACCATGTCTTGGCTCAACCACAGTTCCAGATCATGATAAAATTCCATCTTCATGTCAGAGTTTTGAAAAAAATCATTCCAGATCAAACTCTTTGGCAGTTTGAAATAACTTTAAGAGATTTCATAAGGCTTGGCTCCTGTCAGTGACATATGCTCTTCCAAAGACCTTTTTTTGCTGTAATAACTGTCCTGGATCATGTCATGTCCGTTGGTAAACATCAGTACTCTATTTTCTTTGTTTTCCTTCCAACCTTCACATGTAGTCATGTGAAGGGGCATATGAGTTTTCCAGCATCATCCCTGGAAGCTCATAGATACATCGTATGTAAAAATGCTGAATCACTGCTTTGAGATGGGGAGGGTGGTTGTCCTTTCTTTGAGGGCATCAGAGGATCAAATGATTTAGAACTTGGAGGGTTTCTTCTTATAAGTATTATATCAATTAAATCATGGTTTTGGGAAAGTGATGTAAAGTTACAAAAACAAAAATTGCTTCATTATAAAGGATTTTAAATCATTTTTCCCTTCTCTCTTCTTTAACTTCAAAGTTTAAAATTATTTAGTTGGAGTTTGGATTTTCCAATGCATTCATTGAACTTTCAAGGTAAGATAATGACAGATTGTCTATTTGTCCTTCCCATTCTTCCATTTCCTCTTCTTTGATTAATAAAAATTTTCTAAGTGACTGCAACAAGCTGCCATACTTCTTGAACTGTTCACCATGCATTCTCACTAGCTTAGAGACAGACTTGACACCTAATATTCTCTTTAGCTCCTTCTAAAAGATAAAATTGAGGTGGATTGACAACAGAGCTACCTAGTTTTTCAAGAAGGAAGTTTAATAGATGAGGAAATTAAGACCCTGAGACATTAAGTAACTCAATCGAGACACACAGAGAGTAAACAGAGTTGCAAAGCTTAGATCAGAATGTATGTCTCATGACTCCATATTCGTGGATTTTTTTACAGATTATTTCAAAAGTAAACTGAAATACCAACATAGGCACTACTGTATTACTTTAACCTATGCACACACACAATGCTTTGGAGTTAGAAATCCTGGGGTCAAATCACACATCCTTCACTTACTACCTGCATGACTTGGGATTGGCTCTCACATTGTAGTACTGTCTCTTCCTTGGTAAAATGAGGCGGTCAGACACTATGCCTCTGAGGTCCCTTCCAGTTACAGATCTAGGATGCTATGAAACAGACAACTTCCAAGTTTCTTTGTGCCCTTTCATATTTGCAGGGCCTATGATCCACTGGTGTGGATGCAATCTCCAGAGACACAACTCAGCAGTCCACCATGTCTTGGTGAACACATCCCTGACTTTCTGTGGGTGACAATATTCACCCCTTCTTGGCCCACCTTTTGATCAGATTCCCTGTACTTAGCTAAGCTGGTCATTACCTGAGACATATACAAACCATTCTTGAGCCGGAATTAAAGCTTTGACAGCATGTTAAAAATCTGTCTAGTGTCTCTGCCACTCCAACCTTTGGACTCTCAAGTTCAACTGTGTGGCATGAGAAGGAATTAGACTAGGGAGAAACTGATGGGAATCAAGAGAAAATTAAGATGTTTTCTATGTGTAGACTTGTTGCTGAAAATCTGAAGACTATCAAGTTTATAGAAAAGTTTTCTCATGGACATTTCATGAGTATTGGATATCTTGGCATAATCAGTCAATCATGAAGTATGTATGAAGAACCCACTGTGTGCCAGGCATAGTGCTAAGCATTGGAGATACAAAGAAAAGTCAAAACAATTTTCTGCCCTCAACGAAGTTAGAATCTTATAGGATAGACAACATGTAAACCACTTTGTACAAATGAGCTAAAGACATAATAAACTAGAGATTATCATCAGAGGGAAGGTACTACTAGATTTAAGGGGGATCAAGAGAAATGATGCAAAGGAAGGCTAGTGTATCATAGAGAAAACACAGCCTTGGAGAGTGACACAAAGATGGCAGGAAGGCCTGCATTGAATTTCCATTCATACAAATGACATCAGTGTGATTGTGGGGAAGGTATTTAATTAAATGATTGATGACCTGCACTGGTAGAGGGAGTTTCCTTACTCAAAGTGTTCAGTG
>CM053772.1:6863788-6936983 GCA_028658325.1 Potorous gilbertii
GCTTGACTGCTCTTCAATGGGGGCTTATCTGCTGGTTCTCAGGTGGGGGCAGGGCCTCCTCTCAGGCTCAGTTCCCTCAGGGGGTTTATACAGAGATCCTTTGTAGTGGAGCTGGGGTGGAGCTCCAGCCCGATGGGGGAGTCTCTGGCTGAGCTGCCTCAGCCTCTGCCGCAGCGGCCGCTTCCCAGGGGGTCCAAGTCCCGGAGATCCCCCGCTCCCCTCTCAGCCAGTCTCTCTCACTGACCTGTGCATCTGTGGGTGGAGGGACCTTTGCGGCCGCCTGGAGATTCAGGTCCCTGATGCCTGCTGGTCTCTGCTCGCTCCTCTCAGTGCCGCGTGGCCGGGGAGGGGGAGGGGAGCGCTCGGCCCAGGGAAGGACTCTGCTCCTGTCCGGGGTACCTTTGCGGTCAGTTTTTCAGGGCTCTCTGCAGCGGAAATCTCCTTCACTGTGTTGCTGCATGGCTTCCACTGTTCCAGAATTTGTCAGGAGTTCTTTTTACAGGAAATCTGTGGGCTGTGGGTTCGGACCTAGCATAGGTGAGTCTTTCTACTCCGCCATCTTGGCCTATAAAATTATTTACTTTTGTGGTTTCATTGGTATGCCAAATACCTGATGAGGAGACACCTCTGCCAATGTAATTTAGCACCCATTTTACAATATCTAGCCCAAGAGAATTGTCTGGAAATGTTAAGAGGTTAAGGTTGCCTAGGGTCATGCAGTTAATTTGTGATGGATGCAGGACTTGAACCTAGCCAGGTCTTCCAGTTTCAGAGATTGGATCTTTATCCATGATGCCATTCTGCTTTTCAGAAATTAATCCAGAATTTAACTTTTGATCATTTCTTTTGAATTTTCTCAATGTTTTCTCCCCAATATGTGTAGCATGGCATGTGCAGGAATTGCATTCACAAATCCCTGAAGCAGTGGATCTATTCATGGTCACATAACATCTCTGTAGTTGAGATCACAAGGATTTGGGTAACTTGAAAGATGTCAAATTCCAATGAGCTCTATTAGGATGAATGGGTGCCCATGCAGGCAGAGTATGAATGGTGGTTGCCACACCCACTCCAAGGCCACAGGCATAATTATTAGACATTTATTAAGCACCTGCTATTTTCTAGGCACTATACTAAGCACTGTATCACCTTCCTAAAAGAGCAAATGTCCCAGTTGACTTGGAGACTCTGGATCCATTTTTGACCTGTAACAGCTTCCCTCCAATTCTAAGAGTTAGAAGAGACCTCAGCAGCTAACTTGTCCAAATGTGATCTGCACAGGAATCCCCATGACAAACCATCAAACTAGATGGCATCCTTCCTCTGCCTTCTGAAGGAGGATGGGCCAGGGAAACCACAGAATCCTTTACTGCCTATGGCCACCAGCAAGTCCTCTCACTTCTCCCTCTTGGAATGTCCTCCATGCTCCTTTCAAAGCTCAGCTCAGGCAACTTCCTGATCCCCTCACTTGGTACTTATCCCCTCTCTCTGCAGGCGTAATTGCATACCCTTTTTTGAGTCTGGTTCGCATTTTCTTATTTCTGAACACATTATTTCCTCCCAGATGCAAGGCTCTTGAGCACAGGGACAATCGTCTTTTGGGCCTTTTTATCTCTTGGGGTCCAGCACAGTGTCCAGTATAAAGTAGGCTCTTAATAAAAAGTAGAATTAAATTGAATCCACGTGTGCTGCCTCTCTTCTTCAAACTCAATTTCTGATTTGATTTATAGTTTGTGATTTTTTGTTATGGACTTGCCTCCCTCTGCCCCAAAGATATCCTTTGGATATTGCTTCATTGCCTAGGTTAATCATCAGCACCCATGAATGTTGTGAGCTACCTGTCACTTGAGAACTAAAAGTTGCATGTTGTGGGGTAAACATAAGATGGTATCACCTATCTAGTGAGAGGACTGGGATTCACATATATGTTATCCTGCTTAGTAATTGTGTGACCTTGGGAAAGTCTGGATCTCAGTTCCTAAAGTATAAAATGAGGGGGTTGGGCTAGGTGATCTCTAAGAGTCATTACAGCTCAACAGCATTAAGCTCACGTCTTCTTAAGGATTCCTTAATCCTTCACACTCCGACTCTGGCCAAGACCCCTGGGCCAACGAGGGAGAATACACCATCAGTAAGGATAGGGCTTATTGGCTTTCAGCTCCTTTGTAGGGGGTGTAGCAAATAGGTTCAAAGTTTCTCATTCAATTATGAGTTTCTGAAACATTTGTGTGTATAATTGACTAGGAATCTCTAAGACATTTATACTTTTGGATAGAGTTGCATACTGAATTGCACCTGGCAACCACTAAAGTGAAGCCAGAATGTCTCTAAGATCAATGAATCTCAAAAATGGAAATGCTGAGTTAGTCTTTAGAAAGATTTCTAGGACTTTTGGCAGCTCAGAAAGGGTGGAGATTAAGCTGCCATTCAGAAGGACCCTTCACCCTCAGTCTACCAGGATAACACAGATTACAAATTTGGCCTTGAGGGAGGAGAAAGAGGAAATGTGTTGGGTCACTTGGAAACCCAATCCCTTGCAGCTGACCCAAGAGAGGTGTTGATAGGTTCCAGATGGAACTTTGTCCAGTTCCCATTGGCCAGAAACACAGGGCTGTCCAGCACGATTGTTTTGTATGTAGATTGAGGAACCATGGCAATAGCTCCACTGGTGACCAAGAGACTTTGCCCCCAAAGCAAGGAGTGAATTCCAAAAGGAGAGACGGATTCCATAGTTATCGAATACTTGTCAAAGGTTTCAATCCCGTTCATGTATGCTCCTTCCATTCAAACTTGTCTTCAGCTGTTGTTGGTACATCTTCCATCTCTATCTTTGCAAAGTGCATCCCTGCTCTATCAATCTTGTGTGCCCCTTTCTCTCCTCTATTTCTAGAATCCCTAGCTTTTTGCAAAGTCCAGCTGAAGTGGCTCTCCTGACACAAGGCTTTCCTTTATTCCTCCTTATTACTGGCACTATTTCCTGCTTGAAATTGTTTTATGTTCATTTGAAATTCTTTTGTACTTTCTTACTCCTATACTTGTGTCCCCCTAGCAGACTGGAAGTGACTTGAACACTGAAGCCATTTCATCTTTATCTTTGCATATGCAGTGCCAAGCACAGTGTCTTGTATAGAGTAGGTGCTTACAGATGCTTGTTGAATTTGCATTTCATTAAGTTTCTTTCTTGGGGCAGGACTCTCATGGTCCTGAACATTAAAGATTTCATTTAAAGTGTAGTGAGAGTGCCACAGAGTTCCTAAGGACTTAGAGATCTCATAGACATTTTCATCAGGGTATTTGCAAATTATAGACTCTTCTGTTAGATCAAAGGGCCCTGACCAGAGACATGCTGTTGTGGGGTGAGGCTGTGTTGTCATCATATAGCTGGAATTTCCCAATCCTAAATAACTCCAAGGACAATTGCATCTAGCACAATGGTGACAACCTTAGAGATACATCCAAGGCATTTGTGGTGATGGCAGCTGAAATCAAATTTTCTCAGCAGAAACTCCTTACTGATTACTTCCCAATGCGTACTCTAAAGTCTGATGATCTCTGAATGAGACAATGGAAAGGATTCACTGGTTTGGAAAGCCCGATGTCTGGGATTTGGAAAGAAAGAAAGAGAATGAGAGTGTAAGCCCTGTGAGCAACATGTGCAAATGAATAAGGTACAGCCCCAGAGCCCGAGTCTTCTCTTGCCAAAGAGAGGAGAGAGACTCCAGTTAGCCCTGGGACTTCCCAGGGCAGATATTTTACATTTTGCATGAAATATAGCTGTCTATATGTTTCCTCTGTTCTCTCTTGTGGGGGCATGAATCTAAGGTTAACTTAGAAGGAAGCAGCAGATTATCCAACCCCACTCCTTGGAGCCTTAGAGAGCTCCTACTGAACAGCCTCTAGCCCCTAGCCCTGATTAGCTGTCCAGGCCTGGAAACATCCCACTTGGAGGTACATGCTTTCCTCATTGACTTCAAGTCAGGCTGAGTGACCATGGTCAGATCCCTTACAAACCCCCTCAGAGCCCATAGCCACCTTCAGCACATTTTCTCATGTTCTCAATGCTGAGCTGAGATGCCTGGACATTTTAATACATTTTAAGGCCAGGTTTCCAGCAGGGGCTGAAATGGGGAGAAGGATGTATGTCAAAATGTGACAAGAAAATCTTTTTTTTCTTTGATTTCTGGCAGAACTCAGACGTGGAAGTTGTAGAAGGCTTGGGAAGATGTCAGTTCTTGACAGGTCTCCAAGCCAACTTGGCAGACTCCCTCCATTCAGAAAGTTCAGATGAGCTTTGGGTCCATAAACGTTTGGGTAGTTTTAGAGGATCTAGTTTTGTTGTCAGAATTCTGCGGAGGTCTGACATCTCTGTTCACCTGGGAGCCAAACTCCCAACTGCATTTGCAAAGCAGAAAAAATGTGTACACAGTTCTGACAATGTCAAGTGCAAAATTCAATGGATATAACAAAAAAAAATAATATCCTTTCATCCTTTGAGTGTCCCTGTACAACGAGATTGGTATCCCAAGCTCCACTCTGCAACAGGTACCAAACACTCATTGGGATTTCCCATAACTACTAGAGCAATGAAGGCAGCCTGGCCTGCATACAGATCTGGCCTCTGAGAACTCAGCACCTGGGTTCAAGTGCTACCTGTGAAATATTATGCCAATTTTCCTGGACAAATCATTCAATCTCCCAATGTCTCCAGAAAGTCCTAAGATTAGAATTCAGCAAACAATTGTCAATCCATGATTCCTCTCTCCACTAATTAAATCACAGGAATGAACAAAGCAGAAGACTGATATAAGTGGGCTAAAGTCTAGGATAGTGGTTCATAACACCATCACTCCCTGTGTGTGTGTGTGTGTGTGTATATATGCGCGTGCGGGTATTTGATGGAACCTTTGGGCAATATTCTGGTAAAGACTATGAATGATTGTGTAATAGTATAATATTTTTCACTGAATAAAATAAAATACATAGAATTAGAAAGGAAACCAATTCTATTGAAATATGTTTTGGGAATATTAAAAAAGCAAACAAGTCAAGCAATTCCCCAGGTTATGAATCCCTGATTTTGGTTGAGAGACAGTTCAGTGGGGCTATGTTTTCACTAGGGGTCTTTGAAGCCCAGACCTTACCCATCCTAGCTGGCTGACCATAGGCAGATGACTTATTTTGAACTTCTATTTCCTCATCAATAAAGTGGGAATAATATATGTAACTCTTATATCACATGGTTGCTATGAATAATGAAATCAGATCCTCGAGGCAAACTGCAAAGCACTACATATGTAAGTAGATATTGTGACGATGATTCTTCTGGCTATCATCCCTCCATTTAAACCCCACTGTGAGGCTTCATTATGCCAAGCTCATGACCCTAGTTCCCAAGGTCTATGTCCACAGGACACAAAGCCTCTCATGTCTTCCCCGAAAGCGTAAACCTTATTTGCTCGCTCCCTACAAGCTATGTGACCTTGGACATTTAGTCCTCAGTTTTTTTAGCTGTAAAATGGGAAAGCAGAGCTTCCAGGGCTCTAACTCTGAATCAGTAAGTATGGCCTGGAGGCAGACCAGGGACCAGTCTCATTAAGTGCATAGAGTTAAATGAACACCACTCTGGTGACTAGATGGTTCTTTAGCCAAAGCAAATCTTGCTGGATAGTTATTAATTGGAGCAGTGATGTGATGCCAATCAATGGAAGGAATAGCCCCATTGAACTGTCTGTCAACCAAAATCAGGGATTCATAACCTGGGGAATTGCTTGACTTGTTTGTTTTTTTAATATTTCAAAAACATATTTCAATAGAATTGGTTTCCTTTCTAATTCTATTCTATATTGTATCTATCATCTGGAAATTGGATATGCTTTACCTTCTCCTTGAGAGATAAGAACATAAGGGGAGGAGGCTTACCATCCCCTGGGTTATGTGAAAAATAATTTTCATTCCTGGTCACCTAGTAGTTAGACCCATCCTCCCCAAATCCTTCTTCTTGGCATTTGGGAACTATTTCAAACATATTCCCAAACTGATGCCTAGCACAGCAGGGGGAATTCCTCAGGCCCAAAAGCACAAGGCATTACCAAGAGAAAAAAGAAGTGACATATGTAGTAAAGAGTTTGGAAGCCAACCCATGAAATCCTTCCATCTGCTTCATGTTTCTTGACCTTTCATTGTATTTCCAGTTGACCAGCAGCACTTCTAAATGAAAATGTTTCTACACACTTTTTAATAGATTTCAACTATATTATGTACATGAGAAATGATTTATTTACCAATCCAATTGTCTTTTCTCAGTCCTCATACTTCTTGGACACTCTGTAGTTTTCTCCAAGTTGTTGTCTTTGTTGTTAGCTGTTCTCTTCTGCTTCTCTTCGTACCTGTCTCACTGCTCCTTCTGGGGCTCTTTTATATATCAATATTCAGATACAGGCTCCATAAGCATTGGTATGCCCAACCATGAGCATGATACTGGTCACCTATATAGTAAAGGAAACACAAAATGGCAGGAACCCAGAGGAGTCCCAGGTACTCAGTGGGATCTGTGCCTAGTGGAGAACTAGTGCCATGGGCATGTGGTCATCATAATGCTAGGGTGGCCCATCTACAATCCCTAAGTCATAGTTACATGACTTCATCTGGAGGGTCAAAGGAGAGAATGTCCCTCTCCTCTATTACTGCCATGGAGCAGGGCAGGACCAAAATGCTGCTAAGGGTTTTCTGCATCGAGCCAAAGCAGTAGGTTCTTTCAGCCTGAGCTGAAGGACTGCAAGTAGCCAAGGTTCTCATCTCTGAAACTACCAAATGATGGTACACATGGTCAGCCACGAAGTGGGAAGGGAATTTGATCATGCTGTATAAGTCCACATTTTAGCTGTACTTTGTGACATTTAAAAAGTTTGGGAGACATAGTTTCTGTGTAATTAATCAATTTATTAATAACATTAGCATTCTATTAATAAAGGAGATCAGTGGCACTCTCAAATGCCAAAGACCATCATGGTGGTGGTACATAATTTATATGCCATTGGAAAAGTGGGTGTTCTTGAGAGTGGCTATAAACTCTAATTGGTTACAACTAATTAGAAAATTTATATAAAAATGAGATGTGGACTCATTCTAATGAGGGTCTTGGGGGATATTTGACTTGGATCACCTAAATCTTAGCCAAAAAGATACCAATTTCCATATCACTTGTCTGAAAAAAGGGAAAATTCTCATTTTCCCAGACTTGTCTTTAATAAACACAATGAACAGAATATACCCATTCATTTATATTTAGAATTTATTTGATTAAATCTTATCCTGGTTAAATCATTGTTCAAGATTTCCCACACTACTTGATTTCTGGGTTAGGAAATTGGCAGGTGGGGGGAGAACTTGGTCCTAATTCAAAAATTCATTAATAATACAGAGAGAAATAATCATTTCTCTCAAGTTCATGCAAAATATTCTGTACTTAGTCTAGCACCTATAACATTGTAAGCCCAAGATAACTGCTTGAGAATTGATTAATTGCTACATATCTCCCTGAGCATTTTGAGCTCCAGTCCTAATCAGCAACTGTCTGTTAGACACCTTCACCGTAATATTCCATTTTGATTGATGGGTATTTCAATCTTAGTACATCCCAAACAGAATTCATTACTTTTCCTCTTTAATATTACCCCTATTCTACATTCCTTTTTCCTCTTGTGGGTAGTTTTAGTCTCCCAGTTTCAAGACGGTAGAGGCTTCTCTGAATTTTCCCTCTCCAGTAGTCAAGAAGTTGTCAGTTCTCAACCAATTCTAAAACCATAATGGTTTTCAAATCCATTTCCTTCTCTTCATGCATGCAATCTCTCTCTCTCTTGGTTACAGGCTTCCAAGGCCTCTTGCCTGGATATTACAACAGCCTCCTTATATGCTTACCTCCATCCTGTCTCTCCTTTCTCTATTCATCCACTACAGAACTGCCAAATTGATATTGCTAAGGTCTGAGCATATGACTTTGTTTTTACTTTGTATTTGTTTTGAATTTAGTTAACTACATTCACACTGATTGCCTTCAGGAAAAGGGAACTTCTTGAAGTCAAGGAATGTTTTTGGTTCTTGTCTTTGGATTCCCCATTCTAGCACTGTGAATGGATCATAGAAAGTTTTTTATAAATGCTTGTTGAATGATTGAATGAATGAAAGCCTAATTCAGTTATTCTTAACATATTTTGTCTATCATAGACCCTTTTGGTCATCTGGCAAAAAACTGTCTTTAAATATAAAAAATGAAATACAAAAAAAAATTACAAAGGAAACCAGTTGTATTAAAATTAAGATAGTTTTTTCCCCTATCCAAGTCCAAGGATCCTTTGAAATCTATCCACAGATCCTTCCATAGATCATAAATTAGGAATGAATGGCCTGAGAGCAATGCAGGTTGAATGAGAGAGTTGCCATTTTGGAGCTGGAAGGCCTAAACTCTAACCTTCTTTCTATCAAGTACTAGTCACAAAACATTGAGATAGCCACAGAACTTATCTAATTGTTAATTTCCTCATTTCTAAAATGGAATAATGCCTCAGGTTCTATGACTCTCAGAGGGTGACTATTAGGCACCAATGCCCTTAGAATGCTTTGGAGAGTGAAAGCACTATGTAAAACATTAATTGTCCTTACTAGTAGCTATAGAAAGTTCCACAGCTCATGGTAATCTTTCCCTGGATCTAAGCATGATTGCTTCTAATTCTTGGTAGCTGTGTGATCAGCCCCTGAATGGAAACAAGGGCACACTACTTCATAATCTAAAATCCTCCTCTGTTTTTTGTGGGCTCACAAGTGAATCACCCTTCCCCCACACTCCAGGATCTCTGGCAGTCCTCTCAATCTTGGTTAATTACATTAGTCTGTCCTGGCTTCTTATGGCCATAACATATGCTTCAAATAGCATCCACTCACAAGTCATGCCTCTCAGAAAAGAGGGCTCATTGTATGTGGCTAAATGATGTACATATGGGAGCACCCAGACAGACACATGTGAACATGTCTGCAAGGGAGAGAGGAATCCATATTGCCAAGGAAAGTTACAGATACCCAGCTGAAGCCAGGCTGAGCTAATTTACATAATGAATATGTTTGACTCAAAACCACATATTTGTGCTGCCTTTTCCCCTTGTAATGAGAGGCAGTATGGTGTCATAGAAAGAGTAGGAGTCCTGGGTTTGAATCCCAGCTCAGCTACTTACAGTTGTGTGACCCTTTTCAGGTCACTCTATCAGAGACTAAGTTCTCTCATCTACATTATGGACAGAAATGTATTTTCCTTATCATCTTACAGGGTCATTGTGAGTCATGTACTTCATAACTGTGCCTTGTGGAGATCGGTATCTCTTTTTGCCCAATAGTGAGACCATGTGTTCTGCTTTCGAGCTTTTTATTTCCTTGCATCATGGCTTTGCATTTTGTGCCCTGCCATCACTCTGCTCCCATTGATGGCTGTTGGTACAGGACTTGACATGTTTTCTTTAAAGTAAAATTATTCCAGGATAGAAAAGGGCCACCTCACCTGGAATTGGGAAGTTTGTGGGAATGGATGGTGGTTTAGTAAGTCAACCATCCTGACCCAGTCATGTCCCCAGTCAGACATATTTAGAGTGCTTCCATGAGGTAAAGGTGAGAAGATCCAGAGCTATGCTAGGGGAGGTCCAGCGGAAGACCCTGGCAAAGTTCAGTTTAAAATCAAGAAGACTTGTCAGAAGAAGGTGCCTGAAAACTTTATTCAAATATTAAAAGTGGGCTTATTCTACTTCGTAGAAGCTATGGAGAAGCAAATTTTGAGTGAATAGAATAGACAATTGGCTAACAAAACCAAGCTAGGATGAAGAGGATACTTTGTGGTGGGGAGTGGGCTCCCCTTCATCCAAGGTTTTCAGGTAGAGGCAGAAGGAGCAATCTCCAAAGATTCCTTCTTGAGTCCAGTTTGGGATAGATTGCTTCAGAGATCCTTTATGTCTCTGATCTTCCGGAATTCTATAGTTCAAACAAGGATGACTTGAGTCATATTGTCCACGACGAAGTTTTAACCCAACATGTCCACATTGAGAGAACGTCTTCTTACAAAGAAAATCAAAAAAGGAAACATGATGGAAAACTGTTGCCTTATAGGAAGTCATGATTTTCCAGATAACAAAAGTATGTAGAGACGAGCAGTTGAAAAAGCCTAGGAAAAGTTCCCTCTGCTAAATTTAAGCCCTTCCTTGCGTTACTGTGACTTAAGCTTTCATATTTCATCGTGGGGAAGCAGTATGTGGCAGGCTAATGGTCTAAGTGCCTACAGCTCCTTTTCTAAATATTTATTGCTGACGAGTGTGTTCATATCGAGGCCCTGGCATGAGCTTGTACCTCCTTCCCTTGTCCCAGTGGAAAATAGCCCATCTACCACTTGTGTTTACAGAAACGGGGCTTAAAGGCTGAACTTAACTTTGCATTTATTTTTTATTTTTAAATACCCATCTTCTCAAATTAATCATCTTTGTTTTGTTCCATTCCCCTGAGTTCCCAGCCCAAAGTCATAAAGCAAAGGCTGCCTGTCTCAACTCCTGATACACTCTGGGAGTGGAACAGAGAACAGCAGGCCTAGTCAACTGAGTTGTTCAAAATCAGCCCATTGGACCTTTGAGAGGCTCATCACCAGGGAGGTCACTGGGAGATCGATTTGTTTGGTCACAACTAATCTCCAGGACCATCTTTCCATCAAGCCAATCAAACCACAGAGCATGGATTGAATAACCAATCACCAAGCCTCTCCTGAGTGTCTTTTCTGCTGCTAGGCAGTGGGATGAGACATCTTCTTTCAGGACAATCTTTCTACTGTTATAAAGATTAAAGTAATCCTGTTCCTTCTCTCCGGGAGTTTATGTACTCCTAAAAGGTCCTTACTGCCACTGACAATGATGTAAATTTGCATTTAGGCTTCCATTTTTCCAGAACTTTCTGCCATACATGATCCAATGTGATGTTTCCAAATGAAAGGACACTTATCTAACTTTTCAATGTAGATGGCTATATGATAGGCAGAGGCCCCTCACAGATATGGAACCCTGGTCTGACAACTTCTGGAATGCTCTGTTCAATTATAGACAGTACAGTTTCAGGAGGCAAAGGATAAGTTGAAGGATGTCCAGAGGACAGCAACTAAGGTAGGCTGTTTATACATTTCAAATCCCTAGGTCTTGAGGTTTGATTGAAATAGGATGTTGGTCTTCAAATAGAACTGAATGGGCTTTATTGTGGAGGAGGGTTTAGCCATGCTTTCTTGCCCAGAGAATCAAATAATCATTCAATAAATATTTATTAAGCCCCAACTATGTCCAAGGCCCCACAGATCTGGAGATACAAATACAACAAAGAAATCTAGTCCCTGCCTAAAAGGAGGAAGATAGGAAGCCAAAAAGTGGGGTAGGAAAGATCGGCAACATAGTGGCATGGAAGGAAAAGCAGAGATATCTCAAAATAACAGTTCAGAAATGAGAAGATGTTCTGACTGAATGAAGGTTTGGGAGTCCATTGCTCTACCTTCAAACTAGATAGACAGAAGTATGGTGTAGGATAAGGAGGAATCCATAGGCTGATGAGATGTAGAGAATGATAAGCTTATCCCAAGAATGAGCTTTCTGAAGCCAGAAAGAGAAATCAGTCAGCAAAATACCAAAGCAGTGAAAGCAGGTGAGACATGCAAAGAGGAGCATCCTGTGGGAGGAGGGCAACTAAGGTAATTGAGATGGGGGGTGGGGGTGGGGAGGACAGACACGAACACAACTTCCTAACAATGATGGCTGTTCAAAGGGGGAAAGAATGCCTTGGGATGGAAGAGAGATCCATTAAGAAAGGAGCTTTAAGTAGCGAATTCTTCAAGCAGAGGCTGGGCCACAACGTGTCAGGTAGTGTAAAGTGATGTTGGTTGGTTTGGATGTCTACTGAGGTCCCTTACAATTCGGAAATTGGAGAATTTTCTGAAAGTTGATATTTTACGGAAAGCACTTTGGAAAACTATCAAATGCCATAGAATCAAAAATAATGTTTTATCATTATTTCCTAAGCTCATTTATTTTTTTTTAAAGAATCCCTCACTTCCAGGCAATATGTCTCAGCACCATTTTGGCTGATTATGTCCATTTCACAAACTCTCCCATCCTGGTTTGCCATGCTGTTTGAACTCTAATTTCTGGAAGCTAGATCACTCTGTGGACACCATCTGTTAGAGGAGAGGAGATGTCCTAGTCTGGCCAGACAGGGATGAGATTTCAGAGGATTCTCTTGCATGTGGTAGGTCAAGATTCTGTTTAGTCACACAGCTAGCTCCTCACTGCTATCCAATTCAAAATCCTTCTTTCTTGCTACTGTGACACATGAAACATCTGGCTCCAAGGCAAAAGCCCCAGGCAAGCATTGCTCTCTCCCTTCTCACTGGAAGGAGACTTCCAGACAGAAAACTCAGCTCAAGCAAGAGAGAAGGGTCTACTTGGTTCCTGTGAATGCTAGCATGCTGTTCTTTTGAGTGTTGCTAAACTGTCATGATGGAAGAGTGTTAGAAGACATTTCCAATCATTGTGGCTATACCTGTCCTGGAAAGTTGAGCCTCAGAGCTTTTTCCACACCAACCAGGAGCTTAAAAATGATGCTAGAGGAGAAGAACACATTAGAGAGTGCCAGGGTTCTACCTGCCAAAGAATTCCAGAAAGGATATAGAAGCTCCACAGCACTGCTCCAATAAGCCATTTCCTCATCACTCACAGTGACATCAGAGGATATTTTGAAGGAAGGACAAATCTAATGCTTAACAAGTTCTTTCTACCTTACATACAGTTGAAATCCATCTCTGCCATTTCTAACATTGGTTGTACTTCGCCAGATCTTAAAACAGTATATAAGAACCAAAAGATAATTTTTTCCTGTCCTCTTTCTCTTCCTTCTCTGCCCTCTTCCCACCCCAACGCCCTTGAATAAGTGAATCCTATGGCCATCAGCATGGAAAACAAAGATCAAAGAAATTAGTTTGCCCCCATTCATTCTCAGCTGGTGTCATGAGTTTTCTGGATTTGAAACTGAGCCATATACTCCAGAAGGGGGAAGAGTACTGAATGAAAAATGGGGCTCATCTTGAGGAAAGAAAATATTAAACTTCCCTTACTCATCCCAGCCCTATCATGAATAGTGATAATTAAGCTCATTTTTGTAGCCCTTGAAAGTTTACAAAACACTTTACAGGCATATTCTCCTATAATTTTCACAGCAGACCTGGCCCATAATATATATAATTGCCCCATATTAGAGTAGAGGACGGAGGCTCAGACAAGTAGTGGTATCTTAGTGATACAGCTCTCCAGGGCTGGAGGAAGAATTTGAACCTGGATCTTTCTGACTCACCTTCTAGATGGTTGTCCTTCACTCTGTCTACTTCACCATTTTACTCATTAATATCCTGAATAAATCTCCTGCTGCAATCCTGATTTGAAGCCTAGGAATACTTGCTGGAGTGAATTTCAGTATCCTCCAGTGAAGGAAAATAAGCTCTACTTTGAGTTCTGACTCTTTTTTGCAGAGAGACTCTGAGTAAAGGCAAAAGTCACACTAGAAGCATCATAAAAAACTTTTTGCAAACCTTAAAACATTTTATAAGGCATTAACTACTAATAATATTAACTAATATTATTATTTCTAAAATATGGTGAACTCTCAATATAGAAACTGGGTACATATCTACTCCAGTGCTTCACTGGGTGACTAGAACATACTCATTTAGTAAATTGAGGGCTTAAACACCTTCAAGATCATCTATTCTAATGACCTCATTATCTGGATAAGGAAACAGTCCTAGGGAGATTTGTTCAAAGTCAGCAAAGTAAACTACTTGAATCAGGAACTGGCCCCAGGTGTTCAGACTCCAAATCCCTAGCTCTAACCACTGCACCATATTTCCTCTGACCCAAAACACTTCTGCCTCTTGACGGATGACAATCATGCAATACTTGAAAACAGATCTCCTGTCTCCCCTGAATCTTTTCTCCAGTCTAAACATGGCAATCTCTTTCAATTGATCCTAGTAGGAGAAAGTTTTAATTTCTCTGACCATGCTACTGACCTTCCTCTTGGTTTCCTCTTCACCTTCCCCTCCTTTCCATGGCTTATATCATGTACCATATGGTGTTAGATCCACACAGAGTCAGCCTTCATTCATTAATTCAAAAACAGTCATGAAGTGAGTACTATGTTCCAGGCACTGGACCCTCACATGCTATGAAACCACAAAACACACTAAACAAACCATTTCCTCTCCTTTTTTTCTATAGGGAGAACAGACTAGTGGGATAGAGGAATGGCCCGGATGATGGAGTTCATGGATTTAGAGTTGAGACACATTTTGGAAATCCATGGCCCCTCATTTTGCAGATGAGGAAATATAAGCCCTTAGTCATTAGGCATCTTGCCCACTGTCACACTAGAATTAGGAGGCAAAGTGGAGATTTTGAATCCGTATCTTCTGACTCAAAATTTGGGATTCATTCCTGGAAAATCCCCCCGATTAGAAATAAATTACAATCTTAAACTCATCCTTGTGAAGCTAATGCTGAGAGATTAGCTGAACAGTGACAAAGTGGTTCCATACCTTGACCCAGGTTGGAGATCCATGGATCAATGACCACCTTCCTTCTCAAGGAGCGGTCTATTATGGGAGTCTGTCCTCTGCTGTGTTTTCTTGGATGTTTTAATGAATGGTTAGGGTAAAGATTAACAGTCTGTGATTATCAATAAATGGATTTAAGGGTATAGGAGTGGTAACTAATAGGTACATGAGAGAGAGAAAGAGAGTGAAAGGGAGAGGGAGGAAGGGAGAGAGACACAAGGAGAAAGACATAGTTTAATAAGGACTTGCTATGTGCCAGGAACAGAACTGTACAGATATGAAAGCTAGTCTCTACCCACAAGATAACAACACATAGAGGTACTGTAGAGATGATAGGAGGAAGACTATCCACACAGAGGCTGGATGGTAAGTGAGGAGGAAGAGGGTTCTGGAGAAAGCTTAGACAAGGCCAACATGAAGAATGGAAGTGACCATTCCTAAATGAGGATTTCAGGGAAAGAATCTCCAATGGGCAGAAGAGGGTCTAGGGGGTGAAGATTTCTCAGGGTGGTCATAGGACAGAATGAAGGAATTAGGAGTCCCAAATGTCTCAAGAAGCTAGAAAAGTTTTCCAAATCTATCAAAATGAAATTGAGTATAGATCAGTGCTGAGCCTCGTATTTGATTTTAAAAATCAACAACACTAGTACATCATGGAAGAGCTATGGAGAGCAAAGAGTTCATGGAAAATTTTCAGAGGGTTCTGAATAGCCTGCAATCTTGGGGAAAATCAATGATTGGTGATTCTAGCTAAAAAAGTACAATCAGGTTTAAATAACATTCAAAAGAATGGAGAATCCCATAGATGTTATACAGTTCCCCATTGTGCCTGAATCCTTATCTAGAAGATGATGCTTATATGGGCACTCACAAATTGAATCCAATCTCCTAACTGGTGTTGTTACTCCCTCTCCTTTCCTCTTTTTAATCCATGCTTAGCAAAGCTGCCAAAATAATCCTCTTAAGGAGCATATTTTACCATGTCACTCCCATAGAAAGGGAGAGTCATGGTCATAGTCATTCTGAACATCAGAACCAAATCATGTTCAAATGAGCCCCCAAAGCCTCATCTCTGATGATTTCAATCTGATCTCTTCCTTTCCTTTTTCTGACACTTTACTCTTAACACAATGCCTGAAACATAGTAGGTGCTTCATAGATGGCTTGTTGACTTGTCTCCTCTCTTCAGTCCAGCTACACTGGTCTCCTTTCTGCCCTTCACATGTAGTATGCCACTTTCCAAATCCATTTCCAACTAAGTTTCTCCCTTGTCTGGAAGGCTATCACCTTCCCTCCACACTTCTCTAGTGGCCTTCGATCCTCAGTTCAAATCCTACTTTCACAAAAGACTTGTTGCAGTCTATCTGCTGCTGGACTCTTCCCTTCTGATAGTATTTGCATCTATTCTATATAGTTTCTTTTTTGTATCTAGCTATAAATATGTGGTTGATCCTATTACAATAGAAACTCCTTGAGAGCAGGAACTGTTTATGCCTTTCTTTGTATCCCCCACACTTAACACATAAACTGGCACATAGTAGGTGCTTAAATAATGCCTATTGCACGTTGTCCAACCAATTAATGAAGTATGGCATTACATATGTCAGAGCATGTTCATGGATTGTAGACTCACAGATTTAGAGTTGGATGGGATATTACAAAGTCATTCCTTCCATGTTATAGATGAGGAAACAGGAAGTAAGAGAATTGACTTGCCTGGGGTCAAACAGTAAGTACATGTCTGAGGCCACATTTGATCCCACGTCTTCAAGTTCACTGTGAGGGATGATGACTAGATGGTGATGAGATTTTAAGGCATAACAAATGCCTCCTTTAGCTGAGTAAGTGAACTGCACATGGAAAACAAACATTCATTGAAAAATCAATGGGCAGACATGTTACTTCCCTAGCTCTATTTTGGAGGGTTTGATGACTTTCTTCAAAGACCTCTATAAGCTCTAGCACAATAAATACTTTACAGCAGGCATTGTCATCATCATCCCCTAGGGATCCACCTGTCATTTCAGGAATGGTTTATCTGTGTGAGCTCTCTCTCTCTCTCTCTCTTTCTCTCTCCTCTCTTTCACTTTCTCTCTCTCTCTCTCCTCTCTTTCACTTTCTCTCTCTCCCCTCTCTCTTTCACTTTCTCTCTCTCTCTTCCCCACCTCTCTGTCTCTCCCTCTTTTTCATTCTCTTTTCATCATATTGGAAGATTTTTCCTTGAAGGTTGTGTCTTAATCCCATATGAGAATGGAGCTTGCTAGTCATCTTAGCAACAACCCCATTAAGAGAAGATTGGAACTTTGTGACCCCATGGTAACATTTGAATAAAGACCCAGCATCCCTTCCTACCAACATGATAGAGGTTGGGCAAACACCACGAAGTCCAGTATGGGAAAAACCACTCTAGTTTTGCCTACGGACTGTGGGCAGGCCCAGATTCCTCACTTATGCTATCAGAGAATGTACAACTCCTCATGTTCTCCATTCCTTCTGTGACTAATTCCTGAAAGTCACAAGGAGAAAGCAAAACCTCCCACAATTGCTCTGAATTTTATTAAAAGAATAAGGCCATATCTAGTGAGTGCTGTTCTATTAAGAAACTGCATGATTTAGTAGATAGAACTTTATGGAGTCACCACAAGGAAGTCATTCTACCTTTCTGAGATCATTTCTTTACTTTTAAAAAGGAAAATGACTTCTAAGTTATCTCCCAACTGAAATGAATTTATGTTTATAAAGGATAATAAAAAGTCATTTTTCATTGTTTTGATTTCAGGTATGATTAAATCCATCCTTCTTGACCTTGGCCTATGGATAAACTATCTGACCATTAGCTATCTGACCAGTTTGTCCTTTCTCTTCACTCACCATTTATGTCTTCCAAGTCTGTGGGAATTACGTTAGATGAAGGATAGAGTGCTGGATGGAACCTTTGAAATGGATGGGTCCAATCCCTTTATTTTACAGAGAAGGTAACTGAGGACCTCTTTGAGGCAAGGTTACTTGACCAACATCACACAAGAATATGTGACAGCCTCAGTATTTAAGCCTAGATCCCTTGACCCCATATCTACTCAAGTATAACTAAACTTTCTACTCCACAACCACAGAGTCCCTCCATGACTGGAAAATCACTGGTAGAAGCCATCTACGCAAATGCAGATTTGGCAAGATCTCTGAAGGTAACTGGGCTAGTTAGATTCTAGCCCATATCTCTTTTTTTTCTTTCACAGATTTCATTTTTTTAAAATAACTGACTGCGGAATTGACTGAATGAATGAATAAAAACTTCTCACTAAGTACCTCTTTATTCCAGGAGGAGTTTAAAGGACTGTGGGTGTAAATCCCAAAGTGAGACAGTGGCTGCCTCTCGATGTACTCCCAATAGGAAGAGCTAACACATCCAGGGAGCAGGGGCCAGAGAAGGATCCACAAAGGTGGGAAGGGCAATAGCACAATCCATCAGCACTCATTTTTCAGGCATGATGATGACACTGATTTGATTACCATCTCCTGAGGAAGAGGCAGAAGGAAGGGGGAACGGAGAAGTTGACGTGGGTGGATGGTTGGGGTCAGTGGCTTTGGTGTGTTTTATCACTCTCTGGTCCCTTGGGACATCTCAAGTGCAGGGCAGACTTCCAACTCTGGGGACTGCGGACACAGGCAGGCCCCTGGAGGAGTTCTTGGGTGTGCCGTTGGTGAGAAGAGGAAGGCAGCACCAGGGAACAGATTTTTTCAGCCAAGTAGAAGGCAAAGTCATCTGCTAATAAGGGAGAAAGGTGGGAGAGGCTTTGAGGGCTTGAAGAGAGAAGAGAGGGTCTAAAACAACCTCTACAGAGAGTTTGATAGAAAGTTAATCAAGATAAAGCGAACAGATTGCTAGGCAGCAGTGGAGACATAGTTAGGTAACAGGAACTATTAGTGAATCTAAGTCGAAATCTAAATCTAACTTATGCTTTCTCAGAAGGTAGGTGGTGTTGGGGTACATAACCATGCAAAAGGTGGAGGGAGAAGAGGGAGCATGCACATAAAGCATTGAGGACAGTGTCCAGTTAATCTCCTTAAATTTCACATCAAGACTAGGAAAAGAGGAAAGAATCTGGAGCTGGACCAGAGATTCTGAAAGGAGGATGCAGGTGAGGACGGAGGGACACAGAGAGAAAGTGAAGGGCAGGGGAAGGGGATTTGGTGAAGTGAATCCTTCATTTAATTGGTCAAGTTTTGGGTCAACGGGAATTCTGGATCAACTCAAGTGGTTCTAATGTCTTTGTTTAAGGCCTGGGCCCCACATTCCATACCTGGTGGCTACTGGACTTTGCTCTGAGCCCCTGGCCTAGATGGCAGTCAGGCAGCCCTCTGTGAGGTGTGTGCTACAGGTCAAATGCAGAAACAGAAGAGAAGAAACCAAAGGTACCAGCACAACACCATCTTCCTCTAGGGATACCGCAGTAGGACCAGGTCTCCACTTGGAGGCTATGCTTCTTTCCTACGACCAGTGAGCATGCTAAGAAAAGATTTATGTGGGTAGAACAAGGGAGACAGCCCAGATCATTTCATGAGAAGAAGAGTGAGGTAGGGGAGGTCTTCTCCATGGAAGATTCTCAGGACTCCTAATTCCTCCTAGCCTAGTATACCCCAACTTGTCCCTGAGCTTGTATTTGGAAAAGACTTTCTCCAAGGAGCCAAGGGGAGTCATTGCTGACTCCTTTGGGTCAAGGTGTGGCTGGAAAGCCCTTTCTTATGGAGAGGCCTCACATCCTTGACTTCCCATTCAGCCACCTTTTGTTGAATATTCATGTAACTCTTTTGTGTTTTTCCCATCATTGTTGAAAAGGGGCAAGACAAAAAACTGAATAAAATAAAACCATAGCTAGCTCACAGGGATTTGGCATCTTCCTTGAATCGCCCAGTGCAAAGGTGTTTGCTAGCTCTCTAGAGAATGCATTTCAGGTGGTATGTGTTGAGTGCTCTCTTACCTGTCCATCCCTCTATCTCCCCACTGTTGCCCATTTGATTGCCTCTCATTCTATTATCCATTGATTTTTTCCTTTCCTTTGATTCCCTATCCCTCACTCTTCCAATCTTTCTCTTGACTCTTGATTCTCATTTACCCTCATTTCTTTCTCCAGCATACTCCCCACTCCTTCTCATCCTATCATTCATACTCTCAATTGTCCCTCTCTCTTTCTCTCTCTCTCCCTTTCCTCCCATCCCCTTATGAAGAAGTAACATAATCCAGTCTCCAGTGCTCTGAGTACATGTCCCAATACCCATGGGAAATCAATCATAACAGTTAAGATAGAAATGCAAATAAACAATAAAGGCCAAACAGGTCTTTTTTATTTAACATAAGGCAAAGAAGCTATCAGGAGCTGATGAATATTGTCCCCTAACTGTACAAAGTAGAGATCACATGTCTTCCAAATATCCGAACATCAGATGGAATGCCATGAAAATAAATAACTTCTACAATAAACAGATGAAAACATATCAAACTGTTATCTCTTTAAACATATTGTAAATAAAAAAAATTACCAGTCCTTCTATACAATAAATATTCAGAAACCATTGACATAGTTGAAATGCACTCATATAAATTAACAACTTTAATTAGTTAAAGCACTGCTTGGGAGATGCCCAGGCCCCCAAGCCAAACAAGCAGACAAAATCAAATAACAGCAACCACAGAGCACAAGCATGTTGAAGCCAAACAGGCTTTAGGATATCTTGGCTTTCAGATGATGTTTCTTTTCTAAAGAAAAATACTTAAACCATTGTCAATATCTTGTTTTCCAAGCATTTAAATAGAGGGGAGAAATGAGGGAGGGGATGAATGCAGAAAAGAAAATATTCATTTGAAATCCAAAAGAAAGAGCCGAGCAAGTGAGCAAATATAGCCCAAGTGGTATTTGTTTGTGCCCATGGAAATGGGGACTTCTAACCATTCATTTTCTTTGACCTACACAACAGCTCCTCCAAGATACAGGGTCTAATTTAAACCCATACAACTCCCTCCCCCGGCCCTCCTGCCCACATCTTCAAGTTTTCATTCTATGTGTAGGTTTTGGGGGGTGACTCATTTTTTTTTTGACATCAAAGAGGAAGGATGCCAGGAGGCCCACAGGGAGGGAGGCGTTTACAGGGAGTTGGATGATTGGAATCCAAGTTCAGTACAAATTGGAACCTCAGAGGGGGTGGAGACTCCAGCTCGTAACTCTCTTAGGATCATAGATCTGAAACAAGAAGAATCTGCAGAGGCTGGCTAGTGCAACCTCATTTAACAGATGAGTAAACTGAGAGCCAGTGGAGAAATAAAATGACTTGTTCAAAGTAGTAAGGTAGTAAGAGGACAGGTAGTAAGGTAATAAGGTAGGTAGTAAGAGGACAGGTAAGATTTGAACAGAAGCCCTCTGACAACAAGATTTAGCCCCCATTCCATTGCACCAAAGGAGGGCAAACTTCTCAACTGAGCCTCTGGAGAAGGGAAGATGGAAATCAATCCTAGATGGACATCCCTGCAGTTATTCCTTGCAGACAAAGCAATCTAAAGTCAGTGTCTGAAAAAGGCTTGACTATACTTTTAAGGGCACTCAGTTAAAACAGTCACAGATAGCAACCACATCCCCTTGCAATATCTCCCTGTTTTCTTAAACAGGTATTGGATTCAAAAGGTTTTTCAGGGTGTCAGAATGATTTCATTGGGTTCCTACAAATTTTAGTTCCCTGTGACAAAGGTGAACTACACCAGAGAGTAGATGTATGTGTATAATATATGCAAAGTGATTTGAGTATACATACCTATATACACATGGCAATATATATCTGTATCCATATATATATAGGTATATACACATACATAAGTACACATATGTGTGTATATGATCTACTCATAGATAAAATTTTCAGAAAGGGTCTTAAAGACAGCAACAATGGAAACAGCTTCAACAAAAACCAAGTTCAGAAGGAACCAAGCTGCATAAAACAAAATGGACTCCTGCTTAGAAACCAGCTCTCTAACAAAATTAGCACAAGCATGAAATCTCATGCATCCCACAAAACATCTCAAAAATGGTAAAAATGTCTAATTCTAATTATACTGTGGACATACCAACTGAATTAAACCAAATTAAAATCTACGTGCATGTGTGTGTGTGTGTGTGTGTGTGTGAATGTCTTCCTAGAAGTATATGTATTTCTTGTTGCTGGGATTTATTTGTAAAATTCAAATCAAATAGGTTTTCATTTGTCTTTTCTTCCTGTTATATTATCCACCAATCAACCAACCCCTACCTTGTCTGATAACTTCATGGTTTGTCTTAAATGGAATTGGGAGATAAGCTTTTCAGTTTAGAAACACACAATCAGGTACATACTAGCTGCCATTTCTCCCTCCTCTTCTGTCCATTTGATCCTTTATGGAGGACATAGGTCACAGCCTTGTCCAATTTCTTATTCTGGAACCCCTCCCCCATTCTTTTCTGAGACTATATGGGACTGACTTCCTCTTAGTTAATTTTAATGCCCTTGTCACTATAGCTGATGCCAATTCCAAACCCTTCAATAGAATGTTAAGAAAATTTGGAACACTGGAAATGATATTAACTCTTGCCCTCTCTCCTCCTTCACTTTGACCTGGTTGAGATGTTCTAGCAAAGACAAAAGGGGAAATCCAGTCTGTTTCCAACCTTCTCATTCTTTGCTGCCCAATGACCATTCTCCCACTCAGGCACAATAGCCTTCCCTTCCTTGCCAACAAGGGTGAGGGTTTAGTCACCATGTAGATTTTGCAAGGATAGCTGCTTTATCTTTGCTAGGGTTTTGTTTCTTCCCCATTGGTATTTGATAACCCAGTGTGTGTTTGCATGTGTATGTGTGTGTGTGTAAATATATACACACAACCCACTTATATGTGTAATGTATATATGCATATGCACACATGTAGGTGTGTTTATATACATACATATATAAAGAATCCTACAGATTGACAAGGTTTGCAAAGCCTTAATATTTTACAAACATTTTAGTGATTAATTTAAATTTTACCCAATTATTAGCAAATTGCCCCCAAATTTTTTTTTCTTTTTGCAAGATGCAAACAAGTCTGTAAAAAAAATATATCTGTATAAAAAAAAGCACATACATGAATAACCCATAGCGGTACTAGGCAAGCTAAATATTGTGGAATAAATTAAAGAAAACTTAGCTATAATCATGGACTTTGATATTTATAAAACAAAATATTTTTTTTCCTTTTTTTGCATCTCAGTTAATACAAATAAACACAGGCAGGCACACACACATACACACACATACGCACATACATACACATACATAGAGTTTTGGCTGAAGATACAAATAAAAAATTAAGGGGTTTAAACCCTTGTCCCCTCCCCCTCCCTCTCCACCTAGCTACTTTTTCTCTTCTTATCCCGACTTTTTGGACAGCTTGGCCACAAGAATGTTCTATAAGAATCCTTTAACCAACATGATTGTGGTGATTGATTGCTGGCTTGTAGGTCTCTAAAGGCCCAGTTGTCTACAGAGAGTCAGCGCCCTCACAGCAAGTCTCCAATGGCATATCTGTAACTGAAAGCTGCCATTGCCCAAAGATTGGAGATATCAAAGCTTTCCCTTTTTCACCTGTGGGGGCTGACAGGTGGGGGTCAGCTGAGGAAAAGAGGAGCCAGGAAGAGGCATGGGTTCTCATGTGACTTTAGAGAGGGCCTTCTGGAAGAGTCACTGGCATTTCGAGCTCAGTTTCAATCCAAATGTTCAATGGATCCCCATACAATCCAAAGAGAAAGAAAAAAATAAAATCACACCCTCTTGAAAAATACTGTGTTTTGCACACAAACATTCATTATTTTAGGAACATTAAAATTGACAGCCTGAAATTCTGAAAATATATGTGGACATGATACAATGTAGGTATACATACACACATGTGTTCTTATGCATGGGGCATGTATACACAGTTGTGCATGGGTGTTTGTGTGTATTGTGCATGCACACACATGTGAGTGCATATTACTTGCACACACACAGACGGACAGGAGTGCATCCACATCTACCGTTTCATGAATCTGATTTCCAACAGTGTACAACTACTGGACGTCCAGCAAGAAATGTCCCCTGTTTCCTGGCTGTACTCTGAAGAGGCCTGGCCAAGATGGAAGGTCTTCCTCTGCGCTAGCTCCCATCCATCGCAAGCCTGACCCGCCACCATCACAAACAGACTGTTTAAAGGCTCACACAAATGTCTTTGGTGTACGTGTCTATTCATTTGTAAGGTACAAAATAACAATAGTTATACTTATAATAATAAAAATAGCTATTTTGTGTGTGCTAGCAGTTCTTCTATAGCTCACGTTAAGTGCAGCTCTTCTCCTCCCCCCACCCCAAATACTTGTTAAATAAAGATTAGACAGGTCAAACACCATCATAGTGCAAATAGTAAACAATGAACCACAACGACGACAACATTGACAAAAGATAGAACTGTTTGGATCAAACAGCATTCCTTTCAAGTATCTCTCCTTGAAGCAAAAAAAAAAAATTAATCATGTTATTTCCAATACAAAAAAAAAAGTCTTTCTTTTTGTTCTCTCTCAGGTAAACAGTTTCAAACCAATTAGGTTGCATAGTTCTAGAATCATGAGCACCTTAACGAAATGTTACTTGGTATTTTCCCTTCCTTGGGTCTCTCATTTCTCCCACATTCTTGTCCTCTCTCTCTCTCTCTCTCTCTCTCTCTCTCTCTCTCTCTCTCTCTCTCTCTCTCTTTCTCTCTCTCTCTAAAGTAATGCAGAAAAGGTGTGATCACCTGCACAACACGTTATCCTTTCCTTGCCAGGCTCACTCACGCCATAGACAGTGTGTGCAAACATGGATGTGAGTCTCACTGTGTACATACACTGCTTTACTCATAGATCTATACATATATATGTGTATGTACAAACATACACATATATATGTATATATCGTAGAGGCATATAGACATGCCCTATGGCCTTGGCAAATTGGGGCAAAGATCCCTGGGAATGTTCCACTCCGTGGCTTTCTGGATGCTCTTGGGAATGGGGGGGGTTCCACGTTACTGACAAGTTAGGGGAGCTGACCTCAGGGCTTGTGCTGAGAGGGATCAAAGGGCCAAGGCTGCTGCATGTCCACCACCAAAGTAGCTAGTTTGTTCTCCTTAGGAAAAAGGGAGGAAGGAGGATTCCCACTTCTTCCTTCTCTTCACAGTCCCCAGCTCCTTCCCCTGCTTCTTCTCTGAACCCAGGCTAATGATGGTCTGCATTTTTCCTTCATATGTCTTGGGCTGATTTTATTTCAAAGTTTCCCGGAGAAGCCCTGGCCCAAAGGAGGGTCTTGTGTCTGGTCATTCATTGCCTTCTCACTATCTCCTGCATCTTTCTTTCTTGTCTGTCCATCACCCCCAGACTCCAGGGGCCCCTCCATCTACAGGAGAGGGCTTAGGAGCAGCCACACTCCTCCACTATCATGTTCTGAATGTCTTTTTTGATGATGTTCTGGCCATCATCATAATACAACATGGACATTGGTCGCAGTTTGGTGGGCACACAACATGACTTGAGGTTGGAAAAGGGGCTGTGCCCCCTCATGCGGTAGTGGTTTATTACAGTGGAGTGGAAGGACAAGGATGAGCCAGAAGTGCCTGCTATATGACTGGGACACTCTCCCTCGCAGTAGTTGGCATGGTAGCCTGTGGGGGCGATGATCCAGTCATTCCAGCCAATGTCCTTGAAGCTGACAAAAAACTGTTTTTTGCAGCAGATGTTGACCTTGCCGTCACACTCCAGGCCCCGGCGGCGGCGGCGGTGAGGGTGGTCCTCGGACTGACGGGCTTGCATCATGAGGAAAGGTCTGTGCGTTTGTTCTTTCTCTTCTTCTCCTACTCCACCTTCTCCTGCTTCCTTCTTTCTCCCTTCTCCCTCCTCCTCCTTCTTTTTCTTCTTGCCCGACAGTACCAGGTTGGCACCTGTCTCCTGGCACTGGTCACAGGCAATCCTCACATCCAGAGAGCTCTTACCCTGGTCCAATAGACGTTGTATGCTGCTGGAGACTGGGAAGATATGCCATGTGCTCTTGCGGGCATCGACTGCCTTTTCAGAGATCAATAGTTCGCTCTTCTCACCTTTGAGTCCCACCTCCTCAGCCTCATCTCCCCCATCGGTGCTCTGGGATTGCTTCTGGTTCTGGTAGAGTCGGATGGTCACTTTGGTCCTGGTTCGGTTAGCCTTGGGGACTTTCAGGAACAGCCATATTTCAGCACGCTCCACCACAGAGAGGTCACTCCCTTCTTTGGAAATCTCAAAGTGTAGCGTCTTCCTGGGAGTGCCTAGGGTAAGAAACACAGCACGAGAAAAAAGAGGGAACTGGTTAGTGTGAATGTTGGAATCTGTTCACTGAACTGACCAAGATCGCAGGATAGTTGGAGGAGAACTTGGGGATGACTTGAGGGCAGCCCACTCATTTTAAAGAAAAGGAAACGGAAGCCCTAAAGAAAGATAGAGGGACTTGTCTAAAGTCACAAGGAGAAAACAGAAGAGCTGGGACCAAAGAGGGAGGGAGGGAGAGACTTTGCAATTCAGAAATTTTTAAAAGAGAATGATAAAAATGTGTTTTTACATGTAACTGGGGGAAAAAATAAACTATTATTTTTTTTAAAAGAGCTGGACCTGAAAGCAGGCCTCTGACTCTAGCTCTGTTCCCCCACAATGGGTAAAGTAGAACTCTCCATCCTTAAACAACCACATGCATGTAGGAGAACTTGACCTGCATTTGTCTATTCCTATCTCAGGAGTCAAACATGGCTCTGAAATGGTGCCCCTGAAAATATACCCCCCATTTTCAGCACTTCATGGTTGGCTTTCATATATATACAAATACCCTCCTTTAAATGTAGAACGTTTCCACCTGATAGGCCATATGTAGCCCAATGGAGAGTGAACTGCCATTGGAGTCTGGAGAAGTCATGTTCAAACCCCTAATCTGACTGGGTGAACTTGGGCCAGTCCCTGAATGTCCCACCATCCCCAGCATCCCTAACAAACTCTCTGAGTCCCTAAGCTGGATACCAGGCACTTGCCACACCAATAAAATCCTAGGTTTAGATCTTCCCTCCCCCATACAAATAAAACCTAAGCATAAAACCAGAAATTTTAACAGCATCATGCTGAGAGAACTACACATGTAGATATGTTATCATATGTGTATTTGTAAAGAGGATTGTGCTCACATGCATGTACCATCCATGCATATGCATGGTATATGTGGTTTATGCATGTGTCTGACAAATGTAGACATGGGGCACACCTTTGCATTTCCACACATAACATCCATAAATACGTGCACATGTATGCACATGAGTACATGCTTAATATGTGCATACAACTAGATATGACCATGTAAAACATACAACTGACAATGTACCATGTTCTCATACCACATATGCATTCACGCAATACAGAATCACATCTAGGAGCAAAGGGATAACACTCCATCAAGATGTGATTGTCTAAGTGTGATCCGGAGATCCTGCGGCATCCCTGAAGCCCAAGACTTTTTCGCTGGGTCTGGTTCACCAAACTATGTTTATAATTACATTAAAATATTTTAATTTCTAATAAAGTAAATAAATGGTAGATAGAGCCCACATCAACGAAAGCTCTTTGGCAGGAGATCCTCGATAATTTTTGCGATTGTAGATGGGTTCCAATAACATGATGTTTGAGCAACACGGTGGTAGAATTAACCACACAGGGCGTGAAATCCAGAGACCTCCCAGCTGAATTTTTGCCTCCATTTCTGGCCGTAGAAATTTGCTCATACATAAATGGGGATAAGTTGGTACCGCTTACTCCATAGTTGTTGCAAGGGAAGTGTTCTGCAAACCTTCCCCTCTGCACAGATGCCAGGTATGGCTCTATATGCACACATGTCTGACTTTGGGTCCATGTTCAATGAGTTCAAATGAATTTACTTCAGTAAGCATTTGGGGCTGTGCCAGGCATTGTCCTGGTCACTAGAATGAAGATAGAAATGAAATAAGGAATGGTCTGTGCCCTCAAGGGTAGGGGTGGCAATATACACCTCATGCACAGCTAAATCAACTCAAAAGGTAGACAGAGTTAACAGCAAATCCTTGCCAGAGAGCACAGGTGGGCACTCGCTGGCCTTTGGGAGGGTCTTCTAGCCACATTTCCATACCTCCATATAAAGAACGGAGGATCTGGGAAAAAGTCTCTAGACAATGCCCCCCACATCCCACCTTTGTGCCCCCTGCAGCCTTTTCTGGAAATTCAGCCCTGCTGAGGGCTCTGTCCACGGCAATGGTAACAATTCAATCGTGCACATCAGGCTGGTTTCACCCTCTCTGCAGCAGAAGGCAGCCTTTCGGCTCCCTATTCATGGGGGATTTCATCTCTGTTTAACACTCTTAGCCCTGTCTAATTCTAGTTGTGGCAAATCTGACCTCTCCTGGGAACCAGACAAAATGAACGTAATCTGTCTTAGAGTTAGGGAATGTGACTCTGCCTCTTGGCCACTGGGCACTGTGCTCCTTAGGATAACCAGTGTCCCTCTCATGTTGGGGGGCACTACACTGGCATTCTTCCACAAAGTAAAGGAAGCCCAGAAGGTGAGTTCCCTGGTTTAGGATGAAGCTAAAACAAAACACCATTGGTAGATTGATAGATGGTCTGCTTTGCCCAGTGCCATGGACAGAGGAGTGCTGCTAGCTGATCCCCATGAACCTGCCTCCCCTACCCCTCCATGTGGGAATGCCAGCTCTGCCCATAGTAGTGCTAACAAGCTCCCTTCTGTCTGCCCAGGCCAGCCTCTGAAATCCTAACCACTTCAGGGTGTCAATGGAAAGGCCCAGAGACAGGAGCTGCTCAAACAGACAAGCCAAAGGGCAACGACTTGGTTTGGTTTCTCTAGGAAATTGAGAGCTTGAAACTGTAGATGTGGAATCATCCCCAGGATGTGAAAGGGCACCTGGTTTCAGTCAGCTCATTCCCACAGATGTTGCTGATGCCTGTTCCTCAGAAGAAGGCTGGGGGAGGGGGTTGGAGGTCAGGGAGCAGGGGATGGTTCCAAGCAGAATGACATCGCCCCCTAAGCAGCAGGTTGGCAGAATACATGATGTGCTCTATACTCCTGGAGGACCTTGGACCGGATTCCACTCCTGAGAGGCAAGAAGAACTGGAATCCTGGGGCAATTCTCCATATTTCTAACCCTCAGTCTTCTTATCTGTCAACTGGGAATAATCATGAATACCCAGGGCATGTACCTCACAGGACTGTTAGAAATTTCCAGAGAGGGAATACAAAGTCTTTGGTAAAGGTCAGCTCTGATTACTGCAGACAGAGACAGCAGGTGACATTTTGCCTTTGTGGGTCAACTGTTCCCTAGCCATCTCTGTAGCCCAATGCTTGTCCGTTTGCCAGGATCATAGACTTAGAGCTAGAAGACATCTCTTAGTCAAACCCTCTCATTTTACAGAGGAGGTAACTGAATCCTAGAGAGGTGACTTATGTAAGGCCACTCATTTAAGTAAGTTCGAGAGTCCAGGCCCTCTGACCCACACTGCCTCTCTCAGAGCAGAGGACTGCAGTGATGTCCTCTGTGGAGCAAGAAAGGGCAGGTGTTAGGTTACAGTTTTTACCTAAGGTGTAAATTGGGTTCTGTATAGCCCTAGGTCCAGATGAACAAAAGGTTTTTAGGGTTCAGGTTCATAGACCTAGAGCTAGAGAGGACCGATGAATCTAAACACCTCATTTTATAGGAGAGGAAACTGAGGCCCTGGGAGGTTAAAAGACTTGCCCAGAGTCACATAAGATAGTATGAGGAGTATTAGAACCCAAGACTTCCTCACTACAAGCCCAGGACTCTATCCACTACATCAGTGATGTCAAGTGTGTAGAAATGAGAGCTACTCAACCGGATGTGAAGCAACTTTGGGGGGGGGGCACAGATTGACTTAGAAACCCACTTATCAACATTATCTATACCTTATGGTTATTTTTTGTTAAATATATCCCAGCTACATCTTAATCTGGCCTGGCCACACATGGAAGTGTTAGGGGCAGGGGGCTGCAGGCTAGGATTTGACCCCTCTGCCCTATACCAACTGCTTCTCAAGTTAAGAAGAGATTATGCCCCCCTCCCCCCGACCAGGCAGCTGGACTGGATGCGAGTAATTCCTGAGCATCATGGAAATGAGGAATGTGGGAAGGGAGGCCAATGGGAAGGGGCTGAGCCCTCTCAGCTGCCGCTCCATCAAGGACCCAGGAAAACCCTGATCTCTCTTGTCTCCCTGTCCTCCCTGGCCATTTACCCCCTGGCACCGTGTGTGCAGAATTTGGCCCCAGCTGCCCATTGGGATGGCTATTTAAGCATCTGGACAGACACAAACAGCACCTTTCCTTGTCTCTCCCCCCCTATTTTTGACAGTTGGACTCTCCCCTCCAAATATCCCCCTCCCCTGTCAGTTTTCGAGCCTGGCGCCCATTTCTGGAATGGCTCTAGAATACAATCCAGACAATTTTCACAAGGAAGAAAATAAACAAGAAACAACACCCACAGGAGCAAGGCACGAACGCTCTGGCTCCAAAGCCCGGGAGGAAGGCGAGCAGAGGGACCCCTGCTTTCCTGTGTCCGCCTCACCTACAGGTACCTCTTTTTTTCCAAGTTTTCTACCAGCCATAATAATGGAAGGCAGATGCTTTCTTATACCCATGCAGGAGGTGGAAGAAGAGAGTGGCAAAGGCACCAGGGATAGAGGCAGGGGCTCCCAGGTTACATCCCTCCCCTGTTCCTGGAGTATCGAGGCCTCATTGGCCCTCTCTGCAAAATGAGAAAGGGGGGCAGAAATCAGAGCAAACAAGATAAGCCCCAGGGAACCTTCCAGCTGAACTCTCTGCTTCCATGAATACAGGAATTCCATTTTGTCAGGCTTTGGTGTTTTCCACTGCTTTCCAAAAAGGAGAGAGAGAGAACAGACAGAGATGGGGGGGAGGGGCAGGAGGGGATGATGGGGAGAGAGAGAGAGAGAGAGAGAGAGAGAGAGAGAGAGAGAGAGAGAGAGAGAAAGACAAAATGGCCCAGGCAGCCCACTGGAGGCGCCCCAGCCCAGCAGGTGCCTGGAAGCATTTTGCCTTTATCCTTTTCTCTTCCAATCCAGCTCTGCATCCCACTTCAGCCAGCCTCCATGAGCCTGGGACTTGCTCAGGGTTCTCTTGGGGCAGCCTCAGCACCTCCCTTCCTGGCCCAGAAGCCCAACAGGGACTGACTTCCCACCCTGCCCCCACTCGCTTCACTGATCCCTTCCCCAAGCCAGGCATGAGCACACACAGGTGGGTGGGGGGATTGCTTCTGCTCCCTCCTCCTCCTCCCCTCCCTCCTTTTTTCCTTCCTCCTCCCCCTCTTCCTCTTCTCCGGACTCTCTTGGAAGGGGCATGACAGCTGTGATCTGGGGTCTGGGCCAACCCAGACCTCCCATCAGGTGCCAACTCTCTGACCAGCTTCCCTTCCTCCCTTTGCCTTTTTTTCTCCTGCCCCTAGTTGATCTGAAAGGCAGGCATCATAATCAAAGCCATCCCCCTTTCTCATGAGCCTGCTCTGTTCATCTCTGTCACTGACTGAGTCACTAGGCAGGGAAGACCCACGCAGGGGAGGTGGGTGGGGCAGGGGAGCTGTCTGCTGCTTTGGTCTTTCTCTAGGAGGGAAGTTAGGTCAGGGGTCCAGGGCACAGGTTTCCAATCAAAAGCTGAAGGTGGTCCAGGAGGAAGACTGAGTAGTAAAGAATGGGAGAGGGGAGGGCATCAGGAAAACACTGGGAGACTGGTAATTAATAGGCCATATCTTCCCCATCACTTCAGTGGAGGGGTGAGGGGCTAAAGAAATGCTGACGATCAGCTATCGAACGAATATTGGAAAACCTGAATGTATACACACACACACACACACACACACACACACACACACACACGTACACACCCACAAGTGTTCTCCTCTACGGAATCCTAATAGTTTTGATTTGGGTCCATACTTGTGATCTCACTGACACGGGTCACTCCCTTCTCTGGTTCCTGAAATCCTTAGAGTTGCCTGGGGACACTGAGGGGTGTCTTAAGAGACTTCCATGGGATCCCAGAGTCAGCCTGTGTAAAGGGTAGGACTTGAACTCAGATCATCGGACTCCAAGGGCAGCCCTCTGGCTTATAACAGCTGCAGCCTAAGGATCAGAGGAAGAAGGAGAGACCTGAGAAAGCTTGTTTTCTCATTATATAAATGAGGGAACTCAGGTTATAAGAAGTTATTTCCTCACAGGGGTCTGACAGCTGATCACAGTGACAGGAACAATGAACAATGATAAGAACTCGCATTTCCGTAAGCATTTAGCCTGTTTATCCCAACGGACGCTCACCACTCAGTGAGGCAGGGGCTATCATGACTCCCATTTTACAGATGAGGAAACTGAGGTAGAGGGGCTCAGGGACTTGTCTCAGCTCACAAAGACAATGTGTCCAGTGACCTATTCACTTTCCCATTGTGCCACAGAGGTCCACTCAAGAAGTCATAAAGTTTATAATAGAAAATGAGAACAAGATAATCATCTTGATAAACAATTATTTTATCCAAGTGTGCGACAGTCTGCCAAACATTAAGCAGAAAATAGCACCAGTCCCAGGACCCTTTTCATCTGAAATCCATTGAGAAAAAACTATACAATGAAAAAAATGGGACCATCAGTGACAGAGGCTATGTGATGTGAGGAGTCAGAGACTTTGGAGTCAGGAGCCCCTGAGCTTGGACCCTCTTCTAACTGGGGCTATCTCAGGGCCCTGTGGGGCCTCAGTTACTGCTAAGTGTGCCTGGAAAACTCCAGGGTCTGGAGGAGCTGACCACATTTGGCAGTGAAGGGAGTCTCCACACTGGGAGAGTCTACCTGGATTAAAAACCCAGCCAAACCAAAAAATGGCAGTGCCAGCGATGGCCACTGACTGGCACATGTTTGCAAGGGGCTCTAAATCCTTGCTCTGTTCTGACCATACAATGCTATGAAATGGGGGGTGGGGCAGATAAGCTATCTTTCTTCCTTCACCCTCACAGCACTTTAGTGTACTGGGAGACTTAGTGGGTGGAGTTCTTATTGTTTATACAGAGGATTTAAACTCTCGTGGAAAAGAAAAGGAAAAAAAGGCCCTTCCCAAGTCTCTGTAACTTTCAGTTTGCATCCTGGCACTGAGAGTTGGTGAGTTGCTGTACCAGGGGCCATACAGTTATCATTTACAGACTGGGAGGATTTTACCTCATGAACTCCCTTACACCAGGCCTCTGCAATCCCCTACCCCCAAGAAGGGGACCCACAGAAGGCAAGGGAAATGTGTAGGGAGCACTTAGGGCACCTGTAAGACTCATTGATCTGGCAAACTTTGGACCTAGCTCCTTTCTGGAAAGACACAGATATTCCAAGATCTACATTTGAATCTTGATAAGGGAAGGGACACAATAGACTAGGCAGGAGGAAGTCCCCTCTCTACATATCCCTCCAACTCCTCAGCAAAAGGAATTCCTAACTTCAGCCTAAAAACCCCATCCTATCCAACAGCTTCCTCAAATGCTTCAATCTGAGAAGGTCCAAAAATATCTCATACTAAAGATAGGTCAGCTAAGAAGGCCTCGACCTTTGGGATGGAAAGTGCTGTGAATCATGATGGAGCCCTGGCCTAGGAGGCCCATGACACCCCAGAAAAGCAGATAGCTGTCACAGAAAAATTATTTTCTATAGGAAGTTGCTAGATTCCTCAAAAGGACAGAAGCTAAGCATGGCTATGCACATTATACACACTTAGAGATATTCATCCATCCAGCCATCCATCCATCCATTCATCCATCCATCCATCTATCTATCCATCTATCTATTGACCAATTGATCTGTCTATCTATCTATTGATCAGTCTGTCTATCTCTCTGTCTGTCTGTCTATCTATCTATCGATCGATTGGTCTGTCTGTCTGTCTATCTATATCTATTCTGAAAACTGCATAAAGTCATTTCATTCCTGATTCTGCCTTTGTTTTCCCTGGTTCCCACTGTTTCCCAGATATCCCAAAAGGGGCCAAGGACTAACTCATCAGTCAGTCAGTGGTCAAAGGCACTCCTCTCATTGTCTATGGGCTGGGGGAACATTAAGCCAATTGATTAGGAGGTGCAATGGTGTTAGGTGCCATGTCAGGAATGACAGTACCCCCAGATGATGGACTCAGACCAAACTTCCACAAGGTGCTAAATAAGTCCCCTTGCATATTCATAGGCTGAAATGAATAAGCACACACACACACACACACACACACACACACACACACACACACATACACACACATACATTTCCCCTTATAGTCATTCACTATTGTTTATGACTGTTGGGAAACTGCTGGGACCTGCCAAGGGGGCTTTACCAATCCAGAGAAGGAAGGAAGATATTTCTGGGGCAAACCATTTCTCAGCTTCCCTGCTTAGGATGACTTTCTAATCAAGAACTGGTCATTAGCCTGCACCCATGTGAAGAGTTATCCTACCCCCTGACCTCCCACCTGCCTCTTAGGCTCCTTTCCCAGGGTCTCCTCTGCACTGAAAGTGGGGACATGTCAGGGACTTCAGCATTCCCATTCTTTACAGCAGTGGGATGGCACTGGTTGAGTTCTAGCCTTGCATTTCATTCAGGCTTTGCTGTGGACCCCTCTGAGGGGAGTTCTCCCTTTGAGGGAGGGGGCACAAACCCTCAGCCCTCAGATCATCTGATAGTGGCTTCTATGAGACGACAGACGAGGCTCTGAGGCCAAGTCGCTAACAAGCATGATGCAAAAGTCTTTGGGATGCGCCCTCTTGTGGCCTGTCCCCTGGTCTAGGCAAAAAGAAGCGGGTGACCCCCACAGCATCCCCACAGTCTGTGTTCCTGCTCTGGTGCCCAGCACAGCCTGAGCTCCAGACAGAGTGCGTGTCTCTAGGTAAGGAATCAATCAGTGGCTCCAACCTCCCCCAAGCCCTCAGCAAACAATCCCCTCCAGGCCCCAGGATGCCAGGGACCTCCTCCCGCAGCTTTCTCGGCACTTTCTCCAGCAGGGTGGTTTCAGATTTCTCCTCTCCTTTCCCTCCTAGTTCTCTTTCCCCTCCTCCTCACTGTTGCCTGGGGGCTTCTCTGGTCGGTCACCTAGCTGGCTGCTAGCAAAGCTGCCAGCCTCATCCTCTGCCCTGGGCAGTGGCCCAAAGCTTAACAGTTCACTGACTAAGAAGTTCCCTTCTTTAATAAAACAACACTGTCGCCCCTCTCCCCCCACACCCCATAGCAACATTTGCAAAACTAGAGGGAGCCACCTGCCAGGGTACTTGAGGCTCCCCCACCCCCTTCTCTACCTGCTCTCAGAAAACAGGACAATCCCTGGAGGCCATCCTCTGAGGTGGGGGGAGGGGTCTCAAGTCAGCCTGAGAACTCACATAGACTACACATGTAGCTCTGAGTTGAGAAGTCAGGAGAAAATATTTTTTTTTTAATTACTGAATGGAAGCAATGGGAATCAAGGCCTGGATCAGCACAGCTGTCTCCCTACTGCTTGTCATTAGCTTGAAAAAAGCCATGCCTGGAGGTAAAGCGGGGAGAAAGCACTCCACCTGCCAAGAATGACATTGAGCCGAATAGGCAGCAGCCTGGGTGCTTCAGCAGCAGACTTCTGGGTCCTCACCATGGCACCCTCTGCCTCCAATGTGCCCTAGGAGGCAAGTGACAGAGACGGGCCACCGCGGAATCTGGGGCTGAGGATCATGCTCGGAGTGTCTGGGCTGGGCATTCCACTGGCTCGCATCTGGACTGTAGAAAATACCTTCTAATCAACTCTGGAGACCCTCTATGGAGGCAGCACCATTCTGCAAGGCCCATCTGCCTACTGTCCATCTCTCATCATCAGAGCCAAATCCTCAACCCCAAGGCCAACAGGTCCTGACCAATCCCACACTGGCTCTAGGTCAAGGGTTTCTTAACACAAATCAGATTCTTAACATGACCTTTGGCAGTCTGGTGAAGCCTACAGACCCCTTCTCAGAATCATGTTTTGAAACACAGAAAATCCATAGAAATACAAAGGAAATCAATGGCATGGAGATACAGTTATCAAACTTAGAAACAAAATAAAAAAGTTTTCCCAGCCCAGGTTAAGAGTCCCTGCTCTGGAGGCCACAGTTCCTTCTGTGGTGGCCAAGTTTACAGTATTGGGAGATGATGAAATACTCTAGTTCTTCTAGGGGGAGGATAGTTCAAAACAAAACGACTTTTCCAGGGGCCTGTTCCCAACCCCCACTAACCCCCACCCCCCTTGAATCTTCAAACCAAGCAGGCGAGGACTTTCCATGACAAGGCTCAACTCTAGACAATGTGATTCCTTTAACTCCTTAAGAAACACGGCTCTGTTTTCTTCAAACTGACTGCTTAGCAGGTAGTAAAGGCAAGGCCTGTGGTGAGTCAGAGAAGAAAGCTGTCTTGGCTGAGAAAGGAAAAGTCAGAACGTTGAGGGAGGGCGGAAAACACCAGAATAAAAGAGCGACTCTGTCCCTGGTGCCCAGGCCGAGACCTCTCCAGGAGATAGTGTGCTCTGGCACTGAATTTGTCTCAGTTTAGACGTTAGAAGCCCCTCTCTCCCAAACTATCCTCAGAGAGGGCAGGGCCAGAAGAGCCATGATCAGCCAGCTGTTGGTCTAAAGGACTGCTGTCATTGGCCAGGTGGTACCCCGGAAAAAGCCATTTGAGGAGATACAATGGATC
The DNA here is from genome assembly GCA_028658325.1 of Potorous gilbertii. Taxonomy (NCBI): domain Eukaryota; kingdom Metazoa; phylum Chordata; class Mammalia; order Diprotodontia; family Potoroidae; genus Potorous; species Potorous gilbertii. Next base: position 6,900,299 of record CM053772.1, read on the forward strand.
AGAGTCCGGTGCCATAGGAGGTATGTAAAAAATACCCACTACATTGCTTTGTGCCAGGGGCTTCGGGTACAAGGTTTGGTGGCAATACGACCTAGGATGATATGCACTACTTGCCCCCAAATTCGTCAGATAGAAAAGAAATGAATTGTGGGGAGTCCCTAGTCTAAATCTGGAGGGAGCCAGAGGGAATGGATGATGCTGTACTGGACTGACTGAGGGCAGCGGGAAGCTGGCTGGCAGCAGGCACTGTACACTTCCTGTCCTGGCACTTCTTTCTTGCAAACAGGACTTCTGAGTCAACAGGTTTTCAGGGCTGAAAAGTCCTAAGTATTGCCTGGATTGTGGTGCCAGCGATGGCCAACTTCTCAGTAGTGCCCGGAGCCTCCTTTCTGACTAAATATTCGCTGTGGAAGCAAACCGAACTAGGCTTCTTCGTCCAGTGACTCTGGGGGTGGGGGAAAAGCCCTTTGCCTGAGGGGTGGGGGTGGGCATCTGGGCACAAATGGTCCTTTTCTGGATGTGCTTGCAAAGCCCAGCCTGCTCCTGCCCCCCTCCCAGGCACTAGCTCGGGCCAGGTATTTTGTCCCCTCCCAGGCAAACAGGCACCAGGGGAGCCCCATTCTGCCCTGCCAAAGCTCTGCCTCTCAGGGACCCTGTGAACAAGGGGCCCGAAGAGTATCTGCAAGTGGCCAGCAAGGTTGCATTCCTTGGCAGGGGACAGCCTCTCCGAAACTTCACAGAGAACAAGCCTCTTTTTTCCCTGCTTTCTTTTTTTGGTTCAGAGGGCAAAAGTCAGTGTTACAAATGTTACCCATGTGAATGCCAGCTCAGAGGGAGCTGACAGCAAGTGCGCCTGCCCCCAGGCCCTCCCCAGCTAACGCCCAGGGTGTGCTACCCAGAAAGAGATCCACAGAGACACGAATGGAGTCCACGACTGTCTGTCTGTCCCTCTGTCTGCTGTCCGCCTGTCCCTCCAACTGTCCTCCTGTCCCTCCGACTGTTGGCCCTTTGGTCTGCCTCTGTCCGGCAGTATCCCTGGGTCTGTCGCCCTTCAGACCGTCCGGGCGGCAGCGACCGCACCTCAGCTTTCAAACAATTCTTCCTCCTTTTTCTTTCTGACTCTCCTTCCCCCACACCACACAGAAAACAACCACAAACCGGGACGGCCCCAGCGCCCGGAGTTTGGGGCCCGGGGCGGATCTCTCAGCTCCCCACTCTGGCTCCGCTGGGCTGGCCGCCACCCTGCTCCCCCCAGACTGCCAAGCTGGGAGTGGGGATAGAGCGCTCCCATCTCCCCGCTCCTGCAGCAAGCCCAGGCAGCCTGACTTTCGGCGCTGGGAGGCTGGTCAAAGACCTCCCTACCCTCCACCCACCCCCATCTCCCACCCCCGTCGGGGCTGTCCGAGTTAGGAAATGTTAGCCGAGAAGATGCCACGGATCCCAATACCATACCAACCAAGAGCAGCCGAGACAGCCCCCACGGCCTGTTCAGTCCTGTGCCCAGGCTGCCCATCTCTGCCTCCCTGGCTGCCCAGCCACGACCAAGGGCAGGCGATGCTGCCGTCCACACATGTCCTACCCAGTTCTGTGCCCAGGCTGCTCACCCCTTCCTGTCTGCCAGTCACCGCCAAGGGCAGCGACCAATGCAACCTGCAGGTCCTGCTCCGCTCTGTGCACAAGCCACCCACCTCTGCCTCCCTGCCCAGCCCAGGAGTGCCGGAGCCTAGGGGAGGGCACTCATCGCAAGTGCAGTGTGGTGCGGGTGGGGAGCCACGGGGGCGAAGCGGCAGGCACCCACCTGACTCGGCGAAGGTGATGATCTCGGAGGTTTGCTCCAGGAGCTCATTCATCTCGGCCCGGCGCCCAATGTCGTCCTCGATCTCCACGTACCCGTTCTCACCCACCTTGCCCACATGCAGTTTTTTGATGGCATTGAGCAGGGCAGCCTTGGGCACCGGCTGGCTGACGTCGGGTCGTTTCTTCAAGTGCAGCATGTTTAGGATGTGTTTCTTGACGGCTTCCACCATCTCGGGCTGCGAGCTGGGTATCTCCTTGGGCAGGCTGCTGAGGGCACAGGACGGGCACTCCGGGACGGGGCCGGGGCTGGCGCCCTCCGAGCCTGGCGTAGGGGAGCTCCTGACTCGGATCCAGCAGAGCGCCAAAAGAAAGCCTCTCAGCGAGAGCCCAGGCATGCTGGCCGCCCGAGCTGGGGTGATTCGCTTTTTTAAAAGCCCGGGGAGCCTGACCCCCTCCCTCCGGCAGACAGTGGGCTGGGGTTGCTCGCTCGCTCGCTCGCTCGCTTGCTCTCTCGCTCTCTCTCTCCTCCGCGCGCTCGCTCTCTCTCTCTCTTTCTCTCCCCCTCTCTCTCCTTCTCTCTTTCTCTCTCGCTCTTTTTCCTTCTCTTCAGCAAATTCTCTGGAACGAGAACAAAAAGTTTTCTGTGAAGTTTGGTTTGTAGGTCCCTTCCCTCTCTGAATGCAGTAAGTACTGGACGTCTGTGGCTGTCAGGGAGGAGAGTTCTGACTGTCTCAGACTAGGATAGAGGGAGAGAGAGAGAGAGAGAGAGAGAGAGAGAGGGAGAGAGGGAGAGAGCGAGAGAAGGGGGAGAGACAGACAGAGACAGAGGGGGAGAGAGGGAGGGAGGGAGGGAGAGAGAGAGAGAGAGAGAGAGAGAGAGAGAGAGAGAGAGAGAGAGAGAGGAGAGAGGGCGAGAGAGAGAGAGAGAGAGAGAGAGAGAGAGAGAGAGAGAGAGAGAGAACGAACGACGGATTGGCCTGAAGTGAGTGAGTGAATGAGAGAGGGAGGGAGTTTTGTCTGTGAGTAAAGGCTATGTATGAGTAGGGAGGGGGAGGAACAGCCCAGATTCTGACAGGCTGCTTTCCTTATGCTCCCTGCTCCCCAACGCACACCTCTCTTCAAATACCACCATTCTCATATATGTATATATGTATGTATATTTTACTCTCCCAACTTTAAAGGGAAGGGGATCGTTTTCTCCGAGTGTACCCTCCCTCTTCTCTACCTCTCCCTGTTTTTTTTTTAAATTACAAAGTTTAAAGAAAGTCAACTGGATTTTGGGGGACTACTCCCTATAAATCTTGAACAGCCACCTGACTGAAGGTGAGAGGGTTAAGACTGAAAGGGGGATGGAAGCAGCAATGGGGGAGGGAGGGAAGGCACAGAGAAGGAGGAAAGGAACTGGACTCTGAATGAAACTGAAAAGACCATGTTTCTCTTTCCTCTTCATTTGTATTTAAATGTCCAGGGTTATCAACACTGGCAAGGGATCTGAAGGCAACAGAGGAACCATACTTTGTTTGGGGTCATAGAAGATAATACACATTTCTGAACTACAAAATACATCAGGAGAGAGAGAGAGAGAGAGAGAGAGAGAGAGAGAGAGAGAGAGAGAGAGAGAGAGAGAGAGAGAGAGAGAAGGCTAGAGTGGAAAGAGTATCTTACAGCCTGCTATTTCAATCTCTTTATCATTCTCTCTCTCTCTCTCTCTCTCTCTCTCTCTCTCTCTCTCTCTCTCACACACACACACACACACACACACACACACACTAGTTTGCTGCTTTCTTCAGAATTTACAGATCCAACCCCAAAACTCACTTGTTCTTTCTCACTTTATTTTACATACATTGTGCACTCCTATGCCTTAATAATTAGTTCTGAAGGGAAACCAATCTGAGAAGTATATTGTAGGATGGTTTACTTCATCACGTGACTATTCTTCAACTTGGTTCCCCTTGTCCCCCAGTTTTTTAATAGATCCTATCTTTTAGTGTGTTTTTTTATGCCCAGAGGAAAGATGCAAGAGAAATCTTTATGTGTTTTCATTTCCTTTTCCAAATGAAAGACAAACCAGACTTTTACAAACAGTGCCTTTCCGGGAGGGTCCTCACTGACGCTGCACTATTTCCCCCTTATTGTCTAGATTCTGCCCCTTTCTTTTATCCTGCAGAAGTTTCTTTAAGGTATCTCTCTCTGAAAGCTCCCCCTACCTGCCTCTCTGTGGGCTTCCCTCTCCCACACAGAAACCCTTTCTATTTCTGTAGTCAGCTTATATGTTGGCACCCAGTGTGTACAGTACATTACGGTTCAGCATCATCGTGGTGGAAAAAAAATCATTTATAAATCTAACCACCATAAGGTTTCCAATTCCCTTAAACAACGAGGGCATGAGATCTGAGCATGGAGGGATAGAAGGTAATTGTGGAAAGAAGTTAAATCAAGAGGTAAACGAACAATCAACAATGGGGTGATGCAGTCTATATAGTGCCCACTCTCACCAGAACAACACTTTTGAAGGTGTTTCTTGCCATTAACACCCTCTTGCATTGGTGCTTTGAGATCGGCTAACCTCAGTTATGACCCTGTTAAGTAGCTCAGGATGTGTCAAGGATTCTCTTTTCTCACCCTTGCTATTTGGGGGGAGGGAGGGAAGGAGGAAAGGGGAGAGGAGCCAGAGGGGAAGGCAGTTGCACTGTCCTCCTCTCCTAAACATATATGTGTAATATAATCCTTCAGATGATATACTTAAATATTTGGAATCTCGTAAACACAAGCCCCAAACATATTGTAATTCAATTAAGTTTTACAAGTGAGTCCGAAAGAGCACTAAAAGTTTAAGTGACTGCAGGAAAGCCAGCAAGGGTAGGCAGAAGGGAGTGGAGTTCAGCCTGCTTGCAGCAGCCCCACATCATCCCTCTCATGACTTGGCCTCCGATAGGTGTCTGTGGGTGGGTGGGTGTTCCCTGAATTTATTGTTTGTGAATGGGAGTCTGAAAGAAAAAGAAACAAAATCTTTTCATCTCCCATGTGCAGTTATTTGCTGATGCTGACTGAGGTGTGCTAGCAAAGCCAGGTTCTCTGATACCTTGTCTGGGGTCCATTGCAAACTCAGCATGAACCTGCTTCATGGACCTCAAGCCCCCACCCCATCCCCTCCTGCAAGCCTCCTTGTATGTGTTGTGGCCTCCTCAATAACCTGCAATGCTCCTGCCTCCCCACCCCACCTAACCACAGAAGCAGCCTTGGAGCTTTACATTTTGTGTCCCTGTATGTGCAGACAGGCCCTCAAGAAAAGTTGGAAAGATTTACCTTGCTGTTTGCGGGGCTCCCACCAGCACACTCTCCTTGAATGAGGACAGAGGAAGGCAAGAGCTTCTTGGTAGTATTCCTAATGGGAAGCTTTATACCAGACTGCTGATTTGTACACTCACACATTGGTACCACTCAAACTGAAGAGGGCTGGGGCTTTGTTTGGGATTGGTTAGAGTTAGCATTACATCAGCAAGTGACTGGTTTTTCCAGTGTGAGACATATTTCTCTCATAATTCATTATCTAATGGAAAACCCTATTTGTCTGAGATGACACTCACTGTTGGGTGATACACGGAGCCAGTGAATCTTCAGCCTTTTAATAGAGAAAATGAGAAGTGAGCAGGCCTCCCACACTGAGCAGCCAGCTCCCAAGCCCACACTGAGCAGCCAGCTCCCAAGTGTTCTCCTGCTACTCAGACACAGTGGGGGACAGTCATCTCGTCCCAGACTTGGTTTGACTTCTCCAAAGCAGAGGGGTCACTTCATTCATTCAGCTCTCTGTTTACAGACTGCTTCCTTGGGTTACTCAATGAAAGAAATGGTCCCTGCTTTAGAGAAACTATCTTTTTAATGGGACAAAACTCAGAGAACAACTCATTTCAAATGCATCTGAAAAGTCTGCCTGCCCATACAAAGTCCCTCTGAGGCTGCCTCCCCACTCTCCAGGACTTCAGCTTGATTGGGACCTAAGAGTCTCCTCCTCATTCCTGAAGAATTTTTTTTTTAAATCAGAAACAATTTTGGAAAGCCTCCTGCTTTCCAAGCAAAATCCCTCCCAGTTCCTGGGAGCACATTTCTCTTAGAAAAAGGACCCTCTCATTCCTCTGCCTGCTCAGAAATCATTCTTTATAAGTATTTTTCTTCCTCCTTTCCCCGACTCCTCCCTGTTGTAACAGATCTTTAATTCCATGAAATTCATAGAGAAAGATGAAGTCTTTTCATAATAAGAGGAAAGTTTCTCAGGAAACCAGAAAACCTGAGTGAGAATTGTGAGGGGCAATATGGGCTATGCACAAGGGAAAACCCTTGGAGCACAAGCCAGCTTCTCAGGAGGAGTCAGATAAAATGTGCAAAATTGGGAGCTAATGGAAGCCATATGACCAGATATGTTGTTTTGTTTGCAGGATTTAACATGCATAAAATAAACTTTTCACTGTGCCCACAAGCAAAATGCAGAGGCTCCTGGCCTTCTGCTGTATGGGATAGTTTGAACAGGTCCCTTTCAGCTGGGGCAGGCTGAAATTTTTATGATAGGATTGTCTCAGCTGACTGAAGATGTGTGTGTGTGTGTGTGTGTGTGTGTGTGTGTGTGTGTGTGTGTGCACATCGAACAGTTGATATTTATATTGTTCTCTCAAGTTTGGAAACACTTTATGTACACTATCTTATCGCAACGTTCATACTAGCCATATAAACTTGGTGGTATAAGAATTATTAGGGCTACAGATATAGGTGACCCTGACCATTTTACAGGAAGGGACAGTGAAGTTCAAGGAAATGAAATGACTTGTCCATGGACACACAATCCAAGTCAGAGATGGTATTTGAACCTAGGTACAGCACTCTTGATGACCTAAAGTGGAATGCCTAACTATGGCCAACACTGTATTTAAAAAGCCCTCTTAGAGTGAGTAGAGAAACTCAAAGAAGTGTGAATGACCTTGGGAAGAGTTTCCCACAGACCACCAAACATTCAAACACTTTTTGTGAGGGAGGAAAAGAGCTCTTAAGTGTCTGATTTCTTTTTTTTCCCTTTCTTTTCTTTCTTTCCTTCTTTCTTTTTTTTTTAATGGACTTGTGATTGAATTAGCTTGGGGACTCTTAGGCAAAGAATCAATCAGTGTGGATTGGCAAATGCTCTGCAATTTTGCCACATAGAGTTGCCTTGGGTGCTGAGGGCCTCTTAGGAATACGAACATTTATAAAGATCTTTGAAATTTCCAAAGTGCTGTGCAGTTGTTATCTCCTTTGAGCCCAATAACCCTGGAGGGCAGCTGCCGTTATCATCCTCATGTCATAGATAAAGAAAGGGACACTGAGAGTTGACTGACTTGCCCAGGGCCATCCAGGTAACTGAATGAGGCAGGATTTGAACTCTGTAGCCAGACTATGGAACCCAGTAGTCTTGGCGAGTTAAATAAAGTAAGTTACCAGCACAGGATAACTTGGGGGATCACTGTCAGAGGCACGACTAGAGCAAGGTCTGCTTTGATCAGGGGGAACTCTATTTATTGTACCCATTTCGCCTCTCAATTATTCTTCAAGGGTATGGAACAGTTTTGATGTTCAGAACCAGTCCCCAGCAGCTAGCAATGAAAAGCGTTCCGGGGAGTGAGGCTGCCAGAGGCTGCTGAGGCTTTATCTTTCGGTACAATCAAGATGGTCTTGTTCCTTTAAACCATAGAGGAGCTCCGTCTCCTCTCCTCTCCTCTCCCTCTCCTCTCCCTCTCCTCTCCTCTCCTCTCCTCTCCTCTCCTCTCCTCTCCTCTCCTCTCCTCTCCTCTCCTCTCCCTCTCCTCTCCTCTCCCTCTCCTCTCCTCTTCTCTCCTCTATACCATTGCATCCATATCATCTATACCAAGCAAAGCAACAGGGCTAAGTCAACACAACAAAGAAGCCAGATCCCCAAACGTCCAGTGTTCCTGAACCTAAGCTGAGCAGTACCTAGTGCCCAGGTCCATTGATTTTTCCCCCTCCTTTCAGTCAGCCTAGTCTCTGCTTTCTGCCGCTGTACTGCTGCTATCACTTCTAAGCCTCCTCCTTCCTCCTCCCCCTCCTCCTTCTCCCCCTCTTCTTCCCCCAAGGCAGGTCCATTCATTCCATTGGCTCCTCAGCCAGCCAGCCAGTCAGCCAGCCACCCTTCCTGACTCCCTCCCTCCATACCTCCCTGCCTGCCTGCCCCCTCCCTTCCTCCCTGCCTGCCTGCCCCCTCCCTTCCTCCCTCCTTCCCTGCCTCCTTCCCCTCTCTTTCTCCGCCTGCCTGCTGAAGCTCTGTACCTTGAGCAACACCTGCTGGTAGTTCACTGGGAGCACGCTGCTGGTTAACGGGCCAGATGAGCCAACTGAACTAGGAGCTCACAGTGCGATCCTGGGGGCAGTGTCCAGCTCTTTAGAGAAAGGGGACCCACTTCATTCCTTTTCATGCAACCTAGGACCCTAGAGATGCTGGAGAGAATGACTTTCCATCTTCCTCCTCCTTCTCCTTCCTTCTACTTTTCTTTTTCTTCCTCCTCTCTCTCCATCTTTTGGCAGCTCAGGAATAGGAATGGGGAATGAGGCCCTCCCCCATTCATCTAATGTATCATGGAAATTGGTTCTGAATCTTAGTGCTAGGCATTGCAACCAGAGCAGAGGGTCATGGGGTCCCACCTGTGGGTGGACTGGCAGGAAGACCCTGTTTTTCTATCAGATCCTGGATCTGAAAATGATTGATGCTCCTCTCTCAGAAGCCAGGCCAGCTCAGATGCCTGATGCTCTAGTGTTGCATATCTGGGAAGGGTTCATGATTTCTGAAAGGGCTGGAAAGTTGCACCCACCCTGACCATAAACACACTAATTAACTCCCATTCCTAGAAGGAAAAACAGCCTCTAGGAATCCCATCTGAGTGGTAGTTTGGCAATCCAAGGAATTAGAACAGGACCTGGGGGTTCTGCTCACCTTTCCTCAAGTGTATAAGCTAGAGAGCAGTGCCAGGGCCTTATAACTGAAGTTACATGTTTCTAGTTACATGGAAATTGACCAATTAGGTCCTGCTTTGCTGTCTGCCACCAGTCTGACACTGATGCCCAGGCAGGTGACATTGGCTTTGCTGATCAAAAGTGAAAATGGTGTTCAGGACAAGAGTTGCTCTTTTTTGGCGGGGGGGGGGAGGCTATGGTATGTGTGCTGTTTTCTGTATTGCCTTTTGTCTTGTAACAGCTATTAAACAAGAATTTCTACACCTATATTTACTCTGGCAGTTTCTGTCCAGATACAAAACTGGCAGAGACTGAAAATAAAGAATGTCCCCCACTCTTTGACCCAGCAATATCACTTCTGGGACCCTATCTCAAAGAGATCATAGAAATTGGAAAGGGTCCCACATGTACAAAAATATTTATAGTAACTCTCTTTGTGGTGACCAAAAACTGGAAATCAAGGGGATGCCCATCAGTTGAGGAATATGGCTGAACAAGTTGTGGTATACGAATATAATGGAATACTATTGTGCTATGAGAAATGATGAACAGGAAGACTTCAGAGAAGCCTGGAAAGACTTATATGAACTGATGCAGAACCAGGAGAACTCTGTACACAGCAATAACCTCAGTGTGTGAGGAATTTTTTTGATAGTCTTAGTACTTCATTGCAATGCAAGGACCTAAAAAATTTCCAATGAACTCGAGGTAAAATGCCTTCCACATCCAGAGAAAGAACTATGGAATTGGATTGCAGATAGAAACAAACCATTTTCTTTTGTATTATGTTTTGTTTTGTTTTATAGTTTCTTCTATTCACTTTAATTCTTCTATCCAACATGTATTTAATAGATATGTACGTATAGAATTTATATAAGATTGTACACCGTCTCAGGGAGAGAGTGGGGAGGGAGCAGGGATTGAGGAGGAGGGAGGGGAAAAATGTCTAAGATATATGGAAGTGATTGTAGAACATTGAAAACAAATACAATAATTCAATTAGAAAAGAATAAAATAAAGAATACCCCCTTCATATCTCTCCCCCTAAGCTAACTGTTTTAGTTTTTACTAGACTTTTTTTTTGAGGGGGAGAGGAGATAAGATGGAGAGAGAAATATTATTGGATCATAACTTTAGACCTGTAAGTAACCTCAGAGGTCATCTTACTGGATTCCTTCAATTTACAGAGGAGGAAACTAAGGCTCATAAAGGCCAAATGATTGACCAATGACACACAGGCAACAAAGAATCCTGCAAAGAGGTCTGATTCCAGAGATATTTATTTTCTCCTTATTTAAACATAAAAGCCTGGAAACATGAACCCTCTCAACGCAGAGGCCTGAGGCCATGGGGATTGAAGGAAGAGAATGGACCTTGATGACGAGTAAGCCGTGTTTTTTAGTTGTTTGAAAAACCTTTCTCTAAAAACTTCATTACTGATTTATCTCATCTCGAGAAATAAACATGAAATATGACTGTGGAGAAAAATCAGAATGACTCGGGATGTTCTCAGCATCTGACTTATTATTCTGGGGTCAAGGATAGGTGAACCTCCCGGCCAGCACAGAATTGATGCATCTTCCAAGAGTTCAGCCTGAAACATGAAAATGTGGAGAATATCTAACACCATTTGCTGCAGAGATGTTTCAGGAGACCATAATTACAGGCTCATCAAATGGTTTGAATTAAATATGTAACTGGCAAACCCTATCAGTTTGCTGGAGAGCTCGAGCCCTTCACAATACTCTGGTTGGGCTTAAGCCATAAACTGGTGGCCAGAAAGTGAGGTGCATTGGACATCTGTAGCCAGGAATCTAAAATCAGGGACTGATCCACTTGAGAGTCTTAGAGAAGAGACGTAAAGGTAAACTGAGGACATCATCAGCATTATACCCAAACCTGAGGGAAAATCCTTCCACTTAGACTCAATTGCCAATCTATACATCCCTCTCTTTGAACTATAAATGAAGATAATATTTAAAATTGGAAAAGATGACAAGATCATAGATTTTAAAATGGAAGGTATCTTGGAGATCATCTAGTTTGACTTCCTTGAGGAAATCAAGACCTACAGAGCTTCAGGGATTTGCCCAAAGTCTCAGAAAAAGGATTTGAACGCAGTTTCATCTAATTTCAGAGTCAATGTTTTTCTCCAAAGTTGCACCACCAAAATAAATATTTAAGTGGCAGCAAAAATGTGAGTAATCAGATGTTCTTGAATATTAAGTATACTTCATGAGAATACTATATGCTAGATAACTGGTAAGAGCCTCTTCTTTCTCACATTGGGATCCAAGTTACTTTGCTCAAAATATCCAGCTGGAATTTATTAGATTTTCATTGTCCCATTTAGCAACTGATAATTAGTATATGGTAAGTACTCAAAAGATGGGAAAGCACTTTGTATGATAATCTCACTTGAGTCTCATTACAACCTTGCAAAGTAGATGATACAGTTATCATCATCCTCATTCTCATCCTCTTTTTTACATGTGGGGAAACTGAGGATGAAAGAAATTCAATGACTTAGGTCACTGAGCTAGTATAAGAGACAGGCCATTCAGACACCAAGTCTAGTCCTTTAGCCACTACAGCACATTGCTTCTCTTCTAAGGAAACTCAGGACAGCACTAGAGGCTTAGATTGTCTCAGAAAACTTATTGTTTTCAAAGTTTTCAAATAGTGACAATAAAGTATCATATTATGAGGGAGTGATGGAAAGTGGGAGAGCGAGACAGTGGTAGTGAGAGAAGGGAGAGAGCGAGAGAGAGAGAGGGAGAGAGAGAGAGAGACAGAGACAGAGACAGAGACACAGAGAGACACAGAGACAGAGAGAGACAGAGAGAGAAGGGTGAGAGGGATGGAGGGAGAGAGGAGAGAGAGAAAGAAAAGAACAAGAACAAGAAGGAGGAGGAGGAGAAGAAGAGCGAGAGGGAGGGAGGGAGAGAGCACATAAATAGAAAACCAAAAAGTCTGACTCCTCTTAGAGACAGCTACAAGCAAGGTAATATTTTCTAAGCTATGTTTCCTTCTTTGGACCCTGAAAGGTAGTCAGGTCCTGCCTCAGTTGCCTCTCAATCCCCTCCGCCTGCCTCTTTTGGAGGCCCTGATATCAACCCAGAAGTTTAAGCATCAGCCTCTTGAATAACTCGCAGAGAAGGATGGGATCTGCCATGAGACTCCCTCATGTTTGAGCTAGCGTTCCCCAAGAAGGCAGGTCATCTTTCCCAAGGTTAACCCCCTGCATCACTCAGATTTAATCATTCAGAAAGTACCACAATGACAAAGAGTTGCTTGAAGATGAAAAGCTTTGGGGGCAGGTGTAGGGGAGGATGAGAGAAGATGGAGACTTGGTGAGGGGGTGAGAAAAGCGAGACACGAAGGGACTTTCTCATCTCCACTAAGGACTGAATCACTCCAATACCAAAGGTAAAAGGTCTCTTTGGGAGCCACAAGCTTGAGCTGACTCCCGAATGAATCAGAAATGCCGCTATTTTCCCCCTGGATGGAGTGACCTTCTAGTAGATTTAAAGAAACATTATTTTAGATATGCTAGAGATTATCCTCTCAATAGGAAAAAAATCTAGGATTAAGATGAGGTAGGGAGGTTCAAACAGCCAATTTATCTCAAAGTGTTCATATACTAGTAGACCAGGATATATGCCTACAAGGTAGTGCAGTACAATGGACAGAGCTCAGGATTTGTAGTCTGAAAATTGGGGATGAATCCAGGCTTTACCATTAACCACCTATGTGACCTCAAAGCAGGCAATTCATCTGTTTGGTTTTTATTTCCTTGTCTAGAAAGAGATAATTGGATCAAGGTATATTTCTGGTCCCTTCTAGCTGGAGACCTAAGATCCTAAGACCAGTTGGTGCTTTTTCATGCTTTTCCAGCTCACTGCAATGCCCCAATGACCTGTTCTAAATTGAAAATTTCTGAGGTAAAGTACAGGAAAAAGCCTTCCTTGGTTGGAAGTGGTCCCCTGCCATCATATATCATTATCATAGCAGAGAACGTAACTGCTCCCCAGAAATGAGGAAAATAGAAAGAGTCCAAAGTATCCAACCTTCTTCTTGTTGGTCACCATAGAGGGCTAGCCAAAGCTGTCCAGGGCTTTCCTTTACTTGGATAAGTCATGAAATTTACTTTGGAAGTCCTTTCCCAACAGCTTTGCACCTCCATTTGTCACTATTTCAAGGTGTTTGCCTCTAATTCTGAAAAGTCAAACTGGCAAAGGTGAACTAGTAGGCAGTTTCTGAAAGTTAGTACACTGTTCTGAAAAACAAAAAAAAGGTGATAAAGTAGCCATTTCTCTGTACTCAGCCCAGTGGTGGCAGAGGTCTTTATTTATATTGGAGCTCATCATAGTACAACCCCTTAATGAAGATGCCTTAAGGATCCCTAAAAATATGGGGAAGTCATGACTCAGGAAGGACAAGTCATCATTGTTACTCAGAGGTGAGAAAAGTCTCCAACAGAACTTGACCAGAGAAGCTAGTGGAGGCAAAGGAGTAGGTAGTGATCTAATCAACAGAGGAAACATGTCAGCACTACATCTGGAGCCAACTCAAGAGCCCTGGAATATAACTTGGGAAGAATTAAGATGTGGCCCCCACTGAAAAGGGTTCACCCAAAGGGTCCTCCTAATTTCAAGGAACTTTTGTTTCCGTGAATGCTGTTTGCCTCCTGGTTAGTCATAGAAAACACACACGTAAACCCAGTCAGTTTGCTCAGCTGTTGCTGATGTCATCATGGCCCACTAAGAGGCAGTGACTCTCATAATCCCCCTTTATTAATCATAGACTGGAGGACTGAAGGAAGTGGAAGTAAATGACATCATCAGAAAGGAGGGCTAGCTCACTCAAACTTTGTGGAGTAGTTGATTGCTTGGAGCATTTCTCAAGTGTCATATGAAAGCCATCATCAGGTACTACTTTCCCTATCTGAGCCATCAGCTTGAACACCCCAAAGTTACCAACTTTGATAGAACTCATCTGGAAAGTCTCCCTTTCAGATCTGGATCAGGATCACAGTAGGTTTTATTCCCAAAAAGGAGAAGTCTCCCCCCATCCCTCACTTTCTCCCCTTTCTTCTCATTCTCCATTGTTTCTCAGTCCTGGAGATCTGGCCTTAGGCAAAAATCTGGACATGGTCTCTGGGACCCCAAAGTGATCCATTGCCACACTGCCACATCCCTGACCCAGTGAGGCCAATTTGTGCCACAGTGGACATTGATTCAACCTAACCAAGTCTACGACATCTATACTGGCAAGTACCTAAATGAGTTAAATCAAGTACCATTTACGGAGCATCTCGTAGATGTCAAACACAATCATGAAGTCACTGATTAGAGATGGAAGGAATCTCAGCAACTTGCCAGTTCAGCCCCGTCATTTTACCAGGGAGGAACCTGAAGCTCAAAGAGTTTAAAGGCCTTGGCATTGTCACCCAGATAGTAGGCATCTGCAGTGGGATCTGAGCATGGGTGTTTGGGATATGAAAACAACAAGCAAAAATACCAGTCAAGCTAGCCCCCTAGGATAGTGTGTTGTGCTGGAGGAAGGGCACTCAACGTGTACAAAGATAAGTAAAGGCAGCATATCCAAGGAGTTATTAGAAGAGGAAAAGAGCATTAATACCCAAGAAAAGTGCTGAGGGAAGACCTCTGGCAGGAGTTAGCATACCCACAGCTGCCTGGGAGGCAACTAGGGAGCTAGGAGGCTGAAGTAGGATGCAGATCCTTCTAAGCTTAGGGAAACAACTGGGCAAAGGTGGGGCCTCTTCAGCTTCCTTTGGATCTGGGCTAAGAACTGCCTGCTATGTGAGAGCTGGGCTAGTCCCCAATTGCTAAGGCCTGCCTGACCCCCCCAAATTCTTATTTCTACTTTATATGCATTTGCAGTGCTTATTTGTCTATCTATCTATCTGTCTGTCTATCATTTATCTATGTGCATATATGTATATGCATGAATATCTATGTATATATATATATAGACACACATATCTGTATGCATGTATGTGTATGGATATATACACACATATACCAATATGTGTGTATATACACATAATATACATACACTCACACAGGCACACATATGTTGCATTCTCCATAAAAGGTAAGCTCCTTGAGGGTAAGGACTGCTTGGTTTTTTCCCTTTCATCCCCGAGGCCCCACCCAATGTCTGGGCATGGAATAATCAATGCTTACTTTCTTGCTTGCTTAATACAAACAGAGGCTGGGACTAACTGGCATGAAAAGCCTGGCAGGGCCATACTGTCAGGGTGGAAAAGCAAGTGAGACCCAGATTGTGGAGGGCTTTAAAGAAGAAGATGTTTATTAAAAAACCAAACAAACCAATGAAAACCAACTAGTGCTTAAAGAGTTTATTTCTCCCTAAATTCCCTAGAATCATGCCAGACTCTCCACAAGAAGGAGAAGGATGGACCAACAGGAAACGCTGGGGAACAGGGAAGGATAAAGGGTTCCAGGAGATTGGGGTTAGAGCTGACTTGGAGTTCGGAAGATGACCTTAACTCCTACCACAGATATCATCTCTCTGGAAGCCCCAGGATAAGTCCCTTAATCTCACTCAGTCTCAACTTCCTTATCAATAAAAAATGGAGATAGTAAGTAATAGCACTTACTGATTGTGAAGGTGCAATGAGGTATTTGTAGAGTGCTTTATAAACCCTGAAATTCCCTGTATCTGATCACTGTCATAAACTGTTGGAGGGGGTGATCTAGTTTATCTGATTCTGCTATGGATTGGTTGCAGGGATCTGGCATGAGAGAATGAGGAAGTCGTTCTCTAACTTCTCTATGCCCCCATTGTACCACCTGCTCCTTAGCTGGTTGGCAAGAACCTTTGGAAAATTAAAAGAATTGTGTGTGTATGTGGGTTTATGTGGGGGGGGGGGTGGAGAGAGAGAGAGAGAGACAGAGACAGAGACAGAGAGACAGAGACAGAGACAGAGAGAGATACAGAGAGACAAAGACAGAGATATAGAGATGGAGAGGCAGAGACACAGAAAAAGAGCCATACAAAGACAGAGAGACAAAAATAAAAGTGAAGAGACAGAGATAGATACACACAGAGACCAAGTCAGGAAGAGAAACCAAGAGAGAAACACAAGATACACAGAACAATTTGAAGGTCTTACTAAATTATAGCATGTCTATTTGAGGTCCCAACCCCATTATCCAAGGTATGGGGAGAATATTTTGGATGAAAAACATCCTGCTCACTTGAGTGGCCCCTACAGCCCCCATAATCTCATACAGACAAAGGAAGAAGGTGGGACACTGAAATTTCCCAAGACTTCAGGAGCAGGATCTCATCTTCACACTGACTCAGCCTCATAAAGTCGCCCTTGCAGTATGGAGTCCACGTACTTTTATAGCTCACTTTGCTCTTGTCGCCCTTCATAATCTCACCCAGAGGGTGTTGAGGATCCTCTGAAAAGCATGTTTATTTAGTTGTGTTTGAGAGAGAGAGAGCGAGAGCGAGCATGAAGCACTACTGGTCTGAACGAGAAGTTTGGGACTTGCTAATATTTGGATAATGATGACACTTGTTCTGCAGATGCAGAAGTCAGTCATTGGGAAGGTCTCATTGGTGTTTGGGGAAGCTTTGAGATGAGCCAGACTCTGAGAACTCTGCCAGTGTCGAATGGACAAGAATGTTTGGCTAAAACAGACTGGCCAGGATTACGAACCTCCGAGCCTGGCCTGGGAGTTGCTGCCAGACCATGGCAGAGCTCCCACCCACCAGACCCCCTTGAAACCAGTCATCTCCAAATGGGCTCAAATCTGCACTGCGAAAATGAGGCATGCCAAGAGGTCTGCTGCCCCCATCAGGTCTCATTAGGAACAACAATACTAACAGCCTCTTCCAAGCACAACCTTGAAGCTATATGGTCAATTTATGACTTTTTATTGATAGAGGAAAGCAGGAAGAATATTAATTGAGACCCTTTCCTCCACTTTGTTGGTACCAGGCAAACTTACTGGCCATTGGACTAATACTTCATGATGAGGTCTTCTGCCTTTCCATATATGAAAGCTCTTAGGACCGCAGGCAAATGGAAACCATTACCAGACAAATGTCATTAAGAAAGAGTGGGAGAGGACCAAGTTGCTACCATGACCTTCCCTTTACACCCAGTGTATCTATAGCTGGGGTGGGGAAGTCACAGCGGCAGTTAGAGAGGCAATAAACTAGAGAAATTCTAGCAAATGTATCGGAAGGTCAAATTGACCTGTTAGGGACATCTGATCTGTACTTTGTTTGTGCGTGCGGCAGGGGGATGAGGGAAGGAAGTCAGAGATAGAAAGGTTTCTATGTGTACTAAAATGTATAAGGATACTCTTTTTGGTAGGAAAACTTAAAACAAAGTTGGTGCCTATCAACAGGTGAATGGATAAATAGATGGTTGTTTTTGAAGGGAATGAAAAAGGAATAAACCAAGAGAAACGAGGACTAGGAGGAATTTTGGTAGGGTTGCAGGAAGTGACGCTGCATGAAGTAAGCAGAATCAGGAGAAAGCTCTATTACCCTGCAAGAATGGAGAGGAAGGCAATCCTAGCGCACTGCTTCTTCCACTCAGTCAAATTGCAATAATCAGCCTTCATTCCAGAGAATGGGTGATGTAACCTACCCCCTCCTGTAGGTGCTGAGTGGAGGCTCTCCGGTGGGAAATGCTGGGTACATACCATTAGACAGTGTCATGGGGTCCCTTAGCTATGAGTTAGGAGGGGTCCAATGAGGGGGTGTTAAAATGAAGGGGTTGCAGGAAATGATCTTGGTATAAAAAGGCCTAACTGAACTGTTTTTTAAAACATCAACAATAAAATGAATATTAATGAGAGAATCCATAAAGGAGGGGGCCTTCCTCTCTGAGCAAGGTTTGGATGTTTTCTATTTTACTGTAACATCAGAGCAGCCAAGCTTCCTCTGTCTCCTGCTGCTGCTTTCTCCCAGTTTCATGCTAGTCACTGGGCTCCAGCAGTCGGGGTATTTCAAAAGCCCTCTCTGGTCCCTAAAAGCCAGAACAGCTGAGATGAAGCCTGTGTCAGCATCTCACAGTTGCATCAACTTTCACCTTTCCAAAGCATCCCCATATTCCCTTTTGTGATTTCTTCCTCAAGTTGTTTATCATCCTACACTTAGAACCATGACCTTTGGCCGAGCAGTATCCTTTGGCCCAGCAGCTGGTAGTAGGAGAAAAGACAACTGATGGCTAGTGTTGGAGCCCCAAAGCTCCCCTTGTCAGGATAGGGTTATCTGGGCCAAAGTTGCAGGGATAGAACTAGAGAGGAGTCCTCTGTGCAGTTGGGAGATCTCAGACTTCCAAAGCTAATGTGGGAGTACAAAGGCCAAATGAGAGGTCAGTAAAGTCCTCTGCAAAACTGGCCCTGTTAGATAAAAAGTCAAAGCTATCCAACAAACAAACCCTGCCCAAGTTTTCAGTTTTTAACAATCACTTCCATAGTTTTGTATTTTCTCCCTATCCCTCTCCCATCTCTCCCTAAGATGACATCCAATCTTATATGAGTTCTACATGTACATTCTTATTAAACACATTTTCACAATAGTCATGTTGCATAGAAGAATTAAAATGAATGAAAGAAACCATGAGAAAAAAAAACAGAATAAAACACTACACAAGAGAAAATAGTCTGCTTCATTCTATGTTCCTATTCCATAGTTCTTTCTCTGGATGTGAATGGCATTTTGCCTGAAGAGTCCTTGGAAATGTTTTAGGTCCTTCCATTGCTGTGAAGGAGTAAGTCTACCAGAAACAGTCCTCACACGCTATGACTGTTGCTATGTATAATGTTCTCCTGGTTCTGCTCCTTTCACTCAGCATCAGTTCATATAAGAATTTCCAGATTTTTCTGAAGTCCTCCCGTTCATTTTTTCTTAAAGCACAATAATATTCCATCACTTCAATATACCACAACTTGTTCAATTCTTCCCCAGCTGATGAGTATTCCCTCTATTTCCAGTTCTTGGCCACAAAAAGAGCGGCTACAAATATTTTTGAACCTTACCCCCTTTTTATGATCTCTTTGTGATACAGCCCTGGAAGTGATACTGCTGGGTCAAAGGGTATACACATTTTTATACCCTTGGGTATAGTTCCAAATTGTTCTCCAGAATGGTTGGATCAGCTCACAGCTCCACCAACAATGAATTAGTGTTCCACCTCTCCCACATCTTCTCCAATATTTATCATCTTCCTATTTTGTCATGTTAGCCAATCTGATAGGTTTGATGTGGTACCTCACAGTTGTTTTTATTTGCATTTCTAATCAATGGGGATTTATAGCATTCTTTAAATATGAGTAGAGATAGCTTTAATTTCTTCCTCTGAAAACTACCTGTTCACATCCTTTGACCATTTATCACTTGGGGAATGGCTTGTATTCTTGTGAAATTGATTCAGTTCTCTACAGAAATGAGGCCTTTGTCACAGATATTAGTTGTAAAGATTCTTTCCCAGTTAGAATATAGTCTTATTAAGATCAGAGGTCCATGTCTGGGACAGGCAACTTCTTCAAAGTTGTTATTTTTCTTTTATATTGAATGAAATTGAATTGCTTTGCCTTGTGCCTGGTAGAAGAGTACTTCCCTCAAGGAAGGAAGTATTTTCCTGTTGTCTTTACATCTCCAGTACATTCCCGGGTGTCTCATTCATGGTAGGCACATGAAGAAAAAGTTCATTCACCAGAAGAGCGACCCACACTGTTCTAGTAGAAGAGAACCTTCCTTTGTGTGTCTGTATTTCCAGTGCATCTCACTGTACTTGGCATGGTGTAAGGGCTTCTAAATGTTGGTTATATTGAAGTTCATTGCTCCTGTAGAATGTAAGCAAATTGAAGACTGTGGCTTTTCTATTCATGTGTTTGAAATTCCAGAACCATGCACAGGGTCTGACAAGGGCTTAACATGTTTCTTTAATTGAACTATATTGTTTCATTTTGGGGATGTTGCTTTCCTCCATATTATACAAGATGGATGACTGTCTATGACTTCCTTAGCAAAAGGCTGAGATGAATAAAATTATATTTGGATATTGGATGTGTTCATTATCTTGGCCTTTCTTAGTGATGGTAATCAATAATAGTGCCAATTGTTAAAGAAGCCCCAGCTTCTGCAGCCAGAGCCACCCCATCCATGAATTGGTCCTGTGCTGAGGGACAAGTGATTGACCTTGATAGTTAACAGGTCTTTGTGGATCCTGAGATCCACCATGGACTCCTTCTGCTCACTCAGCTCAAGTTATCACCTTCTCTTTTCACTCAGACATGGGGTAGGGAAGTAGAAGGGGAAGACTCAGTGTTTGGATAGACACCTGGTGCCCTGTCCATCCCCTGGGGAAATCACTAGGAATAATAATGAAAAGAACTATTTTTTTGGACTACTTTGGACATCTCTCCAAGAAGAGTCCCAGATATTTCCTGCAAGTCACTTTGTTTTTTTCTGGTTTGACTGTAGAATCAAAAAAATAGTTCCTCCCCCAACATCTTACTTGAATTTTTCCATCTTCAAAACTGAGTCTGTGAAGCTGGGTTAGGAGAACCCTACTTCAAGGATGTTCTGCTACATGGTCCAGGTCAAGTGCATGGTTTTCTCTTACAAACAGCTCACCAATGTATATGTCCATGAATATATGCATGGATGTATCTGCCTGTGCTCAGGCATCTCTTCCTTTTCCTTTTCTGTTGGAACTGTGCTCAGTAAGAGAGAAAGGCAGTGTAGTGACAACATTAGGGCCCCTGCTCATATCCGGGATGCCTGTGGTTCCTTGATGGCTACTGCCCCTGGGAGGAATCAGAAAGGGAAGCAATGCCAATGAGCTGGCTGACCAAAATTATTTTTCCTTTCAGTAGAAGCTAATCATCAAATTCTTGCCAAAGCCAGGCTCATGTTGGTGTCCATGCACACATGTGTTTGTGGGATCCTGCCCTGCCAGGAGAGGGCCATAGAGTTATAGGAAGCAGATATCTTCACTAGACTTGGCTTTCTATGCTCACCATAGCCACAGGCATGCCAGTCTTGGGTTGACACTCAAGGCGGATAGCAGCTGGAAGAATGGAGAGAAGGCAGCTTTAGTGGTGGTGGGGAATGAGAATGGTCAGTGTTCATGAAGGATCTCTTCTCATCTCTTCCTTTCCTCCCTGAAATCTCATGTCCCCAAATTCATTTATTTGTGGTAAAGGCATTGGGTCATGGACCTCTTTGAAGGCAAATAATCCCTTGCAAGAGTAAAATATTAAATTATGATCAGCTATTAAGATCTTCATGGGAAGTGGTTTATAAGAGTCTAAAAAATCCGATATCTGGGAATCAGAGAATTTCATAAATGGAACAGACCTCAGACACCACCTTATACATTCATCCATAAAAAGAATATAGACCCCAACTACAGAATCCCAACAGGTTAATGTCAATGTTTGTTAAAGGCAGATAAGTGCTATGGGTGTTTAGAGCACTGGACCTAGAGTCAGGGAGATTTGGGTGCAAATCCAGACTCAGACATTTAATATAACCTTTGTCAAGTGGCTTAATCTCTGTTTGCCTCAGTTTCCTTATCAGTAAAACACAGATTAACTAATAGCACCAATCTTCCAGGGTTGTTGTGAGAGTAAAATGAAATATTTCTAAAGCATTTTGCACACTTATAAATGCTTGCTAGAATTATTAAAAATCTCTAGAGGAGGGAAACTTGTTGCTTTCTGAGGAGCCCATTTCACTTTGGAGCAGCTCTGAGGACTAGGACATTTTTCCTCAGTCCACAAATAAGTTTGCCTCCTTGTGACTTTCACCTGAGTGATGCATTCCCCATGACCAAGAAGTACCAATGGAATCTTCTTTCTAAGCAATGCCTTTCAAACACTCCACGACTGTTCTTACGTCTATCCTGAGCCTTCTCGTATGTGGTTTGGATACTCTAGTACATCTTACCAATGAACACAAGGTCCCCCCGCTGACCTCTGCTGGCCACTCCACCACCAGTTTCTCAACATCTTGCCTAAGCTATTATCCATAATTATATACTCAGTGCAGTATTCTGCAGCCTTTATCTAGTAACACCTCCTACTTTTTTAACCAAGAGAAAACAAAAACAGTTATATCCCTGCCACTTCTAAAAGCCATATTTACCAATTTCCCAATGATGATATCAATGGTGATTTCTTGCATATTGCCAAGTGGAGCAAATTACTCTTTTCTATTGTAGTCACCCAAAGGAATGATGGAGAAAAAGGGAGGCAATCAAGGTGCTTTCCATATCTACCCAGAGACTGTTGACATGTGGTTTTACTGAATTCCATTATAATAAACCTATCAACACACAATTATGAAACATCAACCATATATCTGGCAGCACGTTCACCTATGGGGATGCAAGGCCCAAAGCAAAGAATTCCCTGCCCTGGACAAGCTTACATTCACTACACGCATCAGAACAAACAAGACCTATGCAAAGTGGCTGAGAGGTCCCCTTAGAAGGGCTGCTGGGAGATAGGCCAAAAAGTGCTGCTCTTATTGGATCTATTGCTAGCTTTCATTTTTAAATCACACTTGTTTTCACTGTATTACTCCTTCTTTCTCTTCTCACTCCCACCAAGTAACAAATACAAAACACAAAGCAGAGTCAATCTCCAAAGTGGTCAGTAGCGTCTGATAGCACATGGCCCATTCCATATCCCAGTGGCCCCAACTTCAAGGACAGGAGGCAAGCATGTCTAGGATGGCAGTTTTGTGGCATATATTCTCCCAATCCCACTCTGACCCTAAGCCCAAATCGATTTGTGTTTCTGCATGTGGGGCTCTGGTCTTTCCATCTAGGAGAAGAGAAGGCAATATTTGGTCAATCTCCTTGGATTTAGGCAAAGCCAGGTTGTGGATTACAGATTCTCCATGGGGGTAAAAAAAAAAAAAACAAGAGGAGGAGAAGGAGGAAGAAGCAAAGCAGAGTGAGCCAGGAATGATCCTAGACCTTCTTGGCAACTATAGACTCAGCCCTTGTGACAGGATAAACCGATTATTGAGAGATGGAGTGGATATTTGGTGGTGGGTACAGAGACTTCCCCCTAGTTAGCCAGAGCTTATTGGAGCCTCATTTTCCACCTTGGGTACAGATCTGGCTTTCTTGCATTTCCAATGACTACTTATGGGGCTCAGGGTGTAATGAAGTTCAAGTAAGCTTAAGAGCTTTGAGGCAGAAAGCTCATAAGCCTGCCTAGGAATCCTAGGGCTGGGACCCTGGCTCTTCTCATTCACGCTTCAATAAGGAGGATGGAAGACTGAGAGAAGAACTAGAAGAGATGTGATAAGGTGAACAAATAGTGTTTCTGTTCATCTTTCACTTCCAATCTCCCTGTGAATTGGTTTTTCTTTCTGACAAGAGCCTTGAACTTGGAAGTCACATGACCTGGGTTCAAATCCCAGCTCTGTCACCACCCTGTGACGTTGGGTGAGTCTCTTAACTTCATAAGGTCTCTATTCCTTTATTTGTAAAACAATCACAGTTTTTTAAGCTTCTATCCAGCTTTAAATTGAGGTCATGCATGATCCTGCAATCCTTTAGGACAGGCCATAGAAATGGGATTGTCTTTTGTTTTTCCCTCATCTTATGAACTAAATAATCATCAACAAACATGACAGCTTCAATACACAGAGAATGAAAAAGAAGATTGTATATGAAACAAATAACTTGTGCTAGGTAGGGTTTTAAAACCACATCTACAGTTATAACCAGTTATTGTGGAGTTTGTCTGGGGGGTGAATTAATGAAAAATATTGATAAAAAGGATAAGAGCTATTATGAAACATTGGAAAATACCTAGAAATGAAGAGAGAGAGAGAGAGACAGACAGACACATACAGACACCGAGAGAGACAAAGAGAATCAGAGACAGACAAACACTGAGAGACAGAGACACACACAGAGACAGAGACAGAGAGAGAAAGAGAGATAGAAACAGAGACTGATACCGAGAGACAGACAGAGACAGAGACACACAGACACCAAGAGAGACAGAGACAGACAAACACCGAGAGAGAGAGAGAGAGAGATCAGTCTTCGAGCAGGAATAGACTTGAGAGGCTGGCCAAGCCAACTTAGCTAATTTTTTGCATAAAGAAACAGAAAAACAGACTGAGGAAGTCTGGAAGGCAATGTGAAGGCACAGTGTGCTTGGAGGAATGGAGTATTGCACCTGGACTTACTGAGACCTGGCTAACAAGCCTGTCTCAAACACTTCTAACACTCTTTGGCTGAGTGACCCCAATGATGTTGCTTCAAGTTGGAGAGCCTCAGATTCCACATCCATAAAATGGGCACATCATAATACCAATGGAATTCATCTCACAGAGTTGTTGTGAGGATCAAGTGAGAAAGTGTGTGTAAGGAGTTTTGCAGACTCCAGAGCACACTTGAAATGTCACTTGTGATTATCGTTTGGAGGCAGAGCCCGACTTGGCTGAAGGCTACCCTCCTGCTTCCCAGATTTGTGTTCTTTCCACTTCCCCAGTTGGCCAAGAGGTTGCATGATCATTTCATTGTCTATTAGCCAAGCTGGTATTTCCTTTCATTTCAATGATTTTCTGATTGACACTTGGGTGTAGGGCTAAATAAAGAGAAGGACCTGCCAAACAGGGAAGAAGAGAAATCTCCAGGCAGAGAACTAGGAGCTAGATTGATTAAAATTGATTGCTGCAGCTACCAATCAGGCCTACATCAGAGAACTGAGATAAAGAGTAGACAGCTGATTCCTGATCTCTGGGCAACACCCATCAAGACCTTGGGCTGGTGAAGTACAGAGGCTGGGACTGTAGGAGCTACTAGTCTTCTACATGCAGCACACTAAGTCCAAAAGCTTCTTATGACCAAGCATTTTAGCATCTACAAGGAACAAGTCCTCCATTCATTACTGAGTGGGAGACTAGGTACCTAGGATTTCATCAGCCTAGGGAAATTCATATGGAAACCCAAGTCACAAAAACAAATGGACAACTTGTCCATTATATTATAATCTTTGGGAATTGTCTCACATTCTCAAAGAAAATTTGAGAGGTTGAGTGATTTAATTAGGGTCATACAACCAGTGTCTGAGAAAGGTGAGACTTTACCTGAGGTCTTCCTAGCTCCAAGACTGGCCCTGTTTCCATTAGCTTGATTCTTCTGTTGATTTAGACTTCACTGTTAGGAAGAAAAAGAAAAGTTATTTCAGTTTATTTCTTAATGCAAGTTTTTTTTTTGCCCCAGTGACATTTGGGTTACTCTGAAGTAAGCTTCCTAAAAGAGGTTTTTATTTCCATCTCACCACTCTTAAGAAAGAGCATATCCAAGGTAGACAAGATTGATGCACTGGGGCTTCTTCCAGCCTCCAAGATATATAACTTCAGCTTTCATCCAGAGAACTACCTAAAATTAATAATAAAAAAGAAAACCAAAACCTCCACTTCCCTTGCCTTGGACACAAGCCCTGGCCTACCCCAAAACAGCCCAAGGGTTTAGGTTTGGTTAGGAGGGCTGCTTTCCACTTTGGCAGCTGAAAAGCCATCTAACAAGCTTTTGATATTGATAAGTCGTCATCAGCATAGACTCTTGGGCAGGATTCCCAATCACTCTCTGGAAATACAGTTTGCTTTCCTTTCTAGCCCAATGCCAAGTGGAAGTGAATATTGCTGCTACTGCTGGAAGCCCAGTGTTGGTGGCTGGCTGCTGTCTCTTCCAGTGGGGCAAGGACCACAGCCCGAGAAGTCTCCAAACCCTGTTTCTGAAGGATTTTGGCCCATGCTTGATAGGGGCCTTAAAAGTGTTCAGATTTCCCATTGAAAGGAGACCAAGTTGGCAGCCCAAGTCCTATAAAGCTAATCTCACTTTTGGTGGCTGATCTTCTCCAAAGTCCTGATGAGTTCCTTCCTCTTCTAGCCCTCGCTCACACACACTTTCCTCTTCAGCATTTCCAGAATCTATCTTCCAAGGGCTATAAATCCCTTTGACCTCAAAGTTTAGCTTTCCAGTCCTATTACCATACCTTGACACAATGAGAGGAAAGTCTAGACAAACTCCTAGAGTTAGAGAGCTGAATGGGGTTTTTGAAATGATCTCATCCAATTTCATGGATGAAGAAACTTAGACTTGAAACAAGAAAAGGCTCCTACACGGGAAGGGTAGAACCAGAGACTAGAGCCCCCAACAGCTCTCCTTTCTGTGCTACGGGGAAATCTCTCTGATTAGAGTTTTAAACCTAAGAGAGACCTTAGAGGTCATCTTGTCCTACTTCTTAATTTTACAGAAAAGGAAATGACTTGCCCAAAGTCACAAAGGTAGAAAGTGGCCAAGCAAGGATTAAAGACATTGCTTCCTCTATTGGAAAAATAAGGCCATGGTGACACTCATCAGGACCACAGAAGAGAAGGGACCTTCCCTTCTTCTTCCTCCTCCTCTTTCTCTTCCTCCTCCTTTTCATCAAATATCATTTAATCAGAAGCATATTGTCATCCACACTGAAGAGAGCTGATCGCTGCAATGCACCCCTTCAGGTCAGGAAGTCCAAGTGTCTGTTTCAGGCTTTTGATTGGAAATCCCATCCCTCCGGAAAAGGGAAATGTCCTGGGTTTGGGAGGAAGGGATGAAAGAAAGGTTTTATTCAGAGAGGGATTTCTTCATTTCGTTGCTTGAGATCTCCCACTCACTGAAATTTGTATGAAAGACTAATAATTAAGCCCTATCAAGAAAGGGGTTTATCCACTCTCCTTAAATATAGTCTTAATTAGACATAGCAATGCCAATTCCTGCTGATGTAATTGGTACTGTTTATTTAAGCTTTGAGCACCCTCTACTGGGGAACAGGGGGGAAAGGGCCAGGAAAAAAGGCTTCTATCTGCTTTATCTGCTTTCTTCCAAATCAAAATAAACTAAGAAAGGGGGAAAGTTTGGAGATTGAAACAGTGGAAAGAAAACTTGTGCAAAACCCAGTCAACAGCGAATACAGGAAGACTTGGCCCAACTGGAGGCATCTGAGTCTAGAAGGGACCTTAGAGAGCATCCAGTCCTTTTGTTATGGAAAGAGATTTTCATCCCAGAGATTCATTAACCAGTCTAACAGGTATGTTTTACATGCCCACAATATGTAACCCATGGGACTAGGCACAGGGGCTATTGAGATATAAATGGATAAAAATGGACTAGTCACCTCAAGAGCTTATGTTCTGTTGGGAGAAAGAATACAACACAGATAAGCCTTTCAGGACTACATACAAAATGATTTTAAGTATATTTAGAGGATGAGGCAAGCTAATTATACTCTTCATATAGATCCACCCATCAACAGCCCCTTATTAAACATCTAACTTAAGCATTTGTTAAACACAGTCTCACATTGTATTTGACACCACAGAAATAAAAGTTAAATAGATACTACCTGCCCTCAAGGACCTTCCACTCATTCCACTAAGCCTCTACTCATCAGAACAGCATTTCCAGTTATCTGATTCCAAATGGTAGTATGGTCAGCTTTGACTATCATAAATTTATTAAAGGTGTGATATTTTAAAAATTCAAGAGACGTAATTTTTGGGTAATATGATCGTTTTAGTAATAAGCTAGAGCCTTTATTAATAAAAGGGTGATCACTGGGCTATCTCTCTCAGAGCAAAGACCCCCCCCCATGGTGATTGGGTTACAGTTTACATAACCTTGGAAGAGTAGGTGTTCAGGAGGGGTGGCAATCAATTGTGATGGATGAACAATTAATAAGAACATGAATATTACAATGAAAGGGTGGACTATATTATAATGAGGTTCTTGGGTACATCACTTGGGTCACCCAAATCTTGGTCAAAGAGATGTTGATTTCCGTATCGCCTGTCTGGAAAAAAGGATTCACATTTTCTCATACATTCCAATGAATAGGAATATACTCACTATTCTAAGCTTAGATTTTCTTTTACTCTCTGATTAGATCTTGGTCTGGATTAATCTCAGCCTAAGATTTCCCAAATTGGTTGATTTCTGGATGAGGAAGTTGAAAAATCCTAATACAAAAATTATTTCTCAAATACAAGAGAGAAATAGTCATTTCTCACAAAAGTTATGTTTGACCAACTCCCCAAAGCACATTTCTGCTTGGTCACCTTTCTTCTTGCCCCTAATCATCAGGATCAATCGGTTAGTAAGAACCTACTATGGGCTACAGATGTATGCTTGGTACAGGTGATGGAATTGATGATAGCACCAACTTTGTTGTATAAATCAAGTGAGATAGTCATTGTAAAATGTGTTTACCACAGTGGCTGGAAATGGATACTATATAAATGTTTATCCTTCTCCCTCCCCACAAACATAAGGGCACATCATGTGGGTCAAGAAGTGGGAATACAATAATTTAGACTTAAA
Source organism: Potorous gilbertii (assembly GCA_028658325.1). Taxonomy (NCBI): domain Eukaryota; kingdom Metazoa; phylum Chordata; class Mammalia; order Diprotodontia; family Potoroidae; genus Potorous; species Potorous gilbertii. Next base: position 6,928,506 of record CM053772.1, read on the forward strand.
CTGGAAATTGGCAGATAAGATGCATTTGTCTTCAGAAAAATACACTTGGGCCCCTCCCCCAGAGTTCCCACAATGAGCCAGGCAATTTTCCTTCCAATTTGACCAGAGGTTTGATTAACTTTGGACATGTTATTAAACTTGCCTATGTCTTAGTTTCCGGGTGTGGGAATAACAAATCTATATTGACTCACCAAATTGTCATGAGGAATGGCTAATAAACTGCATTGTAAAGACTGTTTGAGGGCTCAATGGAGTATCTAATTAACAAAGAATCATCCTATTCCAGCTTCCTAAGCATCCATCCATGTGTTAGCTATGCAAGCATCCATTCTCTGTAAGCTCAGTGTTCCCAAAATATAATTGCAAGAATGTTCTGAAACCTTACTCATTGTTTAGTAGGGTTCATAATTATATCCCCACCAGAACTTTCACAGACTTAATTGTGTCTATAAATGCAGTCAAATATGGAGTGCCAATAACTACCCCTCAATGGTTTTACTAGGCTGTTGAGTAGAGCTCACCACCACGGATCATGGACTTGTAAATCCTTCAGTAAAATGATATTTCATTCATCCCAGAATCAGATAATGTTCGCTACAACCTATGTTAAATAAATACGTAAGTGATGCTCTTTTATTTTTCTCTGTTCCCTCTCCTCTTTGTCTTCTCTTCATTGTTCCTCCTTTCCCTCCACCTTTTCCTCCTGCCCCCCCAACTCCTCTTTTTTTCTTCTCCTCCTCTGCCACATGCACTGGATTTGTGAATGGCAGGTTAGAGAAAAGCAACACTAAAAAAAACTAAGCAGTGGACTGAAAATGAGACACAATGAAGATTTTACAATCACTTGCTCAATCCCTGACTAAGGGGCAAAGTCTTAGAAGGGCACTTGACTTTTGAAAAGAAAGATTCCTTACCTATCAAATAAGGGTAACATTCGAAGTCTACCTCAATACATGCATAGTAACCAGGAGACTGCAGTTTGGTATTGGGAGACTGGAGGAAACATGGAAGGCCTTTGCTGATCTTTTGAGTGCAGAAGGATCTTTCCTGGCACCATTTGTCTGACCATCACAGACACCATTGCGTATTTGAGATTCAACGTATCTTTCAGACTATTTCTCCAAAAAACATTTTCCAAGTTTTGTTAATAAGTTACATTGTGTCAGTGAACACTCTTCTCTTACCATCTCTTTCATCTTTTTCTTTTTTTCTTACAGTTTCATAATATTGCATTATGTTCATATACCACAATTTATTCATCCATCACTCATTTTTTTAAGCAGAAATCTATGGCAACCCTTTAGATTCTAGTTCCTTTGTTTTCTTTCCTTTTCCTATCTTTCCCTTCCTTCCCTTCCATTCTATTTATTTCTTTTTCACTTTTACTTCCACCCTGGAGTTATTTTTTTTTCAATAAAAGAAAATATAAATGACTACTTGCTGAGGGTGTTATAGGAGAGAGTTCATTCAGGTACAAGTTCAAGCAAATAACCTCTGAGGTCCCCGTCAACTCTGAAAATTCTGGGCAATGAAGCAAGATATCTGACAAGTTGCCTCTGCTTTTGTGCCATTGCCTAGTGTGAATCAGGGGAACAGGAAATGTATGACTTCACAAATAGAATGACCAACTACCAACCTACCCCAATCACATGTCAGTAGATGTCAACTCAATAGTCTTAGTGGTCAGGGCAATGCCCAGAGTCAATTGGTTTCTTTTCTTGGAATCTCCTCCAAACTCTCCATAGAAGAATTATTAGTACAAGAAAATTTTCCCAATTGAAATAGTTTTCTCCATTCCACTTTTCTGAACAGTGTCTTCCTTTATATGTTATTCGACGTTAGTGAGAGCTACATGCCAGTGCTCTCCCCCTACTCCAAGGTTCTTATATTGACAACCATGGGTAACTCTCACCACCCCTGAAACATGCAATTTCTTATGGAAAGGGGATCTTTTCATTTTTGGTTTGTATACTTTCAGTGTTTGTTACAATATTTTGTGAACAACAATCTAAATAGTCTAAGAGATCTGGGACCTTATCAAAGAAATTTGTCACTCTAGTGATGGAGATCTCAGCTCACTCCTTCTTGCTCTTAATAGATAAATCCTATTCAAGGCCTCATACATCACTTTGCAGGGTCTGTTACACACGTTGAGTACCTGTCTCTGGAATTCTTGACATTATCAGGATATCAATGGGGTACAATGACTTCCCATGTTAATACTCTCCCTTGCTGTGTGACCAACCAAACTCCGTTTCAGACTTTTTCCTTTTTATTTTTTTCCAATTAAGGAAAATACACCCTCGTCATCTCTTGACCCTATCAAAAAAAAGAAAAGAAAGAAAGTTGAGTTACATAAATTCATCACCAACCAAAATCAGGTCCTACCTCTCTCTCTCTTCTCTCTCTGTCTCTTCTCTGTCTCTCTCTGTCTCTCTGTCTGTCTCTGTCTGTCTCTGTCTCTCTGTCTCTTTGTCTCTCTCTCTCTCTCTCTCTCTCTCTCTCTCTCTCTCTCTCTTACTGTCTATCTAGCTATCTCTCCAAGAGAATATTGAGACTTTTTATAGCATGAACGATGCAGGACTTCGTTTTGTAGATAAAAAGGCATCGATATGGATTTGGATACAGTATCATGAGTCTTCTCTAGTCACGGTTGATCAATGCATTGATCAGAGTTGCTAAGTCTCTCAGAGTTGTACATCTTCACAATACCATTGTTTTTGTATAAGTTGTTCTCCTGCTATCGTCCACCTCATTCTGCATCAGTGTGCATAAATCTTCTCAAGTTTTTTTTTTTTTCTGAAACTGCCCTTGTTATCATCACATTCATATGCCACAGCTTGTTCAGCCATTTCCCAATTGATGGGCATCTCCTCAGTTTATAATTCTTTGCAACACAAATGAGAACTACTATAAATATTTTTGTACATGTAGGTCTTTTTCTTCTTTTAACTCTTTGGGATATTGGGCTTTTAGTGATAGTGCTGGATTACAAGGTATATGTAGTGATTTAATAGGGTTTTGTGTATGTGTACATATGTGTGTGTATGTGCATGAGTGCCAGTTTTAAATTACTTTCCAGAAAGATCGCACTCATCCATAGCTTCACCAATACTGCATTAATGTATCTTTTCTCCCCACAGTCCCTCCAGAACTTGTCATTTTACTTTTCCCTTCTCAACTTTGCCATTTTAATTTGAATTCTTTATTAGTGATTAGAGACATTTTTAAAATATGGTTCTTTAATATGGCATAAATATTAATCTACTGATTAATGTGTAAAAAGTCTCTTTACATCTTTTGGCTGTTTTTCAGTTGCTTTATGGCTCATATTCCTATAAATGTGAATCAGTTCTGTATATGTGTTAGAAATCAGACTTTTTCAATGAGTTTTGTTTTAAATAGTTTTCTCATTTTCATTTTTCTCTTCTAATTTCATGTCCAGTGCTTTTGTTTGTGCACACCCTTTTTAATTTTATATAAAACATTTCCTATTTTAAATTGTGCAATTCTATCTCTTATTTTGTCATGTATTTTTTCCTATCCATAGATGTGACAAGTAATTTCCTCCTTTCTTTTTAATTTGTTTATGATGTCACCTTTTTACCCTCCTTAGACTTTGTTTTGTTTATGAATAATCCCTCCGGTAATCTGTTCTTTCTTTCATTCCTCTCTCCCTTCTTCTCTTTCCCTTCTGTTTCTCTGAGTTCTTGAAAACTTTTATTTTGAAGTATCTTTCAGAAGATGACCTGTGGATTCTTTCCATTTCCAGATAGCTTCTTAAGAGATCTGGTCATTTTGGCTCTGTGATTTCTTAATATGTGATTTTAGTCTCTTTTTTTGTCATTGCTTTCATATAGTTGAATGATTTTCAAATTTTCTCTCTCAATCTGTTTTCTAACTCAGTTGTTTCTATTATGATGTGCTTTATATTTTCTTCTTTTTTTAGTCTTTTCACTTTATTTTAATATTTCTTCTTGTCTCATGGAGTCATATCTTCTCTTTGATCCATTATAATTTTCAGAGAATTTGTTTCTTAGGTATAGTTTTATAGCTCTTGTGCCAAAGTCTGCATTCCTTTTGAATTCTTTCTTCTATACCTATTATTTCTTTTCTATTCCCCTCCTGGAAATTTCATTTAAAAGAGTAACTCCCTTTTCAACTCTGTGTCTCTTACAAAAAAAGTTTAACTTTTGCCTAAGCTATTTATCTTTGAAGTTTTACTTGTAGATATCAAGGAGCTATTCTTTCCTGGGCTTCAGTCTTGAGTTTTCCTGTCATCATTATAGATTTTGTGGGGAATAGAATTCTCTCTCACTTTTTTTAAAACTAGCTCATTCTTCCAGTCTATTTCCTGATTATATTTCCTGATATATCTTTTGTTACGGATGGGCTCTGTATATTTTGTAAGGGAATATCTGAGATTCAACTTCTGATTCTTTCTTGGGGTATTGACAGTTATGTTATTCTAGGATTTCAGTGACAGCTTAGGCAGAGGTCTTGTAAGCTTTCAGTGCTTTCTCAGTGATCTGTTCTAAGGCAAGGTCTTTTTTGCTGCCTCCCCACTAACTTCCATCTGAACACTGTAAGTTTCTGACTTGCCCTTGTTGGAGTTCCAGTAGACTGCTGCTGGACTTAGCTATTATCAGCTAGCTGGAATGCTCTGCTGGTTCAGAGTGAAAGAGCTTTAAGGGTTCCTTTTCTTCTGGATTTCCTTTTCTGGTTATTCTGAAAGCTAGAACCAATATAGAGCTTGGAGCCTCACAGGTAATACTTGCTTCTGAGCTGCTTTCTTGCTCAGTACATAACCTATGGCATGTGACCATTCCTCACACTTGAATTCCACCATTAGTCATAATCAATCAATCAACATTTATTAAGCACCTACTATATTTCAGACACTGCACAGATACTTTCCTTAGCCCATCTTGTATCTGTAAGCAAGAAGCATGTAGTGGGTGTTACAGCCGCTCTTTGGCACTGCTTCCTACATCATAGAGGTCAAGCCCCTCTGTTGTTCTTGAGCTGGCGCATGGTCTCTCCTTGCTGTTGTATACCGACAGACACCATCTCCACTATACAAAAAACACGCCTCCCCGCCCATGAACTAGATTGGAAAAATAACTCAGAGTGGTTTTGTTCTTGAACTTCTCAATCAACACTCAGTCTAGCACATTTCCTAGATTTGTATGGAGGAGCTATAGGGAGAAGCTCTGTTTTCTCCTGCTACTCTGTCATCTTGGCTCCACTTTCCTAATGCCTTTCTTTAATGAAATATTTTCCATTGCATTTCTTTCCCTGATTCTACATCTATAATCTGCTGTAGTCTAGTCATGCCTCCTGTCCTTCTGCAATGCCATTGGAAATCCTCAGTTCTAAATCTTCCTAGGCCATAGGGATTTATGACTCTCAGACATATGACAACATGGAAAGAAGAGTAAAATAGACATGATGGCCTACACTTGCAAAATAGCTAATACTTAATAAACATTCACTTCAAGGAATTGAGTTGAATTGTATCGTGTCAAATTGGGTGGAATTCAGTTATATTGTATTGTGTTTCATTGAACTGAATTGAGGTGAAGAAAGGTCATTTTGCAGTGATAGGTATATACAATGAATGATGTGAAATAGGACACCAGTGGTAGAACCAGCAGAGAGGAATCTATTAGTCAGGGGACCAAGAGAAGGAGAAAAGCTACATAAAAGTATGAAAGAAGTCTTCAATGAGGACTGGGGTGGGAGAAAGCAGGGCTGTGCTTTGCTTTTATTCTAAAATTTGACTTTGTTTTTGAAAAATCTTTAAACCATTTGGAAAAAAATAATGAAATTTCTAAATTGAATCAGGAGTTCTAGGCCACTGGTAGCTGCCACACAGCAGTTCAGATTTATACCCTTATGCAGGATGAAATTGTAAATGAGAGGGATTGTGAAAGGCAAGTTTGTCTAAACACTTTAGTCTCAAAGGAAAAGTCCATTGATCTGGGGAGAGAGGAAGCAGTTGGGCGTGATCTTCAGAAGTTACAAATCTCCCAATGACACTGTAAACACCATTAGGCAACCAATTAGGAAGGGATGCACTTTTAAAGAGAGACGTTACCTCAAAACATAATCGTGTTCATTTGATTTAAACTGTCAGCCTCTGAGAACATGACATTCCATGATCAAAGTCCTGCCAAAGAAGAAAAACTGAACAAGCCATATAGTGGAATGACCAGACAATATCAGCATGGATTAAGAAAATTCAAATAGCATGAACACAAGAAATCCTATTATCTTGCATACTCTCCTGGAGAGTGCCTCCTTGGGCAAGTGGATGGAACTACCAACTTGGAGTCAAGAAGACTCATTCTAATCCTCTGATAATTCACTAGATGTATGACCACAGAGAAGCCACTTAATGTCTGTGGGTCTCAGTTTCTAGTTTACATAACAAATATCACAATATTCCATCTAACAACCATTTTATCATACCAACACTTAACTACCTCCCATCTCCACTTAATCACAAGACATATTTGTGATCCTGGTTTTTAAAGTAAAGAATAAAAAAATCATTTAAACCCTAGGAGAAATAATAGATGTGCCAATTATTTAGAAAGAAATATGGCTCAGAGTTCAAGGGCTGTAGCCCCTGGTTTACCAAGCACTTGACTACTCAGTCTTACCACTACCCTGAGGGACAATAAAGTGTACCTTTGTGAAGGGGAAAGATGAACAGATTTGGAGGCAGAAGACGACCTCAAAATCTAATTATTTTATCTGCCACATAGAACATGATAGCCTTGATAATCTTTTCAGCTCTTGGTACCCCACACTGCCTTATTTCAATTTCCATATATGTGTGCATGTTTTTTCTCTGATAGAATATGAACTTCCTGAGAGCAGGATTTATTTCCCTTTTCTTTTGTATCCTCACCATCTGTTAGCAATTCTTGGTACATAGCAGAGACTTACTAATTGATTGGCTGAACAGTTTAATTGTATGATTTTTAGGGAAGTCACACAATTTCTGGGTCTCAGTTTCTTCATGCACAAATGAGAAGTTGGGCTACATGGCTCCCATCTTTCAGGTTTAATTTCTTGGTTCTTAGCCTAAACCTGGAGAAGTATAGTGTTTAAGAAAGTGGTGAAGAAAACCTTAGTAATACAGATTATACTTAAAAGTATATTGTGTATATTTTCTTCTTCAGAGTGGCAATTGTTAAACATATATCACCATATCCCTCTATAGAAGAATTATTAATTCTGAGCATTGATATAATTTCCCTGTCTTCTACCTAAAGCCTAAGAAGGCCAGTGGAATGAGGAAAGGAGACCAAGTCTGTTACTCAGAATTTATTTATGATTAGGACTGTAGTATACTCTTGCAATCTTTTTCATGCTGGCCCCACACAATCTGGCCTCAATCTTAACCTTGAATGTTGGCTTACTGTTTTGCAAGATTCCTATTACCCTGACGTAAATCAATAACTAATGATGACTAATACAGTGAGCAGTGTGGTATCATCCTGGAGATCTTCCTAGAAAATGCATGAAGTTAGACTATCAGAGAGTCTACAAAGGAAGCTATTTTGAAAATTGCCGGGAGTCAAGATGGCAGAGTAGAAAGACTCACATATACTAGCTCCGAACCCACAGCCCATGGATTTCCTCTAAAAAGAACTCCCAACAAATTCTGGAACAGTAGAAGCTGCGCAACAACACAGTGAAGGAGATTTCTGTTCCAGAGAGCCCTGAAAAACTGATCCCAAAGGTCCATCGCACCCCTGACGGGAGCTGAGCCCTGCCCTGCCCTGGCCGCGTGGCACTGAGAGGAGCGAACAGATCCGAGCAGGCTTCAGGGACAGAATCTCCAGTGGCCGTGAAGGTCTCTCCACCCACAGACTCACAGGACAGTGAAAGACATGTCCGGGCGGGCTGAGAGGGGAGCGGGGTGTTTACATAACTCGGGCACCCTCGGGAGGCAGCAGCAGAGGCAGTGGCCGGCCAGAGGCTCCCAGAGCAGGCAGGAGCTCAGCAGCAGCTCCATTACAGAAGGTCTCTGCATAAATCCCATGAAGGAACTGAGCCTGGGAGGCGGCCCTGCCCCCACCTGAGCACTAGAACTTAAGCTCCCATTGAATAGAAGCCAGGCCTGCCGCCAAAAGCCCTGAGGCTGGGGAGCAGCATTTGAATCTCAGACCCCAAGCACTAGCTGGGCAGATCTAGGCAGGGGTGGAGAGAACTCTAAGAAGTCAAGTAACTGGCTGGGAAAATGCCCAGAAAAGGGAAAAAAAATAAGACCATAGAAGGTTATTTTCTTTTTTTTTTTTTTTAATTTTAATTTTTATTTTTTAAATACATTTATTTAACTTTTTACATTCATTTTCACAAGATTTTGGGTTCCAAAATTTTCTCCCCATTTGTCCCCTGCCCCCTCCCCAATACACTGGACATTCTAATTACCCATATCACCAATCTGCCCTCTCTTCTATC